>OY986436.1:115352393-115757393 GCA_963920525.1 Dichetophora obliterata | reverse complement strand
GGCAATCGTTGCATGAAAACCTTAAGGAATGCCGAAAACAGCTAAAGAAGGCGATCGAAAAAAGCAAAGAGTCCAGCTTCCAAAGGCTTCGGGACATGGCGGATATTGACCCGTGGGGCAAGGCGTACAAAGTGGTGATGAGCAGACTACGTGGACCTAAAGCACCACAGCCATCGGAACCAGCTATTATGAATAGCGTGGTGTCTGAACTCTTCCCACCACAGCTAGCACAGTTACAAGGCTATAGGCTACCTGAAGACATAGGTGATATCCCTCCGGTGACACCGGAAGAAGTGCTTCTGACATTGCAGAAAATTTCCGACACCAAAACGCCTGGGCTGGATGGCATCCCTAACGTGGCGATGAAAACCGCCATACGAGCAGATCCCGGCGTGTTTGCTAGAATGTACACAGCGTGCCTTAACGAAGGAACATTCCCGTCTTTCTGGAAAGTCCAAAGATTAGTGTTGCTGCTTAAACCAGGGAAAGAGCCCGATCAACCCTCTGCATACAGACCACTATGCATGCTTGACTCGCTGGGCAAAGTACTAGAGAGTATCATCGTCAGAAGACTCCAAGATACCCTTGAATCACCAGGCGGACTATCTTCCAAGCAATTTGGTTTTAGACGAGGAAAATCGACCATCGATGCTATCCAGGCAGTTCTGACTATAGCTCGCGACGCTACAAGTGGCATTAGGTGGAAATGGGGTGATAAGCAGTACTGCGCAGTGGTAACACTCGACATTAAAAATGCTTTCAATTCGGCTAGCTGGCCACGCATATTGCAAGCGCTAGGCACATTCGGTATTCCCGGATATCTTCAGCGAATTATCGCCGATTACCTTAGCAACAGAATGCTGCTTTACGACACTGACGATGGCGTCAAGCGGTACAAAGTGTCCCGGGGTGTCCCACAAGGCTCAGTATTGGGACCAACCTTGTGGAACGTTATGTACGATGATATTTTCCGTATTGTTCTCCCTGAGAATACTTCATTGGTAGGCTACGCGGATGATATCGCCCTGGTTGTAGTAGCAAAGCACCTTCACACTTTAGAAGCATCATGCAGTGAAGCGATTTCAAGAATTACGACATGGCTGCGAAGTGTTGATCTTAAGCTTGCAGCGCAAAAAACAGAGGCGGTTCTTCTGAGCTCACGTAAAGTGAGGGAGTGTTTCACCTTCAGAGCAGAAGAACATATTATAACCTCACAACAAAATTTGCGATATCTTGGTGTTATAATTGACACACGCATGTCTTTTAAAGACCACCTAATGTCCGTTAGCGAAAAGGCATCGAATGTCAATGGTGTACTCTCGCGCATCATGGCGAATATCGGTGGACCTAGATCCAGCAGAAGAAAACTCCTAGCAAATGTTACGAGCTCCATCATGCTTTATGCAGCACCAGTATGGGCGGATGCTACGCAAAGGTCGTCCTTCATATCTGGCATTCGGGCGACTTATCGTCTCAGCGCATTGAGGGTCGCTAGTGCGTTCCGCACAGTGTCAGATGACGCTATTGGTGTAATAGCAGCTATGCCACCGATCGATATACTGGCATGTGAACTGCAGCGCTGCTACAAAGCTGGTGAAAATGCCTCAAAGGCTGACGAAAGACGGCGCAGCAATGAGTGTTGGCAACGTCGCTGGGAGCAGTCTCAAAACGGAAGATGGACCTTTTCCCTTATCCCAGATGTGGAAAAATGGGCCAATCGGAAGCACGGAGAAGTGGACTTCTATGTGACACAACTTCTTAGCGGTCATGGATGTTTCAAACACTACCTCCACCGATTTAAGCATGAAGAAGACCCATTTTGCCCAAATTGTGCGGGTGAAATTGAAGATGCTCGGCATATCCTTTTCAAATGCCCACGCTTTAACGCAGAGCGAGCTGAACTGACAGAAGCTTTTGGTGTGACCCCCACTTTAAGGAATATTGTTCACCACATGTGCGATACTCCCCAAAAATGGAAGGTGTTTCAAGCAGCAGCAGCGAAAATTATGACCGAACTTCGCCGCATCGAACGGGTAAGATATAATGAGCGTACAAACCAACGCAACGCAGGTGAAAGCAGCCATAATCCCTCTATACCAACGACGGACGACCGGACTGAGACGATCTAATGATCACCACTGACGATTGAGCAATAATGCTCTGACGGCCTCCAGACGTAATACCCACCGGTGGTTCCTGGAGGAACCAACCGTCCGACTGAGGAGATTTTTAGCGTGTTAAAGTCGCGCACTGACTAAGGCTTTCGATGCTTTTACTCCTCGTTAAAAAAAAAAAAAACACACACACACACACACACACACACACACACATATATATATATATATATATATACACACACACACACACACACACACACACACACACACACACACACACACACACACACACACACACACACACACACACACTGTGCAACCCTGGATGTTGAGCTTCTCAACAATGGTCACCACACATTTGAAGCTGGTAATAGACAGTCAGCAGTGGATCTCACGTTTGCGCACAATTCCATTGCGCGTAACAGCACATGGAATGTTGATGATTATTATACGCACAGTGATCATCGTGCGATCGTCATTTAACTGCAGCATTTATTTATCCCGAGAAGGATAATTAAAGCACAGACGCAGGGATGGAAGCAACACGCTTTCGATACTGAAGTGTTTCAGATTGTTTGGAATGAGGGAGAAACAGTGGATGAAAGAGCGACAAACATGGCGGCAAACATCCGACAGCGAATAATAACCTCATGTGACGCAGCAATGCCGAGAAGGAAAAAAGCGCCAATCAGGAAACCGGCCTACTGGTGGAATGACGAAATTGCGGAATGTAGAAGACGATGCATTGAGGCGCGAAGGAAAGTAACGCGTGCTCGAAATCGCCCAACGTGGCAATCGTTGCATGAAAACCTTAAGGAATGCCGAAAACAGCTAAAGAAGGCGATCGAAAAAAGCAAAGAGTCCAGCTTCCAAAGGCTTCGGGACATGGCGGATATTGACCCGTGGGGCAAGGCGTACAAAGTGGTGATGAGCAGACTACGTGGACCTAAAGCACCACAGCCATCGGAACCAGCTATTATGAACAGCGTGGTGTCTGAACTCTTCCCACCACAGCTAGCACAGTTACAAGGCTATAGGCTACCTGAAGACATAGGTGATATCCCTCCGGTGACACCGGAAGAAGTGCTTCTGACATTGCAGAAAATTTCCGACACCAAAACGCCTGGGCTGGATGGCATCCCTAACGTGGTGATGAAAACCGCCATACGAGCAGATCCCGGCGTGTTTGCTAGAATGTACACAGCGTGCCTTAACGAAGGAACATTCCCGTCTTTCTGGAAAGTCCAAAGATTAGTGTTGCTGCTTAAACCAGGGAAAGAGCCCGATCAACCCTCTGCATACAGACCACTATGCATGCTTGACTCGCTGGGCAAAGTACTAGAGAGTATCATCGTCAGAAGACTCCAAGATACCCTTGAATCACCAGGCGGACTATCTTCCAAGCAATTTGGTTTTAGACGAGGAAAATCGACCATCGATGCTATCCAGGCAGTTCTGACTATAGCTCGCGACGCTACAAGTGGCATTAGGTGGAAATGGGGTGATAAGCAGTACTGCGCAGTGGTAACACTCGACATTAAAAATGCTTTCAATTCGGCTAGCTGGCCACGCATATTGCAAGCGCTAGGCACATTCGGTATTCCCGGATATCTTCAGCGAATTATCGCCGATTACCTTAGCAACAGAATGCTGCTTTACGACACTGACGATGGCGTCAAGCGGTACAAAGTGTCCCGGGGTGTCCCACAAGGCTCAGTATTGGGACCAACCTTGTGGAACGTTATGTACGATGATATTTTCCGTATTGTTCTCCCTGAGAATACTTCATTGGTAGGCTACGCGGATGATATCGCCCTGGTTGTAGTAGCAAAGCACCTTCACACTTTAGAAGCATCATGCAGTGAAGCGATTTCAAGAATTACGACATGGCTGCGAAGTGTTGATCTTAAGCTTGCAGCGCAAAAAACAGAGGCGGTTCTTCTGAGCTCACGTAAAGTGAGGGAGTGTTTCACCTTCAGAGCAGAAGAACATATTATAACCTCACAACAAAATTTGCGATATCTTGGTGTTATAATTGACACACGCATGTCTTTTAAAGACCACCTAATGTCCGTTAGCGAAAAGGCATCGAATGTCAATGGTGTACTCTCGCGCATCATGGCGAATATCGGTGGACCTAGATCCAGCAGAAGAAAACTCCTAGCAAATGTTACGAGCTCCATCATGCTTTATGCAGCACCAGTATGGGCGGATGCTACGCAAAGGTCGTCCTTCATATCTGGCATTCGGGCGACTTATCGTCTCAGCGCATTGAGGGTCGCTAGTGCGTTCCGCACAGTGTCAGATGACGCTATTGGTGTAATAGCAGCTATGCCACCGATCGATATACTGGCATGTGAACTGCAGCGCTGCTACAAAGCTGGTGAAAATGCCTCAAAGGCTGACGAAAGACGGCGCAGCAATGAGTGTTGGCAACGTCGCTGGGAGCAGTCTCAAAACGGAAGATGGACCTTTTCCCTTATCCCAGATGTGGAAAAATGGGCCAATCGGAAGCACGGAGAAGTGGACTTCTATGTGACACAACTTCTTAGCGGTCATGGATGTTTCAAACACTACCTCCACCGATTTAAGCATGAAGAAGACCCATTTTGCCCAAATTGTGCGGGTGAAATTGAAGATGCTCGGCATATCCTTTTCAAATGCCCACGCTTTAACGCAGAGCGAGCTGAACTGACAGAAGCTTTTGGTGTGACCCCCACTTTAAGGAATATTGTTCACCACATGTGCGATACTCCCCAAAAATGGAAGGTGTTTCAAGCAGCAGCAGCGAAAATTATGACCGAACTTCGCCGCATCGAACGGGTAAGATATAATGAGCGTACAAACCAACGCAACGCAGGTGAAAGCAGCCATAATCCCTCTATACCAACGACGGACGACCGGACTGAGACGATCTAATGATCACCACTGACGATTGAGCAATAATGCTCTGACGGCCTCCAGACGTAATACCCACCGGTGGTTCCTGGAGGAACCAACCGTCCGACTGAGGAGATTTTTAGCGTGTTAAAGTCGCGCACTGACTAAGGCTTTCGATGCTTTTACTCCTCGTTAAAAAAAAAAAAAAACAACACACACACACACACACACACACACACACACACACACACACACACACACACACATATATATATATATATATACACACACACACACACACACACACACACACACACACACACACACACACACACACACACACACACACACACACACACACACACACACTGTGCAACCCTGGATGTTGAGCTTCTCAACAATGGTCACCACACATTTGAAGCTGGTAATAGACAGTCAGCAGTGGATCTCACGTTTGCGCACAATTCCATTGCGCGTAACAGCACATGGAATGTTGATGATTATTATACGCACAGTGATCATCGTGCGATCGTCATTTAACTGCAGCATTTATTTATCCCGAGAAGGATAATTAAAGCACAGACGCAGGGATGGAAGCAACACGCTTTCGATACTGAAGTGTTTCAGATTGTTTGGAATGAGGGAGAAACAGTGGATGAAAGAGCGACAAACATGGCGGCAAACATCCGACAGCGAATAATAACCTCATGTGACGCAGCAATGCCGAGAAGGAAAAAAGCGCCAATCAGGAAACCGGCCTACTGGTGGAATGACGAAATTGCGGAATGTAGAAGACGATGCATTGAGGCGCGAAGGAAAGTAACGCGTGCTCGAAATCGCCCAACGTGGCAATCGTTGCATGAAAACCTTAAGGAATGCCGAAAACAGCTAAAGAAGGCGATCGAAAAAAGCAAAGAGTCCAGCTTCCAAAGGCTTCGGGACATGGCGGATATTGACCCGTGGGGCAAGGCGTACAAAGTGGTGATGAGCAGACTACGTGGACCTAAAGCACCACAGCCATCGGAACCAGCTATTATGAACAGCGTGGTGTCTGAACTCTTCCCACCACAGCTAGCACAGTTACAAGGCTATAGGCTACCTGAAGACATAGGTGATATCCCTCCGGTGACACCGGAAGAAGTGCTTCTGACATTGCAGAAAATTTCCGACACCAAAACGCCTGGGCTGGATGGCATCCCTAACGTGGTGATGAAAACCGCCATACGAGCAGATCCCGGCGTGTTTGCTAGAATGTACACAGCGTGCCTTAACGAAGGAACATTCCCGTCTTTCTGGAAAGTCCAAAGATTAGTGTTGCTGCTTAAACCAGGGAAACAGCCCGATCAACCCTCTGCATACAGACCACTATGCATGCTTGACTCGCTGGGCAAAGTACTAGAGAGTATCATCGTCAGAAGACTCCAAGATACCCTTGAATCACCAGGCGGACTATCTTCCAAGCAATTTGGTTTTAGACGAGGAAAATCGACCATCGATGCTATCCAGGCAGTTCTGACTATATGGTGGAAATGGGGTGATAAGCAGTACTGCGCAGTGGTAACACTCGACATTAAAAATGCTTTCAATTCGGCTAGCTGGCCACGCATATTGCAAGCGCTAGGCACATTCGGTATTCCCGGATATCTTCAGCGAATTATCGCCGATTACCTTAGCAACAGAATGCTGCTTTACGACACTGACGATGGCGTCAAGCGGTACAAAGTGTCCCGGGGTGTCCCACAAGGCTCAGTATTGGGACCAACCTTGTGGAACGTTATGTACGATGATATTTTCCGTATTGTTCTCCCTGAGAATACTTCATTGGTAGGCTACGCGGATGATATCGCGCTGGTTGTAGTAGCAAAGCAACTTTACACTTTAGAAGCATCATGCAGTGAAGCGATTTCAAGAATTACGACGTGGCTGCGAAGTGTTGATCTTAAGCTTGCAGCGCAAAAAACAGGCGGTTCTTCTGAGCTCACGTAAAGTGAGGGAGTGTTTCACCTTCAGAGCAGAAGAACATATTATAACCTCACAACCAAATTTGCGATATCTTGGTGTTATAATTGACACACGCATGTCTTTTAAAGACCACCTAATGTCCGTTAGCGAAAAGGCATCGAATGTCAATGGTGCACTCTCGCGCATCATGGCGAATATCGGTGGACCTAGATCCAGCAGAAGAAAACTCCTAGCAAATGTTACGAGCTCCATCATGCTTTATGCATCACCAGTATGGGCGGATGCTACGCAAAGGTCGTCCTTCATATCTGGCATTCGGGCGACTTATCGTCTCAGCGCATTGAGGGTCGCTAGTGCGTTCCGCACAGTGTCAGATGACGCTATTGGTGTAATAGCAGCTATGCCACCGATCGATATACTGGCATGTGAACTGCAGCGCTGCTACAAAGCTGGTGAAAATGCCTCAAAGGCTGACGAAAGACGGCGCAGCAATGAGTGTTGGCAACGTCGCTGGGAGCAGTCTCAAAACGGAAGATGGACCTTTTCCCTTATCCCCGACGTGGAAAAATGGGCCAATCGGAAGCACGGAGATGTGGACTTCTATGTGACACAACTTCTTAGCGGTCATGGATGTTTCAAACACTACCTCCACCGATTTAAGCATGAAGAAGACCCATTTTGCCCAAACTGTCCGGGTGAAATTGAAGATGCTCGGCATATCCTCTTCAACTGCCCACGCTTTAACGCAGAGCGAGCTGAACTGACAGAAGCTTTTGGTGTGACCCCCACTTTAAGGAATATTGTTCACCACATGTGCGATACTCCCCAAAAATGGAAGGTGTTTCAAGCAGCAGCAGCGAAAATTATGACCGAACTTCGCCGCATCGAACGGGTAAGACATAATGAGCGTACAAACCAACGCAACGCAGGTGAAAGCAGCCATAATCCCTCTTTACCAACGACGGACGACCGGACTGAGACGATCTAATGATCACCACTGACGATTGAGCAATAATGCTCTGACGGCCTCCAGACGTAATACCCACCGGTGGTTCCTGGAGGAACCAACCGTCCGACTGAGGAGATTTTTAGCGTGTTAAAGTCGCGCACTGACTAAGGCTTTCGATGCTTTTACTCCTCGTTAAAAAAAAAAAAAACACACACACACACACACACACACACACACACACACACACACACTTATCTCCCACTTCAGCTAGCTTGACCAATCATACCCCCCTAGCTATCCCTCCGTCCGTACATCTTGCATGCTTATCTCCAATTTGCAACAACAACACGCTTCAGCCACCCTACTATCGGCCAACTTGACCGATCGTACGACGCCGACTGCGCAGTCGGGCACAATTTTGTGAATTTTGAGGCCCACAAGAAAATACACGCGTTTTTGAGCCAGAAGCATCATAGCCTATCTACTCAGTATTAAGATATTATCCTATCCCTGTTCAAATACAAGTCTTCCAAAGTATTAGCATAATCCATGGAATTCACTATATTATTGATTTGTCGCAGTACTCCGACTTAATTGCCATGAAAAAATACGCAAAACATCATTACTTCGTCATCAAATTTCAATGTCTAACAATTTTTCACTCTTGAAGCCCTTTACCTGTATCAACCTTAGTCCACATGCGCCCATCTGACCCAACACGGTTTCTTTTAGTTTCCTCTGACTATGTTACCTTCATCCAATCATCAACGGTAAAGTGTACATACTTTTTTCGAATTCATGTCTTTGCTTTAGCTTCTTATCAGTCCAAAGGGGATTCCTCACTTTTGTGCTAGGAGAAAGTCCATATTTCCTTAGGCTCCTGTAGATTGTCATTGTCATTGATCTCAACTCCGAGTTCCTGTTTAAGGACCTGATTGGTCTCCACTGCAGTATTTGTAACCCCAGGGATTATTAAACGCCTGGCTCAGCGCTCTACGCTTGGAGATAGCCTCATATAAAACCGCCACATTTCCGTGTAGCAATCACATTCTACTACATTTTTTATTTTATTGATAAATTCAAGTGATATGTTATATTTTCTTCCAATTTATCTATAAGATATTCCATTTTTAATATCTTCCTTCACTACTGAGATTTCCAAACTGAGTTTTTTTTCTTTTTCCATGTCCAATGGATTTCCTAATAGTTATGATAATTGATAGTTTTCTTTATTTTTTTATACACATAAGCAAATTTTAAGTATTTCACTAAATTTTTGTCAGAATAGTCCCCCAAATATTGGCGATCCCGGGATTTTCGGGATTGCAACTATACTGAAAAATTTTTTAAATAATTTTTATAATTGAACGATCATTTTTTTACAATAAAACATGATTAAAAAATCCGAAATCGATTTAAAACTAAAAGTTATTGAAGCAACCGGAAATAATAATTTTTTTAGATCCAAAAAGTGTTCTACAAATTTTAATAGCAATGAAACGCAATAAAATTTTTTTGAAGTGTTTTTTTGCATAAAAGTCAAATCAAACAAAATTTTTAAAAAAATATAAAAAAGGAATAGTGAAAGGAATAGTTATTATTATTTAATGTTTGATTGTAATTAAAGTTTTTTATTGTTATCGAAATTGACATTTCGAATCACATCGCCTCTGTGGTGCATTGCGCTAAAGCGCGCTTGCACGGGTATCACAAAGATTTCTGATGAAGCCTTTAGCAGGGCCGAAATTGCAATAAAATCAGCTAGTGATTTTTTCATATTGGAAATACGTTGTTGTTTCTTTGGAAAAATTCGATTGAATAATTTATAGTTCTAACTTTGACCCAAAGATCAATAAACGGTTTTAAACTATCAAACAACTAATATTTGTATTTAAAATCAAGTATGATTTAAACTATCAAACATTTAGAATTTGTATTTAAATCATATAAAATCGAACATATTTCTAACCTAATAATAATGATAATAATAATAATAGAAATAATGATAATAATAATGGTAGTGATAATAATAATGATAGTTATAATGATAATAATAATAATGATAATAATAATGATAATAAAATATTAATGATAATAATAATGATATTGATAATTATTATTAAAAAATAATAATAATGATAATAATAATACCAAATTACCTTCTAAACCCACAAATAACCAACCTAAACCTAATCATAACTGGAGTTTCAAAACTTCCGTATTTCCCAATTTCAATAATCGTGTTAATAAAAGCGTTTCTTTTAACCTTACCCTTGATTCTAGGCCTGTATATATTCCAACTCCACTTTCCTATAATTTAAATAACAATAAAAGTTATCCTAATTTTATTCGGTCTCACGTTCTTAACCCTTCACAATCTTATGGTCCACCAACATCTACAATCAAAGCTAATCCTCAGATGTCCACTTCAACAACTTCAACAACCTTAACAGTTCCACCAATCACACATCAACAAATATCGACTGCAACACCGTCTTCAGATGCACCCATCACAAATCAACCCATCGTAGTCTCACCACCACTTTTTATTGATCCTCTTGTACCCCCGCCCCCCTCCCCGAGCTAAATTAACAAAAAATCTGCCTGACATAAGTAGTGATGGCCGATTTATCATGCCTCGTCTTCGTGAACTGCGTTTATATGTTACCTTGTACCTGGCATACCTATATAACAAATCGGATTCTATTTGTGAAGATGGTGTAACCAAAACAAGTTTTATGGTGATACATCAAGATAGCTTTCAAACGGAGCCAGAAGATTTGAAGAAAATTTTCATAAACTACCATTACAGCTTCACCTTATCCCTAAAAGATGTTGAAAAAGATCTCTCTGCATTCCCATCGTATACACATTTAAAGTGGATTTGGCACCTACAAAGATCTCGTACTAATAGCTCTCATGCTATCACGATCCCTATTTCCCAAAACCAGCCTAACCCGTCAATAACATGCAATAACAATAACAGTAGAGTTCAGCTACTACAGCTTTTTCACACTTTCTCCGCAAATACATCATTTTAAGAACCAACCCAAATATCATTGAATATCAAAGATATCGATAAAAGTGGTCCAAAAATCACAAAAAGGGAGAAAAAATTTACCATCAAACACGCTTCAGTTGTTAACAATGGTACTTATGCGATTTAATGGAGCAGTTAACATATAATTTGTTCTACTAAATGGTAAATAAATCAAGTTGTTGGAGTTTCTACTGCTTCTACGGTTAGTGTTAAAAAAGTGCTTTAAACTTATTCTACCATAACTGTGGTGGTATGAGAGGTAAACATAGTGTTGCAACCTCTTTTGATTGCAGATGCCAAGGGACAAATTCTTCAATCAGCACTTGAACTGATTGAAGGTTGTAAACCTTGATTTGGCTTCAATCAGCACTTGAACTGATTGAAGTTTTGGTTATGATGATTTTGCCAGCACTTAAACTGGCAATAATTAGCTGAAAATTAAATTGGATTAAAAAACTTATTTTCACCGTAACTAATTAACAACTGACCTTTATTATAATATTTCTTTTTCTTATAAAGGAAAAGAATTTACTTACACTAACATAAGACATGTATAATAATGCAACCTATGTATATATATGTACAGTAATTAATCCATGTAACTGAAAAATATATTTCTTAATTTCCATACAAAATACACACAAATATCAATAATATAAATATCAATGCATTTATTGATAATCAAGAACAAAGTTCAATACACTTTGTCGTTAATGCTTTATACCGCTTCTCAACTAACAAAAACAAAAGTTCAATACACTTTTGTTGTTGGTGCACTTTTAACAACGAAACGATATAATGCATTTTGTCAAAGTGAGCGGACAGAAACTCGACACTTTGTTGTGCAATTTCCGTCCGCCGCCTTGGAATGTAAGATATGCGGTGCCAGCATTTATTGTATTTTGGTTGCTTAATTTTATTGGATATGTATGCATTTTGTAATGCAAACTATATCTACTATAAACCATTTATTGACGGTTGAGCAGCAACACATAGTAAATTTTTGTTGATACTAAATCTTGTCACTTTAATGTTCTTGTCTTTATTACGTGGTTAAATCATACATTAAAAATGAAGAAATTATTGATAGTAATTTTACAATATACCGTATCTTGTCTTTATTACGTGGTTAAATCATACATTAAAAATGAAGAAATTATTGATAGTAATTTTACAATATACCGTAATGATAGAGGTTATATAAAAACAGGTCTTTCTCGTGGTGGAGGAGTTTTGATCGCCACACACAATGCCTTATCTAGTGAGCTAATTGCAACATCCTCCCATAATTGCCTTGAACTCCGAATAATAAGGATTCCAACGGGCCGGCATGTCAGCAGCTTCTTCCAGAATCATAACGGCAGCACTTGAATTTGTTGTTGTTCAAGCGAACAGTTCAAAAAGCTTGAAAACAAAAACGAACTGCTGACCCAAAGATTTTCAAGAAAAGCCTTTTAAAGCAATTCAAAGTAAGCTAAATTGGAGTGCTTTTTTCCTATGACATGCAATGTTAAAACTACAATGGTTTATCATTAGTCGGGCCAGCGCTTTCACGCTTTCAGCTGACTTGTAAGCACTCAAAAAGACCTTTCGGAGTGCTTTTTCCCCGATGGAATAATCTGGATCCAAATCGTTTATCATTTATATTTGAACATTTATATTGGTACAATTTATATTTTTCCCAACTCAAAAAAAAGTTCATACAAAGAGTTATGTGAAACAATAACTTCAATAACAGCCACCTTAAACGAAGAAGATAAGATAACTATATTGGGAAACTTTAAACGTCCCAATATTTCTTTTTCCACCGATGAGAATGACAAATACCTCCTTCCAATTAATCTTACTAATTCGGTCGACTTTAATTTACTTATTACCTTTTATAGTAACGATTGTCAGCAAGTAGCTCCTATTCCTAACCAGAAAGGACGGTGGTTAGATTTAATTCTTACTAACTCATACGACGAAGTCAACGTCATTGCAACCCCTGTGAAGCATAGCATTTATTCTCAAATACTCTTCACCACACTGCATTTACAGTTCAATTACTTTCTTCCAGTATAAATTTTAGACAATCCCTTAATAATTTTATCGTGTATGATTTTCTTAACGCTGATTATAATATTATAAAAAACGAACTTACTTATTTGAACTGGGACCAACTATCAGTCTTTGATTTGGACGATGCTGGAATAAACTGTCTGAACCGTGGCTTCATCCAAATCTTAGGCAACTCAAATCAAAGAAAATCTCTGCAAACTCATTAAAAACACCGGCATTGTAAGCGATGAAGCAAAGGCAAGATATGCAGTACTGTCTAAAGAGCTTTCAATTAAGTCTGAAGAATCATATAAACTTTACACCAACTTGATTGATATCCTATCTTAGGGGAAGATCCCAATATGTTAAATTTGAGGATACTCTATCTAATAAGATTATTGTCTCATCAGGCGTGCCTTAATTAAGGTCCACTCCTCTTTAACATATTTATTGAAGATATATCTGAAGTTTTGTATGATATCCCACATCTCTTATATACAGACGACTTAAAAATGTACTATGTCATTAAATATGAAGTGGACACAGTTTTCAAAGTAAGCTTTCTTTAACCGAAAGTAAATGCTAAGTTTTTCCCGTAAAAATGAAATACTTTGGGGTTGAACTAAAAAAGATCAATCACATTGCAGATCTTGGAGTTAACCTAGATTTTAGGTTATGCTTTAATCTTCACCTCGATCATAAACAAATTCAAGAACGTTTGGGTAACTAAACAGCCCTATTGCGAGTATCGACAGGCATTAGAATGGAATGAAGTCGATTGCGTCGATTTAATTTCGTGTTTTTGAATATTTGTTGTGTTTGTTGTTTTCAAAACAAAATTTAAAGCTCAAAAATCAAAATTTGTTAATGAAATTGTCAGTAACTGAAAAGCAGTTGACAATTTTTATCAAAATTTTTTATTTTTGAGCTTCAAATTTTGTTTTGAAATAAAAAAATTACAACAAACACATATAAATATTCAAAATACTGGTTAACAATTTGTTAATTTGCCAGAATAGGGCTGTTAATCTTATTTTAGCCTAAATAAAAAGACGTATTTTTAAATAATAATTAAAACTTGCTTAGCAATTGAGCAAATTGTGCAAACTATTGAATTTGATTTTTATCTTTTTTCTCACAATAAATATCGAGAATGTGCGGAAAATGTCACCTATCCACGTCTGATTCGATACTAGGAAAACCAAAGTTTATTAAGGATAAGATTCTAGTTAAATTTTATAGTAATTAAATTAAAATAGAGTTGGATATAATTTGATCAAAAAATCCTCTGACAACTCTGTTTCCGTAACAAGTGCTTTAATAATATCTGCTAAAGAAACTTACTTAAATAGTGTTTAAAACTAAATAATAATAACAAAAAGTAAGTGTAACATCATTCATCATCAAGTTATCTATAGGATAAACATTAAATTATTTTGATTCATCGTTAGTCAAATCTAATTAGAAATTTTGGCAAATTGTGAACGTTTCTCAGTTTGCTAATTTCTTTGTTCTTCATCTACGTGTTGCTGCCTCTCTCGCACACACTAACTCTGCGCTACGAACCAGTTGCTAACTATGCCAGCACTAACACATTCAAAGACAAAAAGCGGCTGTTAAGTTGCAAATCGAAGTGGAGTACCTTCTACAACTTTATTTTTTGCTTTGGGTGCGTAAAGTTGTCTGCGAAGGTTGGTTATGCGCTATGTGGCTCTACATTTAAAGGGCTACATTGGCTTTGCCCAAACTGCAGGAATTCTTCGCCTAGTGTCTCCATGGATTTGCTGCTGGACCTTCGCACTGCTATTTCAACGCTAAATGATAAGTGAGCGCGGCTCCACAAACATGCCGCCAACCAATACTCAAAAATAAACAACTTATGTGATCTCGCTCAATCAAACATTAACACCGTCAACTACTCCTCTGCTAGCTCACCCAGAATTAGGCGCACTTCCACCAGAGCTCAAGCTGCGGTTATTAAAACGAACTCTGCGCAGTGTAGTGTACTTACATACGTACACACACGTATACACAGACAAACAACCACCAAAAGATCTTCACTTCAATTGTCTAACACTTGGTAACAATAAACATATAAACATAATGTTGACAAAATTTCCAAATTCAACCGAATAAAAAACCTCAAATTAAACACAACTAATTGTAGCTCAAATTCTCATGAAGTGCATTTAGCACCACTTTACGCTTGTGCTGCTAGATACCGCACAAGCTGAAATGCAACAGCGACAGCGGGTCTCGTGTTATAAGTGCATTGCACAGAAAAACACAAAGCAATAACAACAAGCGATAAGTTGAATAAGTGCCGATGACACTTTAAATTCATTTGAGCGAACCAATAAATTATGTTTAAAATATTAATTAGTGGGGAAAATATTGAAATGTTAATGAACTAAAAGTGATTGGTCAATTATTGATTTTCCAAAGTAAATCTAAAAATCATTGGAATTAAAGGAGGAGTCTTGGAAAAAGTAGTGAAATTAGTTTAAGAATAATACTGGTAAAATTGTATATAAATTAAAATATTAAAAAAAAGACAGAGAGAGATTTTGGTGAAAAAAGAAAAATTTAAATCTTTTTGTTCAAAAACTAAGCATTTGTGGCTTGAATTAAAATTAGCATTTGAGGCTTAGGAAAACTTAACATAGCCTTTGTGGCTTGATTTGAAATAAGCCTTTGCGGCTTAATAAAAATAGCCTTGGTGGCTTACATGACCAAAAGCCTTGCGGCTGATTAAATAGGCGTGTGCGCCTCTAATACACTAATACTCTACCTGACACACAACATACAATTTCACACAGTAACAACTTCTAACTCCACATGGTGATCCTGCCTGAACGACCTTAGAATCTTCATATCCTGCATCAACAATATACAATTTTTCCGTTAACAACAGTAAGCACACAAAACAACAAACACATGGAAGAAATCAACACAATAGAAGATTTTAATGAAAAATACAACGAACTTCTGAGATTGATAGAGCAACAAAAAACCGAGATTGCGGACATCGAAAAAACAAAGGAGCCACAAGAATACAAGGCAACCCCAATACCGGGTCCCAAAAAATAACTATTGAAGAATATAAACAACGCCAGCTGAAACATAAGCAACCAGAGAAAAAACGAAGAACTAGAGCAGGCAGACAAGTAAGGCAACGAAAACAACTCAACGAACTCTACCATCTAATAAATATTACCCAAGGAAAGCAAAAATACAACTTCATTCAACAACTGAAGGATTTAAAATACAGAATACAAAATACATTAAACTAAACTGAATTTATAATGTACTGCTTTGTGTGTGAGGAAAAGATTTCTGAGTCACAATTGGTAATACATATGAGGACACACAAAAAATATTTAAAATTATGGAAAAAACCATGCGTAAAATCTATAGAGAAACGATAAAAATCAACACATCAACAATCAATTTTAACGAATGTTCAAGGAAATAATAGAAGCCATCTACAACGTCACAATGCTGAACAACAAGAATGATGGTAGCGTTACCATCAACGAAAATTTTGAGAACAACGTTGGTTCAACAGTAACAACATCGGATATTAAAATAATTTCGTCGGCAGCAATTATTAATATAATCATCATTATATTATTAATATATATATTCCATAGACTAAGTAATTATTACAAAAATTATGTTTTAAAACATATTAACAGGGTACATAATGTTTAAATAAAAGTTTAAAAAATAAACTAAAGAATAATTTATACATGGAAATATTAACAAAAATTTACATAGAAGTTAGAAACATTAAAGTTAATATACAGAAAACAATAAATAGAAAATACACACTATCGACCATAAAAATCAAATTAGAATTGATCGACAAGTATAAAAAGGACTTCGACCAACATAAACTTACACTAGAAAAAACTCACGAACTGCTAACACTGACAGAAGAATTTTACATATTAGTTCACAAATCTAGGTCACTGTTAGTGTAGAGATGTATGAAATGACCCTGTATTATAACTGCATGCTCTCCTTATACTTTATAATTATTTAGGTACATAGATGCATGTCCTACTCTTTTGTTCTTTCGTATTTTATCTACCTCCTAGTTTTAAGCTCAGTTAATAAATTACTGCCAACCACAAAGCTTGTGTTTAAATATTACATGGCGCAGTCGGCAAAAGATTCAAAATACTCAAAGGTTGATTTTAAGAATAAAATGTATTGATATTCATTTAAAAAAAAAAAAAAAAAAAAAACATCAACTACAAATTAACAATAAAACATAAGCAATGAACTAAAGTAAATGGGAAGAGTGACGTTAAATACAAGCCTTCGATTATTACGTAAAAAACCGCGTGGAAGACCACCTAAAAATATTAAATATATTTATAAAAACAACAGCATGGATTTTCTTAAAAAAGTGGACGAACTTAAGTTTGCGGGAAATCTCGCTGATAATTGGCGAATTTTTTGGCAGAATTTTAAAATCTTTGCCATTGCAATCGAATTAGAGAAAAAATCAGAACCTGTGAAGGTTGCAATATTTTTAAATGCCATTGGTCCCGAAGCTGTGGAGGTGTTCAATTCGTTTAGTCTCAGTGACGCAGCTAGAGGGAAGTACGACGAAGTCACTAAAGCATTTGAGGAGTTCTGCAAGCCGAAGTGCAACGAGGTATATGAGAGCTTCGTTTTCCACAACAGGTGTCAAGCACATGGCAAACCGTTCGACAATTTTTTGATCGACATTAAAAAGTTGGTGCGAAGATGTGGCTTTGAAAACGAAGAGCGAATGATAAGAGACCGAATCGTGTTAGGAACGTGCGAAAAAAATTTACAAAAAAAATTGTTGGATATTCCGAAATTAACAATGGCAATGGCGGTGGACATGGCAAGAGCGGCTGAGGTTTCAGGTCAGCAAGTGGCCAACATGCAAGGTGGTGAGGCATCGGTGGATGTGGTTAGAAAAAAAACTTATAATTTTGAGAAAGCAAATGTTAATAGTTTTAATTATAATAACGATGTCAAATTTAAGGGCATGCAAAGAAATTCGGAATATGTTAAAAAAGAATATATTGATTGTATATTTTGTGGAAGACCACATTTAAGAGGCAAATGTCCTGCTTATGGCAAAATATGTAATAATTGTAAGGGAAGAAATCATTTTCCAAATGTTTGCAAAAAAAAATATGTTGGAGAATTAAAATTAGAATCTCATGATTCAAGTGATTCTGATTTATATGTTGATTCAATAAAAAGTGAAAAGTGCCTCAAAATGTGGTATGAAAAAGTTAGAATTCAAGAACATTTAATTCAGTTCAAACTAGACACAGGAGCTATGGTTAACATTTTGCCTATTTCATATTTCGAGGAATTAAAAAACATAAAAATCGAGAAAACGTCAGAAAACTTAATTGCGTACAACGGAACAGCTATAAAAAATATAGGTATCGTGTGTTTAATGTGCAAAATAAAAAGCAAACAAGAAAAAATTAAATTTTTTATTGTTAGTGATGAAATTAGTTCAATTCCAATTTTAGGTTTGGAAGCTTGTGTGACTTTAGGACTGGTAAAAAGAGTAAATATGATAAACAAAATGTCAAAAGAAGATTTAAAAACAAAATACAACCACTTATTTAGCGGATTAGGGTGCTTCAAAGAAAACTTTTCTATCAATTTGAAAGCAAATGCTACACCTTGTGCAAAACCAGCGTCGCGAATTCCCTTAGCACTAAGAGAACCTTTAAGAAAAGAGTTAGACAATTTATGTGAGAAGAGCATTATTGAAAAATGCACAAATGCAAGTGAGTGGGTTTCAAACATAGTTATTGTTGAAAAGCCTAACAAAAAATTGAGGATTTGTATTAACCCAAAAGAACTAAATATGGCCATTAAAGATAATTATTATGAAATACCAACTTTTGAGCGAATTAAAACAAATTTAGTAAATAAGAAAATCTTTTCAGTTTTTGACCTCAAAGACGGCTTTTGGCAAATTGCCCTTGATGAAAATTCAAAAAAGTTGTGTACTTTTAGTACACCGTTTGGATGCTATAGTTTTAAGCGATTACCATTTGGTATAAAAATTGCACCAGAAGCGTTCCAAAAAATTAATGAAGAAAATTTCGGAGACATAAAAAATGTCACAGTGTACATTGATGACATACTTGTAGCGACCGAAAATGAGCACGATCATGATCAAACTCTTAAGTTGGTAATGCAAAGAGCTAGTGAGAGAAATGTCAGATTTAATTGGGATAAGATTCAATGGAAGCAAAAAGAAGTGATATTTTTGGGACATAGAATTTCGGAAGAAGGAATTGGGTGTGATAAGAGTAGGCTAAAAGGAATTGAAGACTTAGGAGCGCCAAAATGCAAAAAAGATGTACAGAGACTCATGGGTTTTATAAACTATTTGAGGGAATTCATACCAAATGTTTCCGAGCTAAGTAGTCCGCTAAGAGACTTGATGAAAAATTCAGTTGTATTCACAAAATATGCCTAGATAATATTAAAAATATAATATTACAGGCACCAGTTCTAAAACCTTTTAATTTTAATGAGAAAATTGTGTTGCAAACAGATGCATCCAAAAGTGGTTTAGGATGTACACTGTTGCAAAATAAAAGGCCAGTTTGCTTTGCGTCTAGAAGTCTAACTGATGCTGAAACTCGGTATGCGCAAATCGAAAAAGAAATGCTGGCTGTAGTGTTCGCGTGTACAAAATTTCACAGCTATATTTATGGACGACGATTTGAAATACAAACGGACCATAAACCACTTTTAGGAATTATTAAAAAAGAATATAATAAAATTCCGTCAATGAAGTTGCAGCGAATGAAGCTTAAACTTGAAAAATATGATTTAACATTTACTTATTTACCAGGAAAATATTTATATTTAGCAGATTGGCTTTCACGTAGTTATTCAAAAAATAACACCAAAGATGAAGAAATTAAGGGTTTGGATGAAATGGTACATTCCATAAAGTGAGAAAAAAAAGTTATTTAAGGAAGAAACAAGTAAGGACAAAATTTTAAAAAAACTCTTGATATATTGCAAAAATGGGTGGCCCAAAGATAAATCAAAATTGAGCGATGATTTGAAGTTTTTATGGAGTTTGAAAACGAATGTTTTCGTAGAAGATGAGTTAGTATTTTTAGATGATAGAATTTTCGTTCCACAAAATCTCCGTAGAACACTTCTCACGGACCTTCATAAAGCACATTTAGGCATTGAAAAAACAAAGCGCAGAGCTAAACAACTTCTTTATTGGCCAAATATGAACCAAGACATTGAATGCTTTGTTACTAAATGCAGTATTTGTCAAAAACATAGATCTGCTAATATAAAAGAGACACTTTTAAATCATGAAATTCCAAAAGCCCCGTATGAAAAAATAGGAGTAGATGTTATGGAAATTTCAGGAAAAAGCTTTTTAATTATAGGTGACTATTTTTCAAAATACTTGAACATAATCCCGCTAGTAAAAAAGACTGCAACAGCTATCATAGAAAAGCTTATTATAATTTTTTCAACGCATGGGTACCCTTTGAAAATCATAGCTGACAACATGCCATTTGGATCGTTTGAGTTTAAAAAATGGGCGAAAGACTTGGACATTAGGATTACTACAGTAAGCCCACGATATCCAAAATCAAATGGGTTTGCAGAGCGAATGGTGCAAATTGCAAAGAATATGGTTAAAAAATGTATTGCAGAGAAGTCCAACATGTGGCATGCTCTTCTTGAATATAGAAATACTCCAATAAAAAATTCGCAATTCACACCAACTCAGTTACTTATGGGAAGGCAAACAAGAACCTTAGTTCCTGGTAAAGATCAGTTTTATAAAAATAATGAAACAATCGAGAAATTTATACCAATTTTGAGTTACAACAACTATGTCAATAAAAAATACCATGATAAAAATGCTAGAGTGAAAAATGATTTTGAAAAAGGAGAAAAGATATGGGTGAAAGATGGGAAATATTGGGTTCCTGGAAAAATTATAGAAAAACACGAAACTCCCCGTTCTTACATAATAGAAGTAGATGGAAAATCCTATCGCAGAAATTCATTTTTTTTACGGAAGCGTTGTTAAATAGTTTGTATACTTAAAAACACTATTTAAATTGTAATTGAATTATTTGCATGAATTAAAATTATTTAAAATAAAATAATTGTAAGTTTATACTTAGTAATATAATCATGAATTTAATAACTAAAAATAAATTAAAATTGCTTAAAAATAAAATAGTTGTAAGTTTATACTTAGTAATATAATCATGAAGTTAATAACTAAAAGGGGGAGATGTAGAGATGTATGAAATGACCCTGTATTATAACTGCATGCTCTCCTTATACTTTATAATTATTTAGGTACATAGATGCATGCCCTACTCTTTTGTTCTTTCGTATTTTATCTACCTCCTAGTTTTAAGCTCAGTTAATAAATTACTGCCAACCACAAAGCTTGTGTTTAAATATTACATCAGATGACAAGTAATATAACAGAAAATAAGGTAAACACAAACATGGCAGAGTTTAACTTAGAGACAATTATGAAGATAATGCCCATTTTCTCAGGGAATTATAAAGAACTAGAAGGATTTCTAAAGCTAATCGACTTGTTATAAAACACTTACTCATCCGATGATAAAAAGAAACTATTGTAATAGAATTAATCGTGCGCATAAAACTAAGCACAAACGTTAAAACCACTCTAGAATACACGGCTAACATTGACACCTTTCCCAAACTACAAACACTTTTACAAAATTCATACAAGAGCAATCTAACCACAGCTCAGATCAAAGAAACGTCATCATTTAAATGAACGAAAGCTACGCCTTAACAATTTTTAAAAATGGACTCAATGATGACTTAAAGAACACAATTTTTGCAGCTCAACCAAAAACATTAATTGACGCAACAAATCTAGCTTTAGAACTAGAAAAGAATGTAAACATAAATAATAAATTAATGTATTTTAGAATGAATAACAGAGAATACAATAACAATTTTAACAACTCATACAGGGGACAACGACCCAATATATCAAATAACTATAACAACAGACAACAGCATAATCAAAACTACAACACGAAAACACCAAATTACAGATACACTAACAACAACAACTACGCTAGACAACAAAATAACAGAAACAGCAATACACATTTCGTGCAACGATCAGTTTTTTCAAATAGCCAGAATAATCATAACGGCAACAACAATGCCAGAAATAATTATTTCCAAAATAACAACAATAACAACAGAAGAACATAAAATTACAAAAACCAAAACAACAACAACAGAATGTATGTCATGAACAACAACATTTAGGGAAACGAGGAATGCTCGGAGATCGATACAGAGGATCTTCCGGGTCAGCAAAATTAAAGATTTATAATATATCGGATAAAAACACAAATTATATTATAGTAAAGTGTAAAAATTCTAAGCAAAACCTTAAATTTTGCATTGACACAGGAGCAGATATTTCGATCTGTAAACTCGAAAATATAGCGCAAAACACAATCATTAATATAGACAATAAATGTAAACTAACAGGAATAACAAAAGAAGAAAATTTAACACTAGGATCTGTACAACTAAAATTAGATTTTCAATGTGACGTAGTAGAACATTTTTTTTCATGCGGTAGAAGAAGATTTCCCAGTTTACACAGACGGAATCATAGGACGAGACTTTTTAACTAAATGTATGTGTAAAATTGACTATGAAACACAAACACTAACGATAATACTAGGCAGCACTGACGTAGTAACACCTTTGTACATCAACAAAAATTAATTTAATGTAATTCGAATACCACCTAGAACAGAAATTATAACTCCAATAAACTTAAATTTAAATCAGGATAGTGTAATATTTAATGAAGAAATTCAGACAGGGGTATTCATAGCAAACTATATACACCTAATCCTGATTTTACACGGTCTTTTTTTACACGATTTTGAAATAACACGGTCGACAGAAATAAACTTATCCTGTTTTTACACGTTATTTTTAAAATAACACGACAAAACTTATCCTGTTTATCCTTGAATATGAGATTATTTTTTATTTTTAAATTGTGTTTTTATTTCCTGAAAACTTTAAAATGATTTTGTTTTTTATGTTACTTGAAGATGTGATTTTTTTTTAATATTTAGGTTGTGTTTTTATATCTAAAATGTGTAAATTTTTTAATTTTTGTTTTTATTTCTTTAAAATTATAAAATGACTTTTATCATTTCTCCCTGCGGGAGTTTCATTATTCGGTCTGTATTTCAAATTTTTTCTACATTTATTCAAGCTCGAGACCATTTTGAAAATTTAATATGAAGCTAATAAATGAAAATTCATATTAGAACAAAATGGTCTTGAGCTTGAATAAATGTAGAAAAAATTATAAAATGATTATAATATGTGAAATAAAATGAATATGATATACTGAAGAACAAAATATGTGTTTGTTTTACCGAGTTATTAATTTTTGTAGTCTTTTTGAGGTTGTTGAACCAATCTAATATTTTTCCATTACGGTGTGTCTTTTTTTACACGATTTTTTTTTACACGATATTTTCTGGAACGTATGTACCGTGCAAAAACAGGATTAGGTGTAGTTCCATTAAAAGGCATATGTCATTTAAAAATACTAAACACAACAGAAACAGAAATAGTAATAAACAAACTAAAACCAAAGTTGGTACCATTATCGAGTTATTTATATTTCAAACAAGATCCATATAAAGACGAAGTTAGATTCCAAAAAGTTTTGAAAGAATTAGACGTAGGGGCAAAGCATCCACTTATAAATATATTCAGACAATATCAATACATATTTCATTTAAAAAAAGAACAATTAACAATAAACAATTTCTATGCACAAAAGTTACCAACAATAGATGATACACCAACATATATAAAAAATTATAGATTACCATGCACTCAAAACAAAGAAATTCATGAACAGGTTGAAGAACTAATAAATAATGATATAATTGAACCATCCACAAGCCATACAATTCACCACTTCTACTTGTTCCAAAGAAAAATGCTGACGACACAAAGAAATGGCGTTGAGTAGTTGACTTCAGAAAATTAAATAATAAAATAGTAAATGACAAATTTCCATTGACAAGAATAGAAGATGTTTTAGATAAACTCGGTAGAGCAAAGTATTTTTCCACACTCGACATGACGAGTTCTTTTCACCAAATCCCTCTAGACAAAAATTCAAGACCTCTAACAGCTCTTTCTACTAATGACGGTCATTATCAATTTAAAAGATTACCATTTGGACTAAAAATATCTTCATACAGTTTTCAACGTATGTTGACTTTAGCTCTTACAGGTTTAAGCTCAGAAGCATTTTTATATGTAGATGACATAATAGTTTTTGGATGTAGCCTACAACACTACAACAATAATTTAATTAAAATGTTTGATAGATTAGCCAAATACAAAAATTAAATGCAAGTAAATGCAAATTTTTACGTTAGGAAGTAGTTTATTTAGGACATTTAATTACGCAAAACGGTATTAAGACTGATCCAGCGAAATATGAAACAATAAAAAATTATCCAATTCCTTCAAATGCTGACGAAGTGCGTAGGTTCGTTGCCTTTGCAATTATTATAGACGATTCATAAAAGGTTTTGCAACAATTGCACAATGCCTAAATGCTTTGTTAAAAAAGAACCAAACTTTCAATTGGACAGAGCAATGTCAAACAGCTTTTGAAACACTGAAACAGAAATTAGAAATAGAACCACCTATTTTACAATATCCCGATTTTTCAAAACCATTTATTCTAACGACAGACGCTTCAAATTACGCTTTGGGAGCAGTGTTATCACAAGGTGAAATAGGACAAGACTTACCTATATCTTATGCCAGTAAAACTCTACAAAAACATGATATAAATAAACCAATAATAGAGAAAGAACTTTTAGCCATCCATTGGGGGATAAACTTTTTCAAACCATATTTATACGGACAGAAATTTATAGTTGCTACAGATCACAGACTTTTAGTTTCATTATTTAGTCACAATAACCCGTCATCAAAAATGACAAGAATCAGACTAGACTTATCTGATTATAATTTTACTATAGTTTTCAAACAAGGAAAAATTAATACAAATGCAGATGCTTTATCACGAATAAAGATAGATTTGGATATTTTAAAAAAAATTATACCCTTTGAAGAAACAATCAGTCTAAAAAAAGCCATGGTAATAACAAGGGGAAATAAAAATTCATAGCGTCATGAACTTTTTGTATGGGATTGCACATCAATTAGCGATATAAAAAACGTACGTAAATTAAAATTTGAAATAGGCAATAAAAATATGAATAAAAATTATACTAGTATCAAAATATTAAATGATATTGTGCACGTGCGATGTAGCGATAAATCGACGAATCCAGATTCGACTTCGATGAAGCTATCATCAGGAATAATTAAAGATAGTAAAAATATGCATGCAAGATCTAGTGATAATTCAGCGACTCTAGAGTCGATTCTGAAGACATTAGTATCTAAAATGAACAAACTAAATATCAAAGAACTAGCGCTAGATGAAAACGATATTATATTTGAAATTATGCATAAAGACGAATTTAACAAAATATATAATATGCCGCAGTAGAAGATTAATAAAAATAATAAAGAATCGCTAAAAATTCTGCTATTTCAACCCCCTAAAAGAATTACAAACAAATCCATGCAACACAAAATAATTCAAGAATTCCATGACACACCACAAGGAGGACATTTAGGTATTAGAAAGACTATCCTTATACTAAAACAACGTTATGTGTGGAAACATATGAGCCAGATGGTGAAAAACTACATAAACAAATGTATATATTGCACTCGTAATATTGCACTCGTAAACAGACTAGACACATAAAAGAAAAAATGACAATAACTGACACTCCAAACACAAGTTTTGAGACAATATCAATCGACACTGTCGGGCCATTAAAAATATCAAACGGATTTAGGTACATACTAACCATGCAATGTGAATTAACAAAATTTGTTATTGCACATCCAATTGAGATAAAAGACGCAAAAACAATAGCCCAAACACTTGTAGAACAATTAATCTTAAAGTACGGACTTTTCAAAAATTTAAAATCTGACAGAGGAACTGAATTTACGAATGAACACCCTATCATCACGAAACTATAGGAGCACTTGAAAGAAACCACAGAGTACTTAACGAGTATCTTCTATCTTTTGCTGATGATTATGAATGAGATAAATGGGTTCCATATTACACATTCGCATATAATACAACACCACATGTTGATGCATCGTACTCACCATACGAACCCATTTTTGGTAAATTACCAAACATTTCAAATGACTTAACAAAAGAAAACAAACCTGAATAGTATGCTTTTATACTATATTATGTATATTAGATCAGGCACTTGAGCCGTGTTCTATTTAATGTATATTTAGTGCATTAACCAATTATACTTTTATTTTGAGTAAATAAAAACACCTTGAGTTATAATGTGAATAATTGTACTGAGAAACTTTATTGATTTGCGAAACTATTTATAGCTAAAAAATTGAATATTATTAATATAAACATAACAAATATAAAATATAAGCATAACAAACAATAAAGGGCAATGCATCCAAAACTGCATGGTCAGCAGAAGAAACTTTACGCAAAAATTCAAGACCAGTGCAATGTGCCTTAAAACGCCTACATTGCGAAATATTGCGACAATGAACTTACTAGCATTCAAGGCTAAGTAGCAATTCATTGCACTTATGTTGTCAGCATTTTGCATTTATGTTTCTTATATTTGTATTTTACTTTGTTTAGACTAATGAAAAATACAAAAATGAAAATAGCTTATGTCTTAAGGTATACAAATATAATAAGTGTTTAAATGTGTGTATGTTATTTTATATGTGCTATTAATTTACTAACTTAACAACATATGATATATTTATATCCAAACAAAACCAATTTACGATTTAGAAAACTATGCAAACGAATTAAAAATAAGACTTAAAAATTCCATTAATAAAGCAAGAGAAATAATAAAAACCGTAAAACATAAACGAAAAATCAATTATGACAAAAATATAAATATATCCAATTTCCAAGAAGGAGATTTAGTATAAGTTAAACTTGAAAGTAGAAAGAAAAGTCAAAGTCCATATCACGGACCATATAAAATAATACTTAGAGAAGGAGTGAACTCCATTATTGATGTAAATAATAAACATAAAAAATTCCATAATAATATGTTAAAGAAATTTATAAACACATAACTAAAATTAAATATATGTAAATATTTTATGTATAAATAATACAAATTATTTCAAAATATCAAGACTCTATAAATTACTTTACTGAATTTTTTAGAACTACTGATACAAATATTAAAAACAAAATGTTAGTATTAAATACATTAATATCATGATTTAGAACATTAGCCATTATCATATAAATTTTTCGTATTAGTATAAATATTACCATTATTTACCACTAAACAAATAATTTAAACATAAATAATCTTAAGTCTACATATTTCATATTATTGTAAAATAACAACTATTTAAAGATACTATAAAAATTATCATATTATATTACACATAAACATATTCTTTTCCAAAACTCCAACTTCTTAAAAATTTATCTTTGCAAGTAAATTTTCGTTTAAGGGTGAGAGTGTAGTGTACTTACATACGTACGCACAATCAAGATAAACAACCACCAAAAGATCTTCACTTCAATTGTCTAATATATGGTAACAATAAACATATCAACATAATGTTGACAAAATTTCCAAATTCAACCGAATAAAAAACCTCAAAGTAAACACAACTAATTGTAGCTCAAATTCTCATGAAGTGCATTTAGCACCCCTTTGCGCTTATGCCGCTAGATACCGCACAAGCTGAAATGCAACAGCTACAGCGGGACTCGTGTTACAAGTGCATTGCACAGAAAAACACAAAGCAACAACAACAAGCGATAAGTTGAATAAGTGCCGATGACACTTTAAAGTCAAGGCCAAGCATTTGAGCGAACCAATAAATTATGTTTAAAATATTAATTAGTGGGGAAAATATTGAAAGGTTAATAAACTAAAGGTGATTGGTCAATTATTGAGTTTTCAAAGTAAATCTAAAAATCATTGGAATTAAAGGAGGAGTCTTGGAAATAGTAATAAAATTAGTTTAAGAATAATACTGGTAAAAATAATATATAAATTAAAATATTTAAAAATAAAGACAGAGAGAGATTTTGGTGAACAAGCGAGAAGCACACCAAAGAAAAATTTAAATCTTTTTGTTCAAAAACTAAGCCTTTGTGGCTTGAATTAAAATTAGCCTTTGAGGCTTAGGAAAACTTAACATAGCCTTTGTGGCTTGATTTGAAATTAGCCTTTGCGGCTTAATAAAAATAGCCTTGGTGGCTTACATGACCAAAAGCCTTGCGGCTGATTAAATAGGCGTGTGCGCCTCTAATACACTAATACTCTACCTGACTTACAACATACAATTTCACACAGTAAAAACTTCCAACTCCACAGAAGACTGCAAGCGAAGTGGCTGCTAGCACTACTTCTTTGAAAGCTGCAACAAGTGCAAACTCAACTAAAATTTCAGGTATAGCTGTCCAATCCTGTATGGGTGACGTGTCTCTGTCTACCGATAATCTATCATCAGGTAGTGAGAAATTTTTAGTGATCTTGGTAGTTTTACAGCGAACTCAAAATAAATCAATCTTTATATCCAGACTTGCGGCCGACACATCTGAGGAATCAATCTTAAACTACTTCAAACAAAAAATATCAGCTTCATCATTCTTATCTTCTTACAAATGTAAAAAAATTCAACTTCAGCTCGCCGCGAGAAATTGCCTCATTTAAGTTAATTGTTTCATCAGGAAAGTTCCAACAAATCATCTCAGTGGACTTCTGGCCTGCTGGTGTCATTATTTATGAATTCAGGGCTAAGACTCGTTATCTTTCGATTAACATTCAACTGCTGTCCACCCTGCCAAAAAACTAGTTAGCGAAACATTGCCTTTATCAACTTCAAATTGAACCACTTTACTGCCAACACCACAACTACAACATCACTTTAACCGTTGCAATCAACAGCTTCATTAGCTTCTCCGTCTTCATCATCATTATCATCACCGCCATCATCATCATCATCGTCTGTGTCATCATCATCATCATCGTCTGCGTCGTCATCGTCATCTTAATTACACCGTCTCTATCATCATCATCATTATCTTTAACAACATCATTATCTTTAACAACACAATTATCTTCATCAACACCATCATCAACTTCATCATTATAATCACAATTATCATCATCAGCACCATCATCGTCATTGTTTATAATAACATCTCAAATATCTACTTCATCTTTTTATTTATTTATTTAAAACATTCAATCCTAATGCTAAAAGATAAAATAATGATCCTATACATGTTAAACATGAAGCATTAGTCATAAAAATTCAGTCAAATATTTTGTAACTTAAATATTTAAAATATAACAATAAATTTAATACATTAATTAACTCATTTAAAAAAAAAAACAAAAGAACATTTTTAGTTGAAATCTTTGCCACTTCTACCTTCAAAATATCTAACCATCTTCTACTAAATAATAGGTGGTAGTCTTACTAAGGGCCAGTTTTTCAGTACGAGTTTAAACTTGAGTCAAATTAAATCTAACTTAACTCGCCAAAATTGGACGTTTAAACTCGGTTTTACTAGATATTTTAGCATTCGTTGAAGTTTAATTGACTTAAATTATCATATAATGTGTTTCTTTTTTGCCTAAACCGAGTTTAAACGTCCAATTTTGGTGAGTTAAGCTCTGTTTAATTTGACTAGACTTTAAACTCGTACCGAAAAAAAGGCCCTAAGACTTCACAGTTGTTACTCGCAATGTCACTTTGTGAGTACGATATTGTGGTCATCACTGAAACTTGGCTATATTAAGACATATTTTCTTCAGAAATCTTCGGCAATTCATATTATGTTCATATATTATTATAAATGTTTACCAAAAAAATATTGACAACATTAACTTTATTACCGAGAACCTAAATTTTAGTCTCGCTGTGTTTGCCATGGGCGACTTAAGTGTAGGACAAATTTCTTAGATTTTCGATGAAAAAAAATCTAATACCTTTAACTTTCATATCAGATATCGAAACTCTAGTCATGAGTTCTTTCTTGTCAAATGATTTCCGTCAATTAAATAGTTGGAAAAATAATCTCAAAAAAAAATTAAACTTAACATTCGTCACTGCGAAAAAAGTCTATCACCTATCGTCAGTAACAGCATTAACCATATTGCACTGATCATTAATTTCGAATTTTATAAATTCGACTCATCTGTAGATGATTTGACTTCTCAATTAGATTTTAGGAAAGGTAATTTTGTCTCAATAAATGAGTTCTTAAATTTGGTTAACTGGTCGGAAATTATTAACTTCGATAACCCATCCTTAAGATTTTGTTTTTGATAAATTTTCGCAAGCCATTTCTTTGTTTGTACCTAAAAAAGTCACATTTCTTAGAAACAAGCCGCCATGGCTTAATCAGAGATTAAGCAAACCTTCCAAGCATCGTGAATTTGATTCTATATCCGTTATCTATAAACATTTCAGAGCATTATGTGTCAATGGCTATCTCACAGCTAAAATTAAGTTGTAAGTTTTAACATAGGGACTTCCAGCCTATATTTTTTAAGCTTTTATTTAACTTGCTTCGTTCGTATGTATGTCCTCAAAACTCGCAAGCCATTTTTTTACAACTTGTTGGTATCTGATTAAGCTGAAATTTAGCATACATATGTAAGTCCGGTGTTTGAAATATCATGATCAAATATTTTGCCACTCCCCATTTTACCGCCCACCAATCCATAAAAAATTCTATATCTCTAAAACTACGGGGCTGATTCAGCTGAAATTTAAACAGTAAATAAAATAAAATAAAGCATGGGTTTATGAAAAACATTTGGCCACACCCCCTTTGACCGCCCAAAAATAAATAAAAATTTCTATATCTCCAAAACTACGTTGCTGATTCAGCTAAAATTTGGCAGTTAATTTCCTTCAAGTAGAGAATGGTTCAGGAAAAAAATGGTGCCATACCCCCTTTTGCCGCCCACAAATAAATAAAAATCCTATATCTTCAGAACTACGGGCTGATTATAACTTGCTTCGTTCGTATATATGTATGTTTGTATGACCGCAAAATATTTGCAAACAATTTTTCGCAATTTTGCAAACTTGTTGGTATCCGATTAGGCCAAAATTTAACATACATATGTAAGTCCGGTGACAATGCAATATTATAGTAAAACTTTTGCCACACCCCCTTTTACCGCCCACAAATCAATAAAAATGCTATATCTCCATAAGTTTTGAAAATAAAAGATGTTAATAATAAACCTTTAAGACTAAAAAGTCAAAAATAAATAAGAAATAAAAATTTTTTTAAAAAATAAGCTTTTATTTAAAAAGACGTGAACTAGAAAGAAAAAATAAAGTTAAGTGACATTTGTCATATATTATACATATTCTATGTGCAGAAGAGCCCCTCTCTTGGTTACTCATCATCATAATATAAGCGTACGTAAAATGGTAATTTCTAAGGACTAATATAAATTTAGAATTTTTCAAATACATTTACATTTAAAAGCTTGAGGCACCGATGTCCGCGATCCGTTATGCCGGTTTCCTACACATTATCAGTGGTATTGAATCTTTTAGTAAGCTTAGCCTACGTTCGTGAGGTGTAGAAATTAAACACGTTGATTATAAATCCAACCGTTTATTTCTCTGTAAACAATTTAACAAATTAGTTTAACTATCAACAAACAATTAATGTATTACAGAGAAGATAAAATAATTACAAAGTTTTGCCTCTGCTGAACAAATAAAATTAAAAATGAAAATTTTGTGAGACAATATTTTCTTAGAAAATTTGAACAATTTGAGAAATAATTAAAATAAGTATACAGTTCTTAACATTCCCACCCCTGGAATTGACACGGAGGGGCGATTCACTACGACAGTTAACACTGCTGCACATCTAAAACGGCAAGTTTTCGTATTGGTCTTTTGATACAGCCATTATTTGTGAGAACATCGGCAGACCTTGCTACTCGATCTTTTCCATAGTTCAGCTGTATGATTCTTCCACGTTTCCACTGAGAGCGCGCAATACCTTCGTCACATACCAGAACTAGACATCCCACGCTGATTGGATGAGCAGGCAAACACCATTTCGTCCTCCTTGTCAGATCTGGTAAATATTCCTTGATCTAACGATTCCAAAAAGTGTGTTTCATGCTCTGCAAAATCCGCCATTGCTTCCTCAAAGATAACTGCATCCCTTCGCATGGTGATGGAGTCTGTGTAGAACTAACACATCCTAATAAGAAATGATTTGGGCTTAATGGCCCAGCTTTATCAGGCGTTACAGGCAAATTAGTTAAGGGGCTTGAGTTGACGATTTTTTCTACTTCAAGAAGCACGTTGTAAAAGGTTTCCAAGCGTGGTGCATGTTCTTTTAATACAATGACAAGAACTTATTTCACTGACTGAACTAGACGTTCCCAAGCTCCACCTGCGCTAGGATTACATGGTGCATTGTATTTCCATTTATTGCCCAGAGGCGCAAGTTTTATTGTAATCTCATCGTGGTCCAAGAAATCCTTACTGCTACTCATCGCCTTTTTAATTCCAACAAAGTTTTTTTCGTTGTCACTTCTTATGTGGGTAGGTACGCCTCTTCTGTTGATGAAGTTTCTTATACAAAGGATGCAAGAATCACTCGAAAGGCCAGTTGTAACTTTAAGATGCACAGCTCTTACTGTGAGGCAAGTGAATAGCGCCACCCAACGTTTTTCTTGTCGACGGCCGATACTCACGGTGAAAGGTCCGAAGACATCAATTCCTGTATATGTAAACGGTCGTACGAATGGAGTTATCCGATCCACGGGTAAGCATCCCATTTGTGGCTGAGTTGGAGTCGGTTTCCGGATTCTGCGTAACATGCAATCATCTTCAATTCTCTTTACCACAGTACGAATATCTGGTATCCAAAATCGTTGTCTAACTTCGTTAATCACAGTTGAACTATTCATATGGTGTAGTTTACGATGAAAGTAGTTCACTAATAGAAGTGTCAAGTGATGACCTTTAGGAAGAATAATTAGTCGTCTTGTATGTATTGGTAAAAAAGTAGCTTCTTCGAGTCTTCCGTTTATCCGCATGACCTTATTTTCATCCAAATGCGGATTAAGTGAAATAAGATTACTAGATCTCGATATTTTTTCATTTCTATTAAATGATGCGTAATGATTAAATAGAAATCATAAAATTCCTCCCTTTGAACACTGCGACATAAAAACAACTCAGCATTAGCCTCTTTTTCGCTATCAAGTGGGTATTTTTTATGCTCTTTCCTTTCAATATTCAACTTTAAATTATGAATGTATCTCAAAATCCAAGCCATTGTCCACTTTAGTGTTTCATACCTAGAAAATCTTTGAATATCTGGCCTTATAAGAAATCTTTGCTGTCCAAAACAGGAGATGTGTTTATGTTTTATTTCATCCATGCTAGAATCCTTCGCTGATTTCATCATATTTTCATTTGGCCAGCGATCTTCCTTGTATAGAAGGACTTGTGGCCCCATTTTTCATCTTCCTTCAGGATTGTACTTTATAGGAAATTTTGCCCGAGTGGTAGCATACTGCTTGTAAATTCTGTGATCTGGCCTTATCCATTGGATAACAGTGTGGAAATAACTCTAAAACGTAACGCTCCTAACTCCTATTTCGTGATTTTTGACTATCATGTCCTTCAGACGAGTTGCCAAAACCGCAGCTTGTAATTAAAGTTTCAGAATTGTATAAAAGCGTGTTGGTGCGCTAGTGGTTTTTCCAGCTACAAAAGACACAATGACATCCTTTGGATTAACAATCCTCCAATATGCAACAACTGCTAATGCTTCTTCGCTAGTGTCGCAAAACAAATGTAGCTCCACATCCGCACTCAAGAAGTTGGGATAATAACATCTCTGAATTCTATACTCGGCAACGTTTGCCAGTTCTTCGACCCAATTTCTCCATTTCTTGTATAATGGGTCGGGGATTTCTTGATCCCTGTCGATTTCGGCTTTCCACACCTGTTGCATCAAGATTTTCGCACAAACCATCAAATTTGCCACTAGACCTAATGGATCAAAAACTGACATTGTTATAGAGAGAAGCTCTCGTTTTGTGGGCTTTCTTTTCATTTTCAAGATTTCTTCCAGTACCTTTTGAAACTTCAAAGGAAACAAATTCGTACGAATTTGAGCGCCAGTGCATTTCAAGAATTCGATCTACTTTTTGCAATCGAAGTTAATGTCTTCATCTTTTCTGAATCTTCAAACTCCTGCTTAACTCTTTTTGAGTTCGAAGAACTGTTGTTGGTGAACATGTGGCACCAAAAATTCATTCGCTCCATCACATAAGTTTTAATTGGATTCGAAGGATTCGCATCGCTCCATAGAAATCTCTGAGCATCTTGGTCTTCTTTTACAATACCAACCTGATGAAACATCTCTTAAAGTAGTCTCTGAATTTCTTCTTCTGACAATAGTCGCGCATATCCTTTGTGAACATATTGTCGCTCATATCCTTTCTCAAACGAGTCGGGAAATGTAGAAAAATCTTCATGCCAAAGAAGACCTGTTTCAAACCGATTACCACATTTTTTTGCTGTGGATGCTTAAATGTGTAATGCCCTCTCTTCATCCTTTGATCGCAAGGGCTTTAAACCTATCTTTATGCCGAAAGATTGCATATCAAAATAACTTTTCATCACAGCCTCCATATCTCGTATTGGCTGCTGATTTATTTTTTGTCGCCTTATGTTTTGATGTCACAAACACATTTGTCATTTTAAAAACTTCTGAATTTTTCTGAAGCCCGCTAATGGTTAATTCAACTCTCATTGTAGACTCTCTTGAGACTTGAGAGTTTATCCAATGTAATTCCAGAACCATCTTTTGACCGACAATGCCTAGCTCTCTAATGACATCGGCATCGATCATAGAAGAGTTTGCTCCATCGTCTACAAATGCATATATTTCGATAGCTTTGTCTGTGCCATAAATTTTGACAGGAAGAACCTGGAATAGAACGTGGCCATTGTCATGATTTGAGTCTGCTAAGCAGCTTTGATGCTTGAGGGGAGTTACTTCTGGTAAAGCGGCCGTTTTCAGCAAAGTGTCCTTTGACTTATTCGAATAGAGGAGCTGATGGTGATAGTGAGGGCAACCATCTGTGTTGCACCTGCGCTTAGAAAAGCATTTTAAAACTGGATGACCATACTTTAAACACGAAAAGCATACGCGCGTAGATTTTACTTTAGTCCAACGCTGTTCAATGGATAACCTAGAAAATAAATTACAGAAATTGACATTTTCCTGCACAAACGAAATACTTCTTTTGTGTCACACTGACACAAGCAAACCTACGATTATTTTTTTATCGATATGTTTGCTTTCATTACGCTGGTTGGACTGATGACCCGAAGAGTCTGATGGAAGGGAATCAGTAACAATGTGTGGTTTAAATGAAAACCAGCGTTATTTTATGTGCGTTTATTTTTTAAGCATATATTTTATTTGAATTTTCTTTTAAAACAATTTATTTTTTAGATCTTTATTTTAAGGAGTATAATTTTATAATGAAAATAATATACAAAATTTTTTTATTAATAATTAATGACAATTTTAATTTTTATCTTAATTTTATCTTAAATAATAATTTTTTAGATAAATTTGTAAGTGAATATTTTGTAAAGTGTGTGTTTTGTATGTTGTGATGTTGGTGTTTATATGTGGTGGTATTGAGTCACCACACATGTGAGCTAACTTCCGTAACTTACATAACCATGTGATAAAATCCATAATGGTGGGAGAGGCTTGTAATTGCATGCAGTTTTCGGCCCAATGCAGTTGCTTGGAAAGCGGCAACTTAGCTACGAGCTCACTGAGCAGTATTGGGTTTGAAGGGTGATGTTCACCCCGCGAAGATTAGAGAAAGCATGCCATATTTGATATTTTATTGGTAAAATTAATCAACGAGTTAAGGACACCTTCAGAAACATCAGCCATTGATCGCACCCTTTGAATTTAAAATTTGATTAATAACTCTGGACGACCGAAAGTTTCTTGTAACGTATCAAAAATAGCTTTAACGTTTTGAGGATGGCTTAAAAGGGACTCAACGGTTTCACGGGCAGTTCCGCAAAGGGATTTTCTTAGGCGCATAATATTGTGCAGACGAGTTACAGCTCGTTCCTGTAACTCGTAGCGATCGTAGTTACCGACTCATGTTACCGATTTGACGTCACTCTGATGTCACTCTCACCTGCAATGTTTCTGTACGTATCTGAATCAATTTCTGTTTGATTTGTTCGTTCCAAATCGATAAGCTATCACATGTTCTGATTTAATTTTCAATGGAACTTTTTAAAAAAGTGTTTCTGTACGTAAAGTGAATCGATAACAATGTGTCACTTTTCTCACAGGCCTTGCGGCAAGTGGGAATTCTACCGATTTATCAAATGTCAGTAATGTTGTGTATTATTAAGTTATAAGTACTTGAAATATAACTTTAAACATTGTTACTTTTATATAAGTTGAATTTTTTTTGATTGAAATATTTTGTTATTCTTAAAAAAATTTTAGTTTTAAAGGTTATGCAATTTATAAATAATGCCTATTTACATAAAAGTTAAAAATTTTAGCAAAACAGTATATGTTTGAGCTATGAAGTAGTACCTGGTTGCATATATTTGCTAAGTTTTTGCAGCACAGCACTAAGTGTAAAATTATTTACATACAAAATAGTTGATTATATCCGCAACCATTAATAAACATCATTATAACATAATTAATTTTCTTAAACTGCAAATATTTACTTTTTATTAACAAGACAAAAACCTATTTATTATAAAGTTTTAGCGAAACTAAAATAATATATTCGAGTAAACAGCTGCTTGTCATTTGGCTTTATTTCTCAACTTTTCTTCTCGATTTGGGTTTTTTTTCATCATGGTCCGAATTTTAACCGATTTAAACGTACAGAAACATTAGTTGTCGCGAAATCGGTAACTAGGGATCGATACCGGCTGACGTCACACAAATCGGTAACTTGCCGATTTTGTTACAGGAACGAGCTACAGAATACCCAAAACCCTTTGTGGTACTATTTGATGTTTGCATGGTGCGGAAATGTCGGGTCATTTTCGCATAGATTTCTGCAATATTCGTGGACTGAGAGTGAATTTTTTCTCGGTCTATGTACATTGTACTCTTCATAGGCCTCAAATAATGGCACTGAGCGAGGCCCAGGTGGCCGAGGATGAAGATCTACTGGGTTTTCATATACAGGGTTGCCCATTTTATTTTTAAATAAATCAAAGAAACCACAATTTTTTGTCTGTTCGTCATGAATATCATTTAATTGGGTTCAAGTAGATTTGCTTACATTATTTCTTGAATATGATATCTCGTAAATGGTCGCCATTGGCCTCTACGTCATATTGTGCCCGTTTTGCAGCATTTTCCATGGTTTTCTTCAACATTTCGATGTGAATGGCGGTTATTTCTTGACGGATGTTGGTTTTCAGCTCTTCTAGGGTCTTTGGCTTGTTGACGTAAACCTTTGATTTCAAATAACCCCACAAAAAGAAGTCTGGAGGCGTTAAATCTGGTGATCTTGGCGGCCAATCGAAATCACCATTTTTTGACATCAAACGGCCAGGGAACAATTGCTTCAAAAAATCGATTGTAGTGCGGCTTGTGTGTGGTGGCGCGCAGTCTTGTTGAAACCAGTAGTGCCTGATACGCTTTCGACGAACGATTGGCATGAAAAAATTGTTTATCATATCGCGATAACGCTCCTGATTGACAGTAACTCTGTGGCTATTATCATCTTCGAAAAAGAACGGCCCAATGAGCATTTTAGCACAAACGCCGCACCAAACAGTGACTTTTTCATCGTGAAGAGGTACCTCTTGAATCTCCTGTGGATTTTCAGTGGCATAAATACGGCAATTTTGTTTGTTTACCGTTCCGTTCAACTGAAAATGAGCTTAATCGCTCATGATAATTTTATGCCAAAATTGCTCGTCTTCTTCAGCCATTTCGATGACTCTTTGGGCCCATTCCAATCGACGTGGCTTATCGGTAGGCAAAAATTTGTTTACCAATTGAATTTTGTACGGAAACAAATTCAAATCAACACGTAAAATGCGTTGTAAAGTGGATCGGGGAATGCCGAGCTGCTGAGAACGGCGATTTTGGGATGTTGTTGGTGACTGCTCAATACTGGCTCGTACGGCTGCAATATTCTCATCCGATCGCCTTGGTCGCTTTTTATTTGGCCTCTTTGGGTTACCAAGAGTATTACCAGTTGTAAATCTTTCATACATACGATAAATTGATTTCTTGGAAGGCGCACTTTTCACTTTATTTATTTTTTTGAAAGCACGTTGAGTTTTCACCATTGACTTGTTTTGTTGAATGTAAATTTCAACAATTTTAGAGCGTTCGCGTGGCGTGTACTGTTCCATTGTAAACATTTGCTTGGAATGACGCTTCAAACGCGGTATGTCAGTAGTCGATTTGGCATCACTGCGGAAAGTTACAGTGTTGCCAGATGGGCGCTTCGAATAAGGGCTACCCTGTACCTGGGTATCGCTTACTGCCATTGTTTTCTTTGCATAGGGGCATCGCGCTTTTTGTAAGAACGGATGTGTCGTACCAGTATGAGAGGAGTCTGAACGTGACCGATCCAGAGTTTAGCTCAATGTGGGTTAGGTTCAGGCTTCGCGCGCACTTGCTACATTTTTGTTTTATTTATAGAAGTCCGAATCTAGAAAGGGAGCCCACTTTTAACAAACTGGACTCTCTTTCTGATTCAATTACGCACATTTTGAGGTTGTTTCCTGACAGTGAGATCGTTGTAGCAGGCGATTTCAATGTCCACAACCCGGCTTGGTTACGTCACTCGGGCCCATTGACACCTGTTGGGCAATATGTTGAGCTATTTGCTGAATCGAACCAATTGATTCAACTAGTGAAGGAACCTACTTTTTTTCCGCAAAATTATATGCATAGCCATAACACCCTTGACCTTTTTCTGACTTCACATCCTGAAAAATATGATGTGAGTGTTAACGCACCTCTTGGTAACTCGGACCATTGTACCATCTCCGCTGTTTTTCCATATTCTAACCCCTGCACCTCTACGCCTAAAGCCTCGAAGAGGACTGCGTGGTTTTATGGAAGGGAAAATTGAATTGCGTTAAATAATTTGTATCGCAGCTTCAATTGGAAGCTATGTTTCGCTGATAGAATGCCGCGGCTGTCATGGTACAAGAAATTATTTTATTGGGTATGCGGTCTTTCATTCCCAATAAGATGAGAAGCATTAAACCAAAAGATCACTCATGGTTTAATGAGACTTGCAGGATTGCAGTCAGGTCCAAAGAGGAAGCCTTTCAGAATTGGCGTTCTAACAAGAATACTAATACAAAAAGACTTCGCATTGAGGCAAGGAATCGCTGTAATGCAATTTTAAAACGCGAAAAGTTTCTGCACGAAGCTCGCATTCGAGAACAGGTTCTTCTCTGCCCCAAAGGGAGCAAAGAGTGTCCCTTTGAAATTTTTGGTCATTTGTTAAAAGAGTGAAGAATCAGACATCATCATCGGTTCCGACTCTTTTAAAAGATGGCGGCATACCGCCAATCAATCAATGACGGCATACCGCCAATTGTGCTTAAAATGTGTGCTTCTTCGCTGGCTCGGCCTTTGCGCAACCTTTTCAACATCTCCTACAGAACAGGAGTATTTCTATTTTGTTGGAAGGTGGCAAATATCCAGCCGGTACCTAAAAAGGGCGATGCCACGAACCCTGCAAACTACCGACCCATTGCGATATGCTCTACACTTTCCAAACTTATGGAAAGCATAATAAACTTTAACATCATGAACTATCTGGAGCTCAACCAACTGCTTAGTGATCGTCAATATGGTTTCTGTAGGGCTCGCTCTACTGGCGATTTTATGGCGTTCTTAACTAAAGAATGGAACCAATGCGTTCACTTTTTCGGCAAGAGCAGGGTTGTTGCTCTTGATATTTCAAAAGTATTTGACCGAGTGTGGCATTAAGCGCTCGTGTCAAAACTTGGTGCATATGGTTTTGGTGGTAACTTTGCTCGATGGATCACGTGTTTCCTCAAAGATAGAACGATTCGAGTCGTAGTTGACGGTATTTCGTCCGAGAAGCACGCCATCAACGCAGGAGTACCACAGGGTTCAGTCCTATCGCCAACTTTGTTTCTGGTTTTTATCAACGACCTTCTGTCGTTGACGCATAACCCAATACATTTGTTTGCGGACGACAGCAGCATTTGTCATTCATATTCATTTAAAAAACGCCCAAGCTCTATGGAGATTGAGAGAAAAAAAGGGCAAACTATGAATGACACACTCCTAAATGATCTACAAATGATCTAAATGATTGAGAGAAAAAAAAGGGCAAACTATGAATGACACACTCCTAAATGATCTACAAAAAATCTCCGAGTGGGGTCTTGCTAATAGAGTAGAGTTTAATGCAAGCAAGACCCAGTGCTGCCTGTTAACCCACAAGCGGATGGATTGCCCATTAGCTCCCCTCTATATGAATGGTGTGGATCTTGTGGAATCAGCCGCTCTTGACGTTCTGGGCATATCGATCCAATCTGATCTTCGTTGGAATGATCATATTTTCGATGTGTCGAAAGAAGTGGCCAAGTGCCTTAGTTTTTTAAAGATGTTCAAAAAATATTTCACCTCATCTGATCTTCGCATGATTTACACCTCATATATTAGGCCGAAAATGGAGTATAATTCGCACATTTGGGCAAGGGCTTCAAGATCTTATTTGGAGCTTCTAGATCGAATTCAACGTCGTGCGATATATTTGATAGGGGATTAAAGTATTTCATCCTCTCTCAACTCTCTTGGGCATCGCCGCAATGTTGGTTGCCTAAGCCTTCTGTATAGGTATTACCCTGGAAAGTGTTCAAGGGAGATACATGACCTGACGCCACCAGCTCGTGTGTTTCCCAGGTCCACTCGGGCAGCTGTTCAAGCCCACCCCTTTACCATTGCCTCGATGTCCAACAGAACATCGGATTACTGTGAGAATTCGTTTTTTAGTCGCACGGTAAGGTTGTGGAATAGTCTCCCTGCGAGCGTATTTCCCGGCAGTTTTGAGCTGTGCAAATTTAAAACAAATCTTCACCGATACTACTCCATCTATCCACCCTCCAACTAACTATTACATATCTTCCGAATCAACACAATGCTTATGCATTTATAGGGGGCATCCCCTGAGCGTTGGTTCAGTCTAAAAAAAGGCTTCCAAAAACGTTTGCCATTCTTCCGCGATTCCGGAAAAGGTTGGTTGTGTGTATACCTTTACATGACGAATGGTTTGTTCACTTGAAAAATTGTTGAAAGAATTTTGGTTGGAGGGCAGCGAATTCAATTCAAATGAAGGTGGCAAAAAGAGGATGAGGGCGCACTGGTAATAATGGGAATAGACGTGGAAGCGCCTGCAGGCACCGGGATTAAACTTTGTGACAATGAAAGAATTAGATATGACAAAGACGACGTAGTGGAGATTGCAGGTGCGGACGTGGAAGGATATAAAGACCTCAGCTTGAAACTTTGAGTAGATAAATTTGGTACAGCTACATTGTGACATTCAGGTATGCCACCTGACATGGTGGAGGCGTGGCGACTTGTGTAGAAATTCGACCTATTTCGTTTCGCAGCGTAGAAATGCTGCTTTGAATTTGTTGGTTATTGGTTGAAACCAACGATTGTATAGATTGCATTTGTTCACGAATAATGTTTGCATATCTTTTAGTTTCTTATTAAAATCATTTGTTACCTTATGTAAATGCTGATTGAAAGAGACATTATCCCTCGACGGTTCTGGCAGTGACGAAGGTGGCGCTTCTGTTTCCTGATGCACTATAAACGACGTAGCCATAGGAGTTTCCATTGCACCACCAGAACAGGAGACGTACGGTGAACTGGAGGGCTGAATGTCATCATTAGTTTGGCAAAATTTGTTCTAGTAGACGGAGCAGAAGTTGAATTATGACCACCGGTCGGTCTTGAATCCATCGTGGCGGATGGGCCAGTTGAATGGGCCAACGAATGTTGAGGTTGGCTTGAACTCAACGCATCGAGGCTGCTGAAGACTGGCGAAGTATCTGTGCGTTGCGGTAAACGAGTCACTGGCATTGTTTTTGTCTTTTTCTTCTTATTTGCTAGTCGCTGGCTTGTTCTTGACTTATGGCTTGAATCCATATAATGAAACGGCGAACCGCGATAGCAACTTTAGAAATAAAAATTTCTTCGTGAGGCGTAGAAATTAAACACGTTGATTATAAATCCAACCGTTTATTTCTCTGTAAGCAATTTAACAAATTAGTTTTACTATCAACAAACAAAAAATATATTACAGAGAAGATAAAATACTTACAAAGTTTTGCCTTTGCTGAACAAATAAAATTAAAAATAAAAATTTTGTGAGACAAGATTTTCTTAGAAAATTTGAACAATTTGAGAAAAAATTAAAACAAGTATACGGTTCTTAACACCTGTAAATAAACCGCGATCCATTATACAGGTTTACTACACAATATCAGTGCCTTAATCTTTTAAATATAAATGTATTTGAAAAATTCTAAATTTATATAAGTCCTTAGAACTTACCAATTTACGTACGCTTATATTATGATGATGAGTAAGTAACCAAGAGAGGGGTTTTTCTGCACCTAGAATATACCTATTATATACATATATGACAAATGTCACTTAAATTTATTTTTTCTTTGTAGTTCACGTCTTTTTTAAATAAATACTTATTTTTAAAAAAAATTTCTTTTACTTTTTATTGATTTAAACTATGTGTTGCTAACATTTCAATCCCAATAACTTTTTTCTTCAACTTGTGTTTAAATGAAGGAGTTTTTTTGGATTGTTGGAAAATTTTTTTGTCTTTCCAATTTTTAAAACGGGGAATCGATGTAATGTTAATAATTACAGGGCAATTTTAAAACAATGCACATTGGCCAAATTTAACTAAGTAACTTACGGATCAGATTGCCAAGTCAGTTATCAATGCTGTTGTTGGTCAAATAAATGGTATTATTGCTGCTTAAGCCACTAAGTCTGTTGAGCAGATAAAGTATTATATCAACGATCATAATTAGAAGCATCTGTGATGAGTATGAATGGTTTATTGAAATCGGGATATTGGAGTATCGGGGGATTTAAAAGTTTTGTTTTTAGTTCATTGAATGATTTTTGGCAATTTTCGTCCCAGTAAAATTTTGTATTTTTCTTTAAAAGTGAATTTGAATTCTTAGCAATGTCGTCAAATTTAGGTATAAGTCTTCGGTAGTAGTTACAGAAAGCAACAAACCTTCTTACTTCGTCCGTGTTTTTTGGTATCGGATATTCTTTGATGATTTTGTTTTTAGATAGGTCAGTTTTAATTCCATTGGCCGTAATAAGATGTCCAAGGTAAATGACTTCTGGCTTCAGAAAACAACATTTATTTGAATTTAATTTTATATTATATTTTCTTAATCTGCCAAAAATTTTTAGTAAATTGTAGTTGTGATGTCTTAAGCTACAACCGAAAACTATTATATCGTATACGTAAATAAAAGCTTCTGTATATAAACCACTTAATGCGATAGTCAGCATTCTTTGGAAGCTGTTGGATGATATCTTCAATCCGAATGGTAAACGTTTAAATTGGAAATGTCCATTTCCAGTCAAAAAAGAAGTTAATGGTCGTGAGTCCTCGTCTAAGTAATCTGGTGAAAAGAGCTGGTCATGTCTAAAGTCGAAAAGTATTTAGCTCTTCCAAGTCTGTCAAGAACGTCTTCTATTTTTGTTAACGGAAATTTGTCGTTTACAATTTTTTCATTCAGTTTACGAAAATCTACTACAAGTCGAAATTTTTTTCATTTGTTGACTTTTTTGGAACTACCAGTATTGGTGAGTTGTAGGGGCTCACTGAATGTTCTATTTTTGTCATATTTAATGTTGATTTTACAAGAAAATATATTATAATTCTTTAACGGTCTAGTTTCAAAATCAAGATTACTTAATGTTACATTTTTATCATTTGTATTTAAAATTTTTACATGAACATTGCCATTTGCTGGTATTAAGTTATTGCCCAAAAATACTCCATTTTCTTTTTCTTTATTTAAAATAATACTGTCTTCCTTGACTTTAATATTAATCGGTATTATTGATTCTGATCTGGCAGGAATAATAATATTTCTTTTATGGAATTCTTTTAAAATGATTATTAAAAAATATTCTTTTTCATTTATAATCAGAGAAAGTGTATATGTTTAAAAATCTATTTTTGACATATATTTCGCTAAAATTTCTCGCCCTATGACTGCATCGGTTGCGATTGGGAAATCATTTTCAACTATATGGAAATAATGTTCAATTATTTCTGTTTCTTTAATTAAATTTCAATTTGTTGTGCCTATACATTCAATTGCTTCTTGCGTTATGCCCGTCAATTGTGAAATATTTTTAGTATTAATGTCATTTATATTGTTTGTTTTACAAATGGAGATATCAGCTCCAGTGTCTATAAGAATGTTAAATATTTATTGTTATTTTTACATAGTAAAGTTATATAATTTGTTAAATTTTGAGTAATTTTGAAAATTAATTTTGGCCTCTGCGGGTAATAGTATCGGTACCCGGCCATGGGCGTTTTCCTGTACGTTATTTCTGTTTTGATTTCTATTGAAATTGTTTTGATGGTTATTGTTTCGATTTGAGAAATTATTGTTTCTATTGGTATTATTGTTTGAAAAATAAGTGTTACGATTTGTGTTATTGTTTAGAAAATTATTGCTTCTATTGGTATTTTGAAAAGTACTATTTTTTCTGTTATTTTGTGAATATCCAAAATTATTGTTTCTGTAATTATTGTTTGAGATGATATTATTTCGATAGTTTTGTGTAATATCTCTGTAGTTGTTTTGTGAATTAAAGTTATATATGAAGCTATTTCTATTATACTGATCTCTAGAATTTCTAAAATTATCTCTGTTTCGAAATTGAAAAATTGTTTTTTTGTCCGAGACTAAACTTTCTTCTGCTGTTAAACATCTTTCAACGGCTTCATTAAATGTTTTTGGTGTATTTGCCAATAAAATGGTTTGAAATTTTGAATTAACATCTTTAGTAAAAAATTAACGCCATGCTTTCACTAACTTTATATATTGCAGTTTTTGTTTCTTGAGTCTGATTAGTCAAAGTTTTTATTTCAAATGAACTCAATTGTTCAGTTGTTTTCTAAGATTGTTTCTCTAAATTCAGATTTGGTTTTATTATTTTGCTTGAGTGTACCAAGTTCACTTAGTACTTGTTGCAGAGTTTTTGGATTAGGATATGCTTTTTCTAATGAATTTTTCAAATCTTTTAGTTTTAAAATTTCATAATTTTCATTTTCTTCAATTGAAATATTATTAACTTTGATTTTTAGATTTTCAATGTATTTCAATTTGAGTTCTATATATTGTTTTGAAAATTCTCTATGTTTACTCTTTTTTAAGTTGGTTTTAAGTTTTTCAATCAACAATATATTATGTTTTAGCGTATCCATTCATATATGAATACCCTTAATATTTATTTTTCATTATCTAAAAATTTTATTATTTCTTAGCACCCTGTGCCAGTAGCAAATTTGACATTTAGATTTCGTTGAACCTTCAACGTGCAGGTGGCGCAACAAGTGCTCGTCGCTGAATGCGAATAAGCATGAAAGAACCGTCAGATAACTAAAAACTAGTTATTGCAAAAATGTCGGCTTCGGTTGTTTACGTTCGCTCAATGTCGTGTTATTAACTAATAGTGAATACTGGCAATTAGTTTAATTATATTCAGGGACCGAAAATAACTGTTATTTTACAATTTTCAGATGAAAAAGGCATAACGAAAAAGTGGCCGGAGGACTTTTTTAAATATACCATTATTATCGTAATGGCAGCAGCTTCGCGAATATTAAATGCCTTTTTAATTTTTGGTTGTTACTATAAAAATTAATATTAACTGTTATTTTTTGCCTTTTATTTTTTTGGCCAAAAATAACTGTTACTTTTGACTTTTATTTTTTAAGTCAAAAATAACAGTTATTGTGTGCCTTTTATTTTTTCGGTCAAAAATATCAGGCAATTTGTATTTTTTCAAAGGCCGAATAAAAAACTTTAAAAACTAAAAAGTTTGATTGCTCAAAATGTGCGCACTGATGAGACGATAAAAATTGCATAAAACTTTTTGTGCCGTTCAAGTGGCCTTTAAAAAATCCAAATTGCCTGATATTTTTGACCGAAAAAATAAAAGGCACAAAATAACTGTTATTTTTGACCTAAAAAATAAAAGTCAAAAGTAACAGTTATTTTTGCCCGAAAAAATAAAAGGCATTAAATAACTAGTATTTTTGTCGGAAAAAATAAAAGTTAAATGATAACTGTTAATATCCGACTTTTTTGATAAAAACCATAACCGGTACGGTCCCTGATTATATTTTTCAAGAAATTATTAAAAAGTTTAGTTGCGTTTCGCGTTAAGTGTTTATTAATTTATTTGTACTCAATACGCTTTAAGTTGAGCCATAAAGAGCTACGGTCTGACTGGTGTAGTGAAAAAAAGTGCAAAAATAAATATTTCATATTAGCAAAAGAAAAAATACTCGATTTAAATGGCTATTGCTCGCGAGTGAGTATGGCTATATATGTAAAAAAGGATGTGCAGAAATATGTGTTTACATTTTATTTACTTGTTTTGAGTATATAAAAATGAAGTAAAATATTTGATAAGACTCGCGTTTTTATAAAAAAGTTCTAGGACCTGCCTAATTGGTTGCCGGCGAAGTTCGCCACTGTCGCTATTTTTAATGTCCTTTTTATGCCGTTCACTAAAAAAAGTGCAGAGGCTAAAAAGTTTAAGTCGGCACCTATTAAAGCTCAAGACTTATAAAAATTGAAAATAGTTATCAGCTGTTAGAGCTCAAAACTAGATTAACTTTATTTGAAATTTATGAAATTTGAAATATATTGTTGATATGTGTAATGAATTAGAAGGCAGCTTGTTAGAAGCTCAAAACTAATTAACTTTATTTGAAATATGTTCGTTCTTTTTTAGTATGTATAACGGTATTTTGTCTTAAAACTAGTTAACAATTGTTTTTGTATCTAAAAAGTAAACAGAATCATATGTTCTTAAATTAGTGTAAAAGTAATAGTGAGTGAGTAGACTTAAATTATTAGAAAACGTAAACATAATCATATGTTAATATATTTGTGTAGGAGTAAAAGTAAAAATAAAAAAGGTGATACGTATCGTAAAGGTGTGTATCTGTTAAATATGTTTTATAGTTGTTTGTTTTAGTGTGATTTATAAGTATTTTATAATGTAAAAGTGTGTACATTACAAGATCGCTAAGATGCAGCAGTAGATTGATGATCTAAAACAATTTCATACTACCAGCTTCAACACGCTCACGTTGAACGCGTTGAAAAATAAGTTCTTGAAAAAAGAAAATGCTGCCGTGGCTGCTGAGCTTCGTGTGCATGGTGTTCCCTGCACAGATAATAAAAAATCTGAGAGGCCTAATGGGCACTTTTTGTAAGTCTCTCAAAATTCCTCTACCTGGCATTATTGGTGTTAAAAGGTTTAGAATGAATTCCAATTTCACGACGAATACAGATGCACCCATTATTTTTAAACCAAACACTCCACAAAACAAAAATAAATTTTTATATGATATCGCTGGCTATAAACGTAAAAACAAATAGTCTCTATGCCTTAATATTTTCATCAGAAAAAGCAATTTACATTAATGAGCAATTGACAAAAACAAATCACAATATTCTCAAGTCAGCTTTTCGATTAAAAAAGCAAAACCAGTTATGGTATGTCTACACGCGGAGGGGTATGATTTTTGTTAAAAAGCATCAACATGGTAATGATAAATGCGTTCTTGGTATTGAACAACTAACCGAGATGCTTACTTATAATGACTCCTACTCTGATCAATCTGGGTTTCGAGGTTTTGTACAACAATGTGATTAGTTATTATGTTTTTATTTGTAATTTTAAATTATTGTATATTTTCATTTATTGTAAAATTTATGTTCAGGTAGGTTGTGGTTGATTTGAAGGTATATCAGGTTCTTGTGCGCTACTTTTTTATGTTAAACAAATTAAACATTAATGCATTTTGTGAATGACACTAATAGTGCTTCCATAAACTGCACTCGTTGTCTAATACTGATCATTGCCAAGCTAAGGAATGGTTTGTGAGTCTTATTTAAATGCGCAGAGATGAATTTAGAGATTTTTTGATGGGTACTTGATTGATGTAGTATGTGTGTCTGAGACTTGGCTTGTCCCTGAATTAAATAATAATATGTTTTCTGTGAATGGCGTTAAATTGTTTTGATGTGATAGAACTAAGCATGGTGGTAGAGTAGAAATTTATGTTCGTGAATGTTTTAAATGTAAAATTGTGTGCAAGTCAAATAAAAATGATATGATAGAATTTTTACTAATTTCTGTAGAAAAATTTAATGCAAACATACTAATTGGATGTGTATGACGTCCTTACAAAATTAGAAGCCTAGATCCTTTTTATGACAAATTTAAAAATATATCGCCTATGTACTCTGACATCATAATATCAGGGGATTTTAACAGTAACATTTTAATTGAAAAAACTCCTGTAAACGACATACTATCCTTCGGTATGCACATTGTAAATGACCAAAATCCTACGCATTTTAGCAATACTTGAATTATTTTTGTTTCTCAAGAGCATAAACTTTTATTATTTGAACAAATATCTGCACCAAGTTTCTCTAGACATGATCTAATAATATTGGCTTATAACTTTTAAGATGCTATAAGGTAAAGATGCAATAAATTCTTATGCTTTTAGAGATTTCAAAAATATCAATAGTGAGTTGCTTTTTTCCTGTGCTATTTTAATAGACTGGGACCACATTTATTTTATGCCTTCCCTTGATGACAAAGTCAACTTCTTACAAAACTGTCCGAATGAGCTTTTTGAATGTTTTTCCTATTCAAAACAGTGAAGATAAAAGATAAAAAGAATCCTTGGTTTGCTGCGAAAATAAAGCAAATAATATTTGAAAGAAATCGAATATATGGCCGCTGGAAACGGTACAGGTTACCAGAACATTTTGAGATATACAAATTATTCAAAAATAAGGTAGTAAAGATGACTCGGCTAGCTAAGATGAAGTATTATGAAGAAAAGTTTAACTCTGCTATGAATACCAAACAGACCTGGAAACAAATAAGAAATATTGGGATAGGCGAAAAAGACTTTCATAAAAATTACATAGGAAATTTAGATGAACATAACAAAAAATTTGCATGCATTTCGAACAGTGATACTTCTAACATTCTCTCTAGTCAAACTGCAAGTTCTCAGATTTGTGATGTAATAACTAACAATGTGATTTATTCTGGTGCTGTGATTGATAATAGTTCCCTAAGTATTTGTAGTGATAACCAAACTGACGATAATAAATTTACTTTTAGAAATGTTTAGGGAGAGAAGGTTTTTAAATCTATTTTGTCTATTAAGTCAAATTCTACAAGTCTTGACAATATAAATCCTATTTTCCTAAAAAATCTTTTCTTCTACCACATATTACATATATTTTTAATTCAATTTTAACAACTTCTGTGTTTCCCAAGTCGTGGAAAAATTGAAAATTACACCGATTCCAAAATCAGACACAGAAGACAGACCAATTGCAATTTTGTCTGTGTTGTCAAAGGCCTTGGAAAAGATTATGAGTTCTCAAATCTCTCTTTTTTTGTCAGCATTAATCTTACTATTTGGGAAGCAATCTGGGCTTAGGCCCAAACGAAGCTGTATTACTGCTCTCATAAGTGTTTGTGAGGATTTACGAAAGTCACTCGACAAAAATGAAATTTTATTCTTGTTGCTTCTTGACTTTTCCAAAGCATTTGATAACGTGGTTCATGAAAAACTACTACAGAAACTTAAACTTTACTTTAGTTAAAAGTCATAAAACTTATTGATTCGTATCTGAAAGATAGACTTCAAGCAGTTTGTTTGGACAATAAGCTTTCTGAATTCATACAACTTTTCTAAGGCGTTCCTCAAGGCTCAGTCTTGAGACCGCTGCATTTTACTTTATATATTAATGACCTGCCCAATATTATTAGAGGTTCCAATATTATTAGAGGTTGCATATGTATGCTGACGACGTTCAGAAATACAAAAGCTATTATATGGAGACAATAAGGCAATGCGCATTTGACCTCAATGGTGAACTCTAAGTGCAATAAGCCAATGGTCCACTGATAATAGTTTAAGCCTTAACCCGACTAAATCGAAGTATATTGTGATAAGTAGAAAACTAGTGAACTGTGTAATGTGAATTGGTATATTAATGACGCTGAAATAGAATTAGTTGATAAAGCAATAAATTTAGGAATAGTATTTAATAATAGATTGTCTTTGAATGACCACGTTAATGTGACTGTTGGAAGTGTGTATGAGATGCAGCGTAGTTTGTGGACTACTCAGCACCATACGCCTAGGAAAATTAGACTACTTCTTGCAAAAACCTACCTTCTTCCTAAATTGTTATATCCCTTTCAGACCGTGATGCATAGATTGTGCGGGTAACTTTTAGTCTAAATATCTTTACTTCTATTTCACTAATGTTTATCAATTTAATATGTATCGATTGCGCTTATTGTTTATGTTTGCCTTTCATATTGTTTAGATGTTAGCTTTGTCATGTCTTACATTTTTACGAAATTCTTGCGTCACATTTAATTTTTTTCACACTACGCGTCTATGGAATTCACTCCCTAATTCTTTAACAAATTTACGTAACGCACACAAATTCAGAAATTATCTTTTGAGATATTTCCAAGCAACCACAGCTTAAAATAAGATATATAAGTTACGAAATATTTGACTGAATTTCTATGACTAATGCTTCATGTTTAACATGTATAGGATCATTATTGTATCTTTTAGCATTAGGATTGAATTTTTTTAAATAAATAAATAAATAAATAAATAAAATACTTAAAAATAAATTATATGAACATGTGAAAGAAGTTATTTCTGATTTCCAACATAGATTTTTGCCAGGTCGATCGATTGTACAAATTTAATACTCATTTCTAACAACATTAAAGGCGTAATGGAAAATGCGAAAAGAAAAAAAATTCTTTGATTAGGCACTAATTTTCTTATGCTTTCAAAAAGCTACATATATTTCATTCAAATCCATGAAGCGGTTTTTGAATTACAGTAGTCACCGACTTCGAAAACATTAGCGCATATTTATAGTCTAATTCAGTATTAGCTTAACCCGAATCACCCTGAGTAAATTTTTTTTATTTTTCAGAATGACCTGTTAACGCTGTTCACCTGTTAAATATAAAATGGCTTAAACTAAAATAATTACATTTTAAGTGTTTGTGTTTGCGTTGCCATATGGCAACGACAGGGTGTTTCGAGTTAAGTATGAACTAAACACAGGGTGTTTCGAGTTAAGTATAAACTAAACTTTAGCTACAAACTAAGTCATTCACAGTTGTTTTAGTATGTAATGTTTTAGTATACTTAACAAAGAAATTGCACAAGAAATTTTTATGAGCAACTCAATTGCACCCAAAACTGGCATGACTCACATTAAAATTTTAAGCGCTACGAATTCAGAATTTACAATAGAGAACTTAAAATTAGAAACAGAACCGTTTAAGAACTTTAATATTGTAGCATACATTAAACAAACATTTTAAGACGAAAACCGTTTCAATAAAATTATTGATAAACTAAACATAGACAGTAGAACAGCTATGACAGTTCTAAATAAAAAACCCGTGTATTTTCTTATGGGCCTCCAAATTCACAAAATTGTGAGAAGCAGCGCAGTCGGAAAGCGGTAAGAGGTGGCAACACTGGCAGCGTGTTGTTATAAATGGGAGATAAGCAAGCATAGAAGACGTATGGGCAGGCAGTCGGACAGATGGTCAGGTGGATGGTCGGACGGAGGGATAGCTAGAAAGGGGTAGGATGGTTGAAGCGTGCTGTTGTTATAAATTGGAGATAAGCATGCAAGATGGACGGACGGACGGATAGCTAGATGGGCTATGATTGATCAAGCTGGCTGAAGTAGGGTGGCTGAAGCGTGTTGTTGTTGTTATAAATTGGAGATAAGCAAGCAAAGAAGACGTATGGGCAGACAGTCGGACAGACAGTCAGATAGATGGAGGGACGGAGGGATAGCTAGAAGGGGGTATGATTGCTCAAGCTGGCTGAAGTATGATGGTTGGTGTTCTTGTTGTTGCTATAAATCAAAATTTCATGTTTAAGGTGATAAGCCCAGACCCAAAACCGCAAGTTGAAGATAAGGAAACAGTACAGAAGTAAAATATTTTTTATTTTTCCCATGCTTGTTTAATATGTTTATGAATTTAAATCGCTACAAATTTCATGTTAAAGATGATAAGCTTTTGATCCACAACATAAATCATTTAAACCTATTTCTTGAAGATTATATTGAGTGCAGTTGTTAAGCATTTTAATAAATTTAATATGAGTTGGTTGACTAATGTAAAAACAAAGTATGAAAGCGGCAAAATAAATTAAGCTAGCTATTGAAAGCGTCATCATAACCATGACCATACGCAACTATGCTGATATAAATAAAACAAAACGATATGATTTATATATGAATCATTATTGTTCTTTTATTGATTTGATATATATATATATATATATATATCAGCTTCGAGCATAATTTTGTTCTATCTTCTTCTTCTTTTGTTTCTGCATCTTTTACTCCTTTACCAATCTTATTTTTAGCGTCTTTTCGCTCCTTTGCCCATTTTGCTAACTTTTGGTCATCCTTCTTATTCTTACACTTCTCCTCAAAGTGGGACTTGCTACCACAGTAGTAGCAATAAATTAATTTATGATACCCTCTCAATCTATTCATGTTATTTTGTTGATGGCTTTATTCAAAATACCTTCAGCAATAAAGATCAGATGGTGACTGGTTACCTTTTTATTTCGGTATCAAATTCGATTCGTATATCAATAGGTAATCACCACAAATTTAATGTTAAAGATGACTGATGATTGAATGTTAAACGGATCCAAAACCGAACGTTTAAAATAAGGGAGCAGTATGGTTGTTACGCATTTTAATAAATTTAATATGAGTTGGTTGAGTAATGTAAAAATAGAGTATGAAAGCAGCAAAGCAGATATGGATTTAAGAATAATTTATTATTTGAACCCATATATATATATATAAATAATTGAATCGAGAGTTTTTAGCTCATTCAATATTTGATCAGCAACATAAAGCATTTAAACATATTTTTTGAAGATTTTATTGAATAATTTTAAAATGAGTGCACGCGTCAACGACATTTTAAAAAACGCAAAAGCATTGTGCGAAAATGCTCATAAAAATCGGGACCTAGTTATGCAGAGCATAAAAGAGTGTTCCTCGCACCTCATTTCCCTTCGGGGTATTTTACGGAAGGTAAAAACTGTTGGAGCAAAACAGAGTGCTACATGTGGAATAGGACTTATTCAAGGCTATCGCACGCAGTTAAAGAAGCTCAACGCTTGTACTGGTGCAGGTCTTTCCCGAACGGGTAACAGATCGAATTGGGCTTCTATTCGAATTCGGTGGGAAGAAATCGAATCGACATTTGGTGGACGGTAAGCTTAATTTTTACATAATTTCATTACCATATTATTTATTTTGATTTTATACAATATATTAATTTAGACCCTATTTTAATTTTCAGAGTACGTACTGGCGTTATAGTTAATTTAATCCATAAAAATCCCCAGAACTTCTTGGCAGATTGTCTATATCTCTTCCAGCGCACCGTTAAAAAATCCTTAGCGAAATTTACGTCTCTTAAGGTAAATACAATATTTTGTGGCGAATTTCGAGTTACTAGAGCTAATGAAGAAATTAGTGACTTGAAATTCATGAACACGAAATATGTTGCTATTTACCAGGAAACGGATATTAGAGCTTGGTTTTTTGAGCATGTTCAAAATACAATTTTGAAAAAGCTGGAAGAGTTCCAAGAACGGGATAGTGGATGGGCGTTGGCTGCAGTCATTAACTTGGCAGTGAACATCAACAAATTCACGCCACAGCTAGGATCGTCATATATCCCACTACCACCACAGATTTATAGCAAGAAAGCATGCGTTAATGTGAAAAATTATGACAACGCATGTTTTGCTTGGGCAATCATATCTGCTCTGCATCTAGCGAATATACATACGGATCGCATGTCAATGTATCCAAGTTATCGTGATTTACTTTATTTAACAAATATAGTATTTCCAATGACGATGAGACAGATCCCTAGATTTGAGATGCAAAACAACATCTCAATTAATGTATACATTCTGCATAAAAAAAGAAGCAAATGTACAGTGCTACCGACATATTTGACAAAAAATAAAATGGAATGTCACATAAATCTGCTTATGGTGCAGAGCAGATATCAGAATGAAGATGATGATAATGATAACAACAATGTCGCTGATAATGGAGATGGTAGCAGCAATGATGATGTGCCAGTCACATGCCATTATGTGTGGATAAAAAGTCTTTCACGGCTTTTTTCTAACCAATTTATCATCACATAATGGATGCAAATATTTTTGCGATAGATGTTTGCACTTCTTCCACTCAGCACTCAAGTTGGAGCAGCATACCGAGGACTGCAGCAGACTAAACAATTGCAAAATAAGGATGCCGACAGAAGCTGAGAAGGAGGTTTGCTTCAAAAATTTTTAAAATAAGATAATGACCCCATTTGTGGTATATGCCGATTTGGAATGCATTTTGGCAAAGTCCATTGTTGGAAATGCATACCAGAAGCATATACCATATAGTGTGGGTTTTTATGTTAAGTGTGCGTATGACCCCACGTTATCGTTTTATAAAAGCTATCGTGGGGCAGATTGTATTGCGTGGTTCGTTTCGGAACTAAATAATTTTGCCGAAAATGTTGAAACTGTCTTCCTTTGCCCTCTACCCATGGATGACATGACTGTTGAGCAAGTTCAAAGTTTCACGATCGCCAACACATGTCACATATGTGAGAAAGCCTTCACCAATGACGATGTCAAGGTACGTGATCATTGTCATCTTACCGGTGTTTATCGAGGCCCAGCGCATAAGGGGTGCAATATAAACTTCAAAGACTCGCACACAAAACCCATAATTTTTCATAATCTCACCGGTTATGACTTACCAATAAACAAGGAACGTTACATTTCATTTACAAAACGACTGGACGAATATGTAATAAAACATCGGTTTATTGACTCATTCAGATTCATGGCGAGTAGCTAAGATACTTTAGCCTCACATCCACCAAATTTTAATATTATAAAATCAGAGTTTAAAAATTTAAATGATGAGCAATTAAATTTGCTGACACGTAAGGGTGTCTTTCCATATGACTACTGCGATGATGCAGCTAAATTTTTGGAAACATCATTACCTGATATAACCAGCTTTTACAATCAACTTAATAATACAAACATCAGCGCAGGGGATTATGCTCATGCACAAAATGTCTGGGTTAAATTAAACATTAATAATGTGGGTGAATATTCAGATATTTATTTGAAAACAGACGTTTTACTATTATCAGATGTTTTCGAACAATTTCGCACATGTTGCCATAAAACTTATGGTCTAGATCCTGCACATTATTTCACTCTACCTGGTTATACATGGGAGGCAATGCTTAAGCATACTGATATAACCCTTGAGCTATTGACAGATATTGATATGCTCATGTTTGTAGAGCGAGGTATTCGTGGGGGTATTAGTCAGTGTACTAAGCGCTATTCGAAAGCCAACAATAAGTACATGACTGATTTCGATGAGGCTCAACCATCCAAATTCTTAATGTATTATGACATTAATAATCAGTATGGTTGGGCCATGTCTCAATTTCTCCCCCACAGTGAGTTTCATTGGCTGTCAGATTCTCAAAATTTTAATGTTGAAGCCATAGCTGACGATTCAGATGTAGGATATATTCTCGAGGTAGATTTAGAGTATCCAATTAACCTCCACGATTACCATAAGGATCTCCCCATTTGCCCAGATCATATTACGCCTCAAGGATCAAAACAAAAAAACCTGTTGGCAACTTTGGGTGGTAGCGTGAGATATATTATTCAATACAGAAATCTAAAGCAGGCTTTGAAATATGGATTAAGGCTATCTAAAATTCACAAAATTTTACAATTTAGACAATCTGCATGGTTGAAGCCATATATCGATCTAAACACGAGTCTTCGAACGGCGGCTATAAATGAGTTTGACAAGAATCTTTTCTAACTCATGAATAATGCTGTGTTCGGAAGTACTATGGAAAACATACGTAAACACAGTGTTGTTTAATTGGTAACGAGTTGGTTGGGTCGATTGCCTTGAAAACAACATTGAAAAGACAGTTCAACAAAATTTGATTCAGTCGCGGAAACATGAAGTAAGTTCTATCAAACAAACAAAAATTGCATTAAGCCCGCATACTAATAAGCGGTATTTGATAGCAAATAGTAATGAGACATTACCGTGGGTTCATTTCAGCATTATGGAGTTAGAATAATATTACTTAAGAATAAATGTTATTTTTAAGATTTTAAATTGTTAAAGATATATGATTAAGAAGAAAAAAATAAAATTTTTATAACGTTATACAAAATATATTTATTTTATTTTTTTAAACTTTACTCTGCTGTTGGAATTTTATAATAATCTCTAGTATGGGTAAGTAGCTGAGGTTGATGATGATTGCGATGACTTACAATGAAACAAAATGGATTTTAAGTCTTTTATTTTTTTTTCTTTATTCTTTCAGCCTATTTTCGAAAACAAAAATTTCAAACATAAATGTCCACAAGTTATTGTGTTAAAATTTTGATATCTATTATAATTATAGTTTATATCTTTCCTTAAATATTTTATTATTTCCTTTGGCGGTTGTAAATTTCCAAAGCTGTCAAAATACTCAATTTGATTATTGTTTTTCCAGTATGCTACCCAATGTGTGCCGGGACCCTCTGATGTATCGAGATTAATTATCAAGCACTCTTTTTTAAAAGGTTTACTTGGAAGAGTATCACACATAAACATTCCTCTAAAATTTGGAATATCTTTAGAATATTTTCTTATCTACATCAGTAAGGGCTCTTTTAGATAGCTGCATTAAAAATTTTGTTGATAAGGCTTTAAATATAATCCAAACCCCTTTTTATATGGTTTTAGGAACATTCCTTTTCCCATTGCAATAGCTTCCATTTTACTATTATGCCGTTTTGCTTCATTTAACTGCTCTTTTCCAGTTTTTACTGCATTGATTGCTTTTGTAATGCCAGATACTCCACCAGCTAGACCCCCAAGTGCACCCAGGGCAGCGAATATATGTGCAAGCGGGAGAAAACCTCCAGATTTAGGTAGTGGAATTACTCGAAGAGTCTTAATCAGAGATTTTTTTCCCATTGAAAATATTGTTTACAACTTTTCTTGAAATTTTAACTGCATTATTCAAGTTTTTAGGTTTCTTAATTCTCATTTTAGCGCTGTTTAGGGCATGTCTAAATAGACGATGTCCATTTATTTGAGGAGATCTCACCGTTTTACTGGTAACATAACCCAGTCCAAATTTTGTTTTTGCCTTCATCGCGTTAGTAACAAGCCAAGCGTTTGATTTTTCAGCAATACTAATATCACTTGCGGTAATTCTTTGCCAAGCTAGAATCATTCAGATCAGATCTGATGCTGTTCTGTTACTGATCTGTTACTGTTCTGATGCTGTTCTGATACTGTTCTGATGCTGTTCTGATACTGATCTGATGCTGTTCTGATACTAATCTGCTGTCCATCTGTCTGCCTGTCCGTGCTACTCATATGTTTTAGAAGCTTCTAGAATGTTCTAGAAGCAATTGATACAATTATTAGACTTTACAAAAAAGCTATAGTTTTCTTTCCAACACTTTGATCATAACTGTTCATAAATAACTGTTTAGCAGTTAGCTGTTTAGCGGTTGGCTGTTTAACAGTGCAGCCCAGTTTAGCGGTTGACTGTTTAACAGTACAGCCCAGTTTAGCAGTTGGCTGTTTAGCAGTTAGCTGTTTAGCAGTTTGCTGTTTGGCAGTTAGCTGTTTAATGTTATCAGTTAAACAGTTAGGTGTTTAATGTCATCCGTTAAGCAGCATTTGTTGTACTGATTTTAAAATATCTATACTGTTTGATTTTATAGACTAATAAAAAACATTGAATCCTTTCCTATAGCGTCCATTATTTATGGGATCATCCTTGTTTATAACTAGAAAGCTATAGTTTTCTTTCCAACACTTTGAACATCAGTCATGAAATGTCTTAAAAGACATATCTGAACCAACATGATCGCTATAAATATGTTCAATATTCATCTCATCCTGTTTAAATATTATAATCATATTAGCATTATCGCGAATTAGGTGTTTTGGTATACGTGTATAAGTTTGACATAAGTAAAACTATCAACATCTTTGTGGCGTCCTATACAGAAGTAGGATTGTATGTGATTTTGTTTCTCACAAGCTACATCATCATCAAATATAAATATTGAGTTGGGCTGCACTTCGTCTGGAGATATGACGTCATCATTATTAGAAAATGATGAAAAAAGTATCCCCTTAATAGGTTTAATAAGACGCTCTAAGTATTGATATTTCGGTTGCTGTGCCGACTTTGAGTATAAGCAAATGCTTCGAAATTTCAGTCCATTAGGACTGAATAAGACTAATCATCACATTTGTTTTCCCACAATTTGAAGGTCCAACAATAAGACCGCGAATAGAGTTCGGCAGTAATGTGCTGTGCCGTGTTCTATTTGATGAATTTAACTTTGAATCAATATTCTTTACGTTAATTGACTTATGTTGTTTTAAGAATCGCATATTGTAAACTACTAATTGTTTTCATATATAATCGGGTCCTTTTATTAATTTTAATTCACGTCCCATTCAACCTTTACTTAGAAAAGAATAAATACTAATGACAATTATTTATAAAAAGACAATCAGTCTTAGTCCATCCTTCATTGGGAAAGGTTTCATCAATAATTTAATCGATAAACTTCCCATTGAACCTGGACCCGGTTTTGTGGACCCGGTACTAAATAAAAGAAGCGATTAGCTAGAGGCGATCAAGGCATCAATATTTTGGATGCTGCTTGCAGACAACATGATATATCATACTCAAACAATAAAGATTTAGAAAAAAGGCATATTCCTGATAGAATCTTGTCTGAAAAAGCTTGGCAAAGAGTTACCGCAAGTGATATTAGTATTGCTGAAAAATCAAACGCTTGGCTTGTAACTAACTCGATGAAGGCAAAAACAAAATTTGGACTGGGTTATGTTACCAGTAAAACGGTGAGATCTCCTCAAATAAATGGACATCGTCTATTTAGACATGCCCTAAATAGCGCTAAAATGAGAATTAAGAAAACTAAAAACTTGGATGATGCAGTTAAAATTTCAAGAAAAGTTGTAAACAATATTTTCAAGGGGAAAAAATCTCTGATTAAGACTCCTCGAGTAATTCCACTACCTAAATTTGGAGGTTTTCTCCCGCTTGCACATATATTCGCTGCCCTGGGTGCACTTGGTGGTCTAGCTGGTGGAGTATCTGGCATTACAAAAGCAATCAATGCAGTAAAAACTGGAAAAGAGCAGTTAAATGAAGCAAAACGGCATAATAGTAAAATGGAAGCTATTGCAATGGGAAAAGGCATGTTCCTAAAACCATATAAAAAGGGGTTTGGATTATATTTAAAGCCTTATCAACAAAATTTTTAATGCAGCTACCTAAAAGAGCCCTTACTGATGTATATATAAGAAAATATGCTAAAGATATTCCAAATTTTAGAGGAGTGTTTATGTGTGATACTCTTCCAAGTAAACCATTTAAAAAAGAATGCGGGATAATTAATCTTGATACATCAGAGGGCCCCTGCACACATTGGGTAGCATACTGGAAAAACAATAATCAAATTAAATATTTTGACAGCTTTGAAAATTTACAACCGCCAAAGGAAATAATAAAATATTTAGGGAAAGATATAAACTAATTTATTAAATTTTTGACCTTTTTTATATTAGATTATTGGTAGTTAAACGAGCTATAGGTCAGATTTTTTTCTTAATTTATTTAATATAAATTTAAATTCCAATATTTCGTTTTTCGTTGAAAAACATCATCAGGGAAAACACTAAAATATATACAATAATTACAAATTACAATATAATCACATGACATAATATTTAAAGTACATGAACTTACAAAAATTAAATAAATATACTGAATTTACATTGATTTTTTAAAAAAACATTTGAGAAACGATATGACAAAAAACATAAGAACATCTAGCATAAATAAACAACACTTGACGACGGACTTTGATGACTAATTATTGTTAGTTTTGTCTTATAATGTTTTGTTTATTTGTTTGCTCTTTATTTATTAGGTGTCTGTAGATGTGAGCGCAATTGTCCGTGTCAGTCTTAAAATTCAATCTCAATTGTTTAGGGACGTTAATAATGTGTAGCATTTCAAGCATGTATCGTCTCCTATAATTTTTCTCTTGTTGCAGAACTTTTGTTTTGTCAAAATCAGGAGCGTGTCCAGACTTCGTACAATGGGCTGCTAATGCTGTTTTTTGTTCTAAAGGTTTGTCCAGTGCTTTAAAGTCTGACTTATGTCCTGCTATTCTCGTCCGTAATTTAGTTTTTGTTGTTCCAACATATACCTTTTCGCATAAATTGGATCCGTCACCTTTGCACGGAATTTGATATATCAAATTCGATTTGTCCTGCTTATCAAGTTTACATTTAGTGTTCGTGTAAAGAGTTTGTAAAGTGTTTGATGTTTTAAAAGCTATTCTAAACTGGTCCTTATTAAAAATGTTGGACATTTTAAACTTCTCTGAAAAACCGGGAATATATGTCATGCTTTTATAAGTTTTAGGGGGGTCGTTTGTCGTCACTTTTTCGTTTACTGTTCTTTCTTTATGTTTAACCATTTTTTTAATTAAATATTCCGGAAAGCAGTTTTTCTTTAAAATATCTTTAATTTTAATCGCATTGTCCTTATGGAATTTTTTGTCACTTATTTCGAAAACCCGGTTTGTAAAATTTTTAGCTGTATTAATTATTATATTTTTTGGATGTTTTGAGTGAAAATTAATTATTCGTCCTGTTGCCGTTGGTTTTTGATACCAATTTATTTCTATTTTATTGTTTTTTCTCATAAGTAATGTGTCAAGATAAGGTAGTTTCTTGTCAGTTTCATTTTCTAAAGTGAACTTTATTCTCCTATGGTATGAATTTAGTGCGTTTAAAGTGTTTTGGATTTGGTCATATCTAACTATCGCAAAAAGGTCGTCTACATATTTGGTAACTAATTTTGGTTTCACTGGGAGATCGTCTAAACATTTATCTAAAAGGTCTTCCATTACTACGTCCGCTACTATTGGTGATGCAGGTGATCCCATGGCCGTGCCTCGTAGTTGTAAATAAATTTTGTTGTCATATTTTAAATATCTAGCGTCTTTTATACAAAGTAATAAAATGTCAGAAAATTGTTTTTTGGTCATATTTGTGTATTTTTCTATTATTGTCCATTTTCTTTCTATTGTTTTTATAGCGAAGTCAACTGGGATACTAGGGAAAAGTGATACTACGTCGACGGCCATGGGATCACCTGAAATTTTAAACACCAAATCCATTTTGTTTCATTGTAAGTCATCGCAATCATCATCAACATCGTCTACTTACCCATACTAGAGATTATTATAAAATTCCAACAGCAGAGTAAAGTTTAAAAAAATAAAATAAATATATTTTGTATAACGTTATAAAAATTTTATTTTTTTCTTCTTAATCATATATCTTTAACAATTTAAAATCTTAAAAATAAACATTTATTCTTAAGTAATATTATTCTAACTCCAAAAACCGCTTATTATCATGAGGGCTTAATGCAATTTTTGTTTGTATGATCCAACTTACTTCATGTTTCCGCGACTGAATCAAATTTTGTTGAACTGTCTTTTCAATGTTGTTTTCAAAGGCAATCAACATAGTCACTAAATGTTATTTTAGTCTTGACTATGTTTCTTTCGATTTTTTCGTTGAATCTTCACCCTTTACCCATATCGCATACATTTTTGCACGAAGCCCCACAAATTCAGTCATGATACTACCATTATTCTCATCTTTCATAAGACCCAAAACTTTTTTATTGACTTGTGGAATACCCCACATGTTTTCAATAGGATAGTCACTTGTATCAAAGTGTATAAAGCAATCGCGTTTGATGACCTCATACAATTCTTTACAAGCTACCTCATAAATTAGCGAATCGGTATCGGTATAGCAAATGCCTCAATCGGAACCAAATTGAGGAGCCATGTAACCATAATGAAAATCATAAATGGTTGTTTTGGCTAAATCAAGGATGCACATACCAACATAAATGGGTTTATTGAAGTATATTTCAGTTTTATTGAGTTCAATTGCCATCAAATCTTCACCGAATATTGTTGAGGCCTTAAACTCAGGCTTAGAAATAAGGGCTTCGGCACCATATCGACCCAACCAACTCGTTACCAATTTAAAAACACTGTGTTTACGTATGTTTTCCATAGTACTTCCAAACACAGCATTATTCATGAGTTTTAAAAGGTTCTTCTCAAACTCATTTATAGCCGCTGTTCGAAGACTCGTGTTAAGATCGATATATGGCTTCAACCATGCAGATTGTCTAAATTGTAAAATTTTATGAATTTTAGATAGCCTTAATCCATATTTCAAAGCCTGCTTTAGATTTCTGTATTGAATAATATATCTCACGCTACCACCCAAAGTTGCCAACACTTTTTTCTGTTTTGATCCTGGAGGCATAATATGATCTGGGCAAAAGGGGAGATCCTTATGGTAATCGTGGAGGTTAATTGGATACTCTAAATCTACCTCGAGAATATATCCTACATCTGAATCGTCAGCTATGGCTTCAACATTAAAATTTTGAGAATCTGACAGCCAATGAAACTCACTGTGGGGGAGAAATTGAGACATGGCCCAACCATACTGATTATTAATGTCATAATACATTAAGACTTTGGATGGTTGAGCCTCATCGAAATCAGTCATGTACTTATTGTTGGCTTTCGAATAGCGCTTAGTACACTGACTAAGACCCCCACGTATTCGCTCTACAAACATGAGCATATCAATATCTGTCAATAGCTCAAGGGTTATATCAGTATGCTTAAGCATTGCATCCCATGTATAACCAGGTAGAGTGAAATAATGTGCAGGATCTAGACCATAAGTTTTATGGCAACTTGTGCGAAATTGTTCGAAAACATCCGATAATAGTATAACGTCTGTTTTCAAATAAATATCTGAATATTCACCCACATTATTAATGTTTAATTTAACCCAGACATTTTGTGCATGAGCATTATCCCCTGCGCTGATGTTTGTATTATTAAGTTGATTGTAAAAGCTGGTTATATCAGGTAATGATGTTTCCAAAAATTTAGCTGCGTCATCGCAGTAGTCATTTGGAAAGACACCCTTACGTGTCAGCAAGTTTAATTGCTCATCATTTAAATTTTTAAACTCTGATTTTATAATATTAAAATTTGGTGGATGTGAGGCTAAAGTATCTTAGCTACTCGCCATGAATCTGAATGAGTCAATAAACCGATGTTTTATTACATATTCGTCCAGTCGTTTTGTAAATGAAATGTAACGTTCCTTGTTTATTGGTAAGTCATAACCGGTGAGATTATGAAAAATTATGGGTATTGTGTGCGAGTCTTTGAAGTTTATATTGCACTCCTCATGCGCTGGGCCTCGATAAACACCGGTAAGATGACAATGATCACGTACCTTGACATCGTCATTGGTGAAGGCTTTCTCACATATGTGACATGTGTTGGCGATCGTGAAACTTTGAACTTGCTCAACAGTCATGTCATCCATGGGTAGAGGGCAAAGGAAGACAGTTTCAACATTTTCGGCAAAATTATTTAGTTCCGAAACGAACCACGCAATACAATCTGCCCCACGATAGCTTTTATAAAACGATAACGTGGGGTCATACGCACACTTAACATAAAAACCCACACTATATGGTATATGCTTCTGGTATGCATTTCCAACAATGGACTTTGCCAAAATGCATTCCAAATCGGCATATACCACAAATGGGGTCATTATCTTATTTTAAAAATTTTTGAAGCAAACCTCCTTCTCAGCTTCTGTCGGCATCCTTACTTTGCAATTGTTTAGTCTGCTGCAGTCCTCGGTATGCTGCTCCAACTTGAGTGCTGAGTGGAAGAAGTGCAAACATCTATCGCAAAAATATTTGCATCCATTATGTGATGATAATTGGTTAGAAAAAAGCCGTGAAAGACTTTTTATCCACACATAATGGCATGTGACTGGCACATCATCATTGCTGCTACCATCTCCATTATCAGCGACATTGTTGTTATCATTATCATCATCTTCATTCTGATATCTGCTCTGCACCATAAGCAGATTTATGTGACATTCCATTTTATTTTTTGTCAAATATGTCGGTAGCACTGTACATTTGCTTCTTTTTTTATGCAGAATGTATACATTAATTAAGATGTTGTTTTGCATCTCAAATCTAGGGATCTGTCTCATCGTCATTGGAAATACTATATTTGTTAAATAAAGTAAATCACGATAACTTGGATACATTGACATGCGATCCGTATGTATATTCGCTAGATGCAGAGCAGATATGATTGCCCAACGCCCATCCACTATCCCGTTCTTGGAACTCTTCCAGCTTTTTCAAAATTGTATTTTGAACATGCTCAAAAAACCAAGCTCTAATATCCGTTTCCTGGTAAATAGCAACATATTTCGTGTTCATGAATTTCAAGTCACTAATTTCTTCATTAGCTCTAGTAACTCGAAATTCGCCACAAAATATTGTATTTACCTTAAGAGACGTAAATTTCGCTAAGGATTTTTTAACGGTGCGCTGGAAGAGATATAGACAATCTGCCAAGAAGTTCTGGGGATTTTTATGGATTAAATTAACTATAACGCCAGTACGTACTCTGAAAATTAAAATAGGGTCTAAATTAATATATTGTATAAAATCAAAATAAATAATATGGTAATGAAATTATTTAAAAATTAAGCTTACCGTCCACCAAATGTCGATTCGATTTCTTCCCACCGAATTCGAATAGAAGCCCAATTCGATCTGTTACCCGTTCGGGAAAGACCTGCACCAGTACAAACGTTGAGCTTCTTCAACTGCGTGCGATAGCCTTGAATAAGTCCTATTCCACATGTAGCACTCTGTTTTGCTCCAACAGTTTTTACCTTCCGTAAAATACCCCGAAGGGAAATGAGGTGCGAGGAACACTCTTTTATGCTCTGCATAACTAGGTCCCGATTTTTATGAGCATTTTCGCACAATGCTTTTGCGTTTTTAAAAATGTCGTTGACGCGTGCACTCATTTTAAAATTATTCAATAAAATCTTCAAAAAATATGTTTAAATGCTTTATGTTGCTGGTCAAATATAGAATGAGCTAAAAACTCTCGATTCAATTATTTATATATATATATATATGGGTTCAAATAATAAATTATTCTTAAATCCATATCTGCTTTGCTGCTTTCATACTCTATTTTTACAGTACTCAACCAACTCATATTAAATTTATTAAAATGCGTAACAACCATACTGCTCCCTTATCTTAAACGTTCGGTTTTGGATCCGTTTAACATTCAATCATCAGTCATCATTCAGTCATCTTTAACATTAAATTTGTGGTGATTACCTATTGATATACGAATCGAATTTGATACCGAAATAAAAAGGTAACCAGTCACCATCTGATCTTTATTGCTGAAGGTATTTTGAATAAAGCCATCAAAAAAATAACATGAATAGATTGAGAGGGTATTATAAATTAATTTATTGCTACTACTGTGGTAGCAACTCCCACTTAGAGGAGAAGTGTAAGAATAAGAAGGATGACTAAAAGTTAGCAAAATGGGCAAAGGAGCGAAAAGACGCTAATAAGATTGGTAAAGGAGTAAAAGATGCAGAAACAGAAGAAGAAGAAGATAGAACAAAATTATGCTCGAAGCTGATATATATATATATATATATATATATATATATAACAAATCAATAAAAGAACAATAATGATTCCTATATAAATCATATCGTTTTGTTTTATTTATATCAGCATAGTTGCGTATGGTCATGGTTATAATGACGCTTTCAATAGCTAGCTTAACTTATTTTGCCGCTTTCATACTTTGTTTTTACATTAGTCAACCAACTCATATTAAATTTATTAAAATGCTTAACAACTGCACTCAATATAATCTTCAAGAAATAGGTTTATATGATTTATGTTGTGGATCAAAAGCTTATCATCTTTAACATGAAATTTGTAACGACTTAAATTCATAAACATATTAAACAAGCATGGAAAAAATACAAAATATTTTACTTCTGTACTGTTTCCTTATCTTCAACTTGCGGTTTTGGGTCTGGGCTTATCACCTTAAACTTTAAATGTTGATTTATAACAACAACAACACCGAATTTTATGTAGCGACTTAAATCTATAAACATTATGCTTGCTTTGAAGCTTTTGCTTATCACCTTCTAGCTATCCCTCCGTCCGTCCATCCATCTGACCCTCTGTCCGACTGTCTGTCCATACGTCTTCTATGCTTGCTTATCTCCCATTTATAACAACAACAACACCAGCCATCCTACTTCAGCCAGCTTGATCAATCATAGCCCATCTGGCTATCCGTCCGTCCGTCCATCTTGCATGCTTATCTCCAATTTATAACAACAGCACGCTTCATCCATCCTACTTCAGCTAGCTTGGCCAATCATACCCCCCCTAGCTATCCCTCCGTCCGTACATCTTGCATGCTTATCTCCAATTTGCAACAACAACAACACGCTTCAGCCACCCTACTATCGGCCAACTTGACCGATCGTACTACGTCGACTGAGGCCCATAAGAAAATACACGCGTTTTTGGTCTAGAACTCTCATAGCTCTTCTACTCCAGAACTCTCATACCAATCCTTAAACCTTGAGCCAGAGTGAGTTCTGGATTAAGGATTGGTATGAGAGTTCTGGCTCAAGGAACAGGAGCAGGATTTTGTATGCCGGTTCTGGCGCAAGGAGCAGGATTTTGTATGCCGGTTCTGGCTCAAGGAGCAGGATTATGGATTGACGGAGCAGGATCAGGTCTAAAGGAAGTGGTAAGAAAGTGTAGGTGAATTTTGATGGGTGGTGAAAATGTGTAGCGGAATTTTATATGGTGATGAGATCGTGTGGGGAATTTTGATGTATTGCACACAGGCGGACGTAAAAGTCAAATTTGTAGGAAATTTTTATGGAGTAGGAGCAGATTTTTTAAACGTAACACACATGTAAATATAAAATAACACATTTTAAAAAGCAGTAGCTATGTTGCAAAATCCATTTTCTATCGACAAACGAAATAATTATTTTTCATACTTACGTCTACTTCATCATATGTGAAAAAATTGTTCATCCCTTATGCAAAAAAAGTAAAATAAGACAAGCATCAGAACCACAAAGCAAATAAACATCAAACAAAAACAGGTCGATCTTTCTCTTGCATTGATTGAAGTATTCTAAAGAATAAAAATGTTATGTGTATGTCACCACGGGTGGTCTATGAGGAATGGCAGGTAGCAAGAATGCTGAACATGTTATCTTTGAGGTTACTTTTATAAAAGAGGTTAATAAAATATTGCAATATTTTATTTCGACATTTATAAAATCAAAATAACACACAGTAATATCCACAATTATTCCAAAAATGTCCCTATACTTGTGTAGAAAATTTTTGTACTATTCATATTTTTGATACACTTTATTATTTATATACACTGAAAAGCTTCTGAAAAAATGAATGAAGAAATCTTATTGTTGTTGTTGCTGTTTGCAGGTTTTTTTACTATTAACAAAATGTTATAATTTCTTTAATAAAAAATGCTATCTTAATGCTTATTATTAAATCAATAAATTTTATTTTGGTTTTTTAAGTAGACTTTGAAAATAAGAATTTTAAACATAAATGACCATAATTTATAGTATTAAAATGTTGATATCTAAAATAATTATAGCTTATCTTTTTCCCTAAATATTGTATTAATTGCTTTGATGGCTGCAAGTTTCCAAAACTATCAAAATATTCAATTTCATTATGATTTTTCCAGTATGCTACCCAATGTGTGCCAGGTCCCTTTGAAGCATCTAGATTGACTATTCCACATTCTTTTTTAAATGGTTTACTTGGAAGAGCGTCACACATAAACACCCCTCTAAAATGTGGAATATCTTTAGCATATTTCCTCAGATCTACATCAGAATGAGCTCTTTCTTTTTTTTTTTTAGACTAACCCAACGCTCAGGGGATGCCCCCTATAAATGCGTAAGCATCGTGTTGATTCGGAAGATAGGTGATAGTAAGTTGGCGGGTGGATAGATAGAGTAGTGTCGGTGAATATTTGTTTTAAACTTGCACAGCTCAAAACTGCCGGGAAACACGCTCGCAGGGAGACTATTCCACAACCTTACCGTGCGACTAAAAAACGAATTATCACGGTAATGCGAGGTTCTATTGGACATCGACGCAATGGTAAAGAGGTCGGTTTGGACAGCTGCCCAAGTGGACCTGGGAAACACACGAGCTGGTGGCGTCAGGTCATGTATCTCCCTTGAACACTTTCCAGGGTAATACCTATACAGAAGGCTTAGGCAACCAACATTGCGGCGATGCCCAAGAGAGTTGAGAGAGGATGAAATACTTTAATCCCCTATCAAATATATCGCACGACGTTGAATTCGATCTAGAAGCTCCAAATAAGATCTTGAAGCCCTTGCCCAAATGTGCGAATTATACTCCATTTTCGGCCTAATATATGAGGTGTAAATCATGCGAAGATCAGATGAGGTGAAATATTTTTTGAACATCTTTAAAAAACTAAGGCACTTGGCTACTTCTTTCGACACATCGAAAATATGATCATTCCAACGAAGATCAGATTGGATCGATATGCCCAGAACGTCAAGAGCGGCTGATTCCACAAGATCCACACCATTCATATAGAGGGGAGCTAATGGGCAATCCATCCGCTTGTGGGTTAACAGGCAGCACTGGGTCTTGCTTGCATTAAACTCTACTCTATTAGCAAGACCCCACTCGGAGATTTTTTGTAGATCATTTAGGAGTGTGTCATTCATAGTTTGCCCTTTTTTTTCTCTCAATCATTTAGATCATTTGTAGATCATTTAGGAGTGTGTCATTCATAGTTTGCCCTTTTTTTCTCTCAATCTCCATAGAGCTTGGGCGTTTTTTAAATGAATATGAATGACAAATGCTGCTGTCGTCCGCAAACAAATGTATTGGGTTATGCGTCAACGACAGAAGGTCGTTGATAAAAACCAGAAACAAAGTTGGCGATAGGACTGAACCCTGTGGTACTCCTGCGTTGATGGCGTGCTTCTCGGACGAAATACCGTCAACTACGACTCGAATCGTTCTATCTTTGAGGAAACACGTGATCCATCGAGCAAAGTTACCACCAAAACCATATGCACCAAGTTTTGACACGAGCGCTTAATGCCACACTCGGTCAAATACTTTTGAAATATCAAGAGCAACAACCCTGCTCTTGCCGAAAAAGTGAACGCATTGGTTCCATTCTTCAGTTAAGAACGCCATAAAATCGCCAGTAGAGCGAGCCCTACAGAAACCATATTGACGATCACTAAGCAGTTGGTTGAGCTCCAGATAGTTCATGATGTTAAAGTTTATTATGCTTTCCATAAGTTTGGAAAGTGTAGAGCATATCGCAATGGGTCGGTAGTTTGCAGGGTTCGTGGCATCGCCCTTTTTAGGAACCGGCTGGATATTTGCCACCTTCCAACAAAATAGAAATACTCCTGTTCTGTAGGAGATGTTGAAAAGGTTGCGCAAAGGCCGAGCCAGCGAAGAAGCACACATTTTAAGCACAATTGGCGGTATGCCGTCATTGATTGATTGGCGGTATGCCGCCATCTTTTAAAAGAGTCGGAACCGATGATGATGTCTGATTCTTCACTCTTTTAACAAATGACCAAAAATTTCAAAGGGACACTCTTTGCTCCCTTTGGGGCAGAGAAGAACCTGTTCTCGAATGCGAGCTTCGTGCAGAAACTTTTCGCGTTTTAAAATTGCATTACAGCGATTCCTTGCCTCAATGCGAAGTCTTTTTGTATTAGTATTCTTGTTAGAACGCCAATTCTGAAAGGCTTCCTCTTTGGACCTGACTGCAATCCTGCAAGTCTCATTAAACCATGAGTGATCTTTTGGTTTAATGCTTCTCATCTTATTGGGAATGAAAGACCGCATACCCAATAAAATAATTTCTTGTACCATGACAGCCGCGGCATTCTATCAGCGAAACATAGCTTCCAATTGAAGCTGCGATACAAATTATTTAACGCAATTCAATTTTCCCTTCCATAAAACCACGCAGTCCTCTTCGAGGCTTTAGGCGTAGAGGTGCAGGGGTTAGAATATGGAAAAACAGCGGAGATGGTACAATGGTCCGAGTTACCAAGAGGTGCGTTAACACTCACATCATATTTTTCAGGATGTGAAGTCAGAAAAAGGTTAGGGGTGTTATGGCTATGCATATAATTTTGCGGAAAAAAAGTAGGTTCCTTCACTAGTTGAATCAATTGGTTCGATTCAGCAAATAGCTCAACATATTGCCCAACAGGTGTCAATGGGCCCGAGTGACGTTACCAAGCCGGGTTGTGGACATTGAAATCGCCTGCCTCAACGATCTCACTGTCAGGAAACAACCTCAAAATGTGCGTAATTGAATCAGAAAGAGAGTCCAGTTTGTTAAAAGTGGGCTCCCTTTCTAGATTCGGACTTCTTCAGGTATATGAAAATCCAGTGAATCTGCATCCTCGGCCACCTGGGTCTCGCCTAGTGCCATTATTTGAGGCCTATGTAGAGTACAATGAACATATACAGAGAAAAAAATTCGCCCTCAATCCATGAATATTGCAAAAATCTATGCGAAAATGACCTGACATTTCTGCACCATGCAAATATCAAACAAATAAGGGCATATACGGTAATTAGTTACGTCTGCAAGAGAGCTGCACAACATGATCAATATAAAAAGTACTGAAGCAAGTGTTATGCCTTTACTTCAGCACAATTCAGCCCACTGTGCAACCCTACCCACAGACGTAACTAATTGGAGAGAATAGCGGAATTGACGGAAACGAAAACAACAACAATTACTTACACAGCGAGGAGCATAGAAAAGCCCCTCGCGTTGTCAGTAAAAAAACATCAATGCTGTCCAGCGAAGTTGATGCAGCAGCCGGCGGCTCTCTCCTAAACAGGTTTTGCTATTCTTGGTGATGCTTTGTGGTTGTTTTCATTGATAATTAATTTTATTTGATTCTTATTATTTTATTTATTTTGTTGATTTTAACACAACATTTAACATTTAATTTAAAGACTTTTAAGACATTTAAATAAACAAAAAAAAAAAACGACGAAACATATAACATTAGTCGCGGTGCATTATAAAACAAAACGACACAATAAGTTTCATGAAAATATGTGTATGAAACGGACGGACGCACGTCAACACGCAACGAATTCACAAACGCAACTCCTTTTAGGTAGCTTCATTAATAATGTTGCTTATAAGGTTTTACATAAAGTACAAATAGTAGATATGCTATGGGGATTCTAATCCAAAAACGCGTGTATTTTCTTATGGGCCTCAAAATTCACAAAATTGTGCCCTACTGCGCAGTCGGCGTAGTACGATCGGTCAAGTTGGCCGATAGTAGGGTGGCTGAAGCGTGTTGTTGTTGTTGCAAATTGGCGATAAGCATGCAAGATGTACGGACGGAGGGATAGCTAGGGGGTATGATCAGTCAAGCTAGCTGAAGTAGAACGGTTGAAGCGTGCTGCTGCTATAAATTGGAGATAAGCACGCAATGGGCGGACGGACGGATAGTTGCTGAAGTAGAACGGTCGAAGCGTGCTGCTGCTATAAATTGGAGATAAGCACGCAATGGGCGGACGGACGGATAGTTGTTGTTACTATAAATCAAAATTTCAAGTTTAAGGTGATAAGCCCGAGCTTCATAGCAAACATTAAAAACAAAACAAAAACTACATGTTAATGATAAGGGGGCAGTGTAGTTGTTAATCATTTTAATAAATTTAATATGAGTAACCATGACCATACTCAACTATGCTGATATAAGTAAAACAAAACGAGTTGATTTATATATGAATCATTATTGTTCTTTTATTGTTTTGTTATATATAAAGTTTGATAATTACATGTATAAAAAGTAATAATTACATGCATAAAAAGTAATTGATTTAACCATTCAGATTCAAGTATTTTAAAATAAATTATAATTCACACACATTTAAATAATTCTTCTGATTTCGCTGGTTAGAGGTGAGTATTCAATTAAACGATCGTGGATTACTAGGCAATAGGCTGATGTTTTATCTGGAATCGGTTTGTTTGCTTCGGTATCAAATTCAATTCGTATATCAATAGGTCCAGTTTTAACTGCTTCATTTTGGTGTGTTACATCAACAACAATTAGCAGAGCAATAGCCTTGAATGTACTGGCATCTAGCAATGGTTGAGGTTCTCGCATATAATAACTTTGTTGAAATTTTGCATACATATCATATAGTACAGCATACTGGCCCATTTCAAAGCGACTATTTAAATCATCATAGGGATATGCATCAGAGTTTAAATATACTTTTAAATTAGATATATTACAATGATTGAATATATTTCCTTCTTCTATACTTTTTTCTCTTTGTAGACCAATGATGAGAAATCTAGGTCGTTCGTTTTGTGGAGCCAGTTTTACATTCCATTGGATTTACGTGACAGTCCCAACTTCGAAGTGGCATTAATATAAGATTTTTGTTGTTAATTATTTTATACATTTCCAATTTTGCAAAGTCCGATAGTTGTATGTGGGGCATTTTCCATACTATATCTAATATAGTAAATTTTAATTGATCTGTTGTATGAATCGATGGATGAAATGATCTCTCATTAGATGATGAACGTTGAAGGATAAGCTCATGTTTAGAATTTAATATTATTTTATTATAATCTTCAGCAAAACCCAGCAACATTTTTAACGGCACACATCAACTAAAATGAGATTTTTCCAATGTGAAATTTTCATCAGGTGCCCAACCAGCGTTTCTTAATGCATTACTTTTAACCACACTTAATGATGCAAAATTATACAGTATAATTATACAAAATTGATACAGTATCAGTAGCAGTAGCAGTATCAGTAGCAATATCAGTAGCAGTAGCAGTAGCAGTAGCTGTAGCAGTAGCAGTAGCAGTAGCAGTAGCTGTAGCAGTAGCAGTATCACCAATAAAATACCCCGTTTATATATGCTATCATTTAGTAGTTTTCATAATGCGATTCTTAAAACAACATAAATCGATTACCGTAAAGAAATCGTACCCGCAATCTTGGAATTTCAACCACCATGAAAAATTTTGCATCATTAAGTGTGGTTGAAAGTAATGCATTAAGAAACGCTGGTTGGGCACCTGATGAAAATTTCATATATACTGATACTGATACAGCAGTAGCTGTAGCAGTGTCACCAATAAAATACCCCGTTTATATATGCTATCATTTAGTAGTTTTCATAATGCGATTATTAAAACAACATAAATCGATTACCGTAAAGAAATCGTACCCGCAATCTTGGAATTTCAACCACCATGAAAAATTTTGCATCATTAAGTGTGGTTGAAAGTAATGCATTAAGAAACGCTGGTTGGGCACCTAATGAAAATTTCATATATACTGATACTGATACTGCTACTGCTACTGATACAGTATCAGTAGCAGTATCAGTAGCAATATCAGTAGCAGTAGCAGTAGCAGTAGCTGTAGCAGTAGCAGTATCACCAATAAAATACCCCGTTTATATATGCTATCATTTAGTAGTTTTCATAATGCGATTCTTAAAACAACATAAATCGATTACCGTAAAGAAATCGTACCCGCAATCTTGGAATTTCAACCACCATGAAAAATTTTGCATCATTAAGTGTGGTTGAAAGTAATGCATTAAGAAACGCTGGTTGGGCACCTGATGAAAATTTCATATTGGAAAAATCTCATTTTAGTTGTTGTGTGCCGTTAAAAATGTTGCTGGGTTTTGCTGAAGATTATAATAAAATAATATTAAATTCTAAACATGAGCTTATCCTTCAACGTTCATCATCTAATGAGAGATCATTTCATCCATCGATTCATACAACAGATCAATTAAAATTTACTATATTAGATATAGTATGGAAAATGCCCCACATACAACTATCGGACTTTGCAAAATTGGAAATGTATAAAATAATTAACAACAAAAATCTTATATTAATGCCATTTCGAAGTTGGGACTGTCACGTAAATCCAATGCTACCAAAGAGTACAAAGGTTTTATGGAATGTAAAACTGGCTCCACAAAACGAACGACCTAGATTTCTCATCATTGGTCTACAAAGAGAAAAAAGTATAGAAGAAGGAAATATATTCAATCATTGTAATATATCTAATTTAAAAGTATATTTAAACTCTGATGCATATCCCTATGATGATTTAAATAGTCGCTTTGAAATGGGCCAGTATGCTGTACTATATGATATGTATGCAAAATTTCAACAAAGTTATTATATGCGAGAACCTCAACCATTGCTAGATGCCAGTACATTCAAGGCTATTGCTCTGCTAATTGTTGTTGATGTAACACACCAAAATGAAGCAGTTAAAACTGGACCTATTGATATACGAATTGAATTTGATACCGAAGCAAACAAACCGATTCCAGATAAAACATCAGCCTATTGCCTAGTAATCCACGATCGTTTAATTGAATACTCACCTCTAACCAGCGAAATCAGAAGAATTATTTAAATGTGTGTGAATTATAATTTATTTTAAAATACTTGAATCTGAATGGTTAAATCAATTACTTTTTATGCATGTAATTATTACTTTTTATACATGTAATTATCAAACTTTATATATAACAAAACAATAAAAGAACAATAATGATTCATATATAAATCAACTCGTTTTGTTTTACTTATATCAGCATAGTTGAGTATGGTCATGGTTACTCATATTAAATTTATTAAAATGATTAACAACTACACTGCCCCCTTATCATTAACATGTAGTTTTTGTTTTGTTTTTAATGTTTGCTATGAAGCTCGGGCTTATCACCTTAAACTTGAAATTTTGATTTATAGTAACAACAACTATCCGTCCGTCCGCCCATTGTGTGCTTATCTCCAATTTATAGCAGCAGCACGCTTCGACCGTTCTACTTCAGCAACTATCCGTCCGTCCGCCCATTGCGTGCTTATCTCCAATTTATAGCAGCAGCACGCTTCAACCGTTCTACTTCAGCTAGCTTGACTGATCATACCCCCTAGCTATCCCTCCGTCCGTACATCTTGCATGCTTATCGCCAATTTGCAACAACAACAACACGCTTCAGCCACCCTACTATCGGCCAACTTGACCGATCGTACTACGCCGACTGCGCAGTAGGGCACAATTTTGTGAATTTTGAGGCCCATAAGAAAATACACGCGTTTTTGGATTAGAATCCCCATAGCATATCTACTACAAATCCTTTTTTTATATGGTTTTAGGAACATGCCTTTTCCCATTGCAATAGTTTCCATTTTACAGTTATGACGTTTTGCCTCAGCCAGCTGCTCCTTTCCATTTTGAACTGCATTTATTGCTTTTGTAATGCCAGATACTCCACCAGTTAGACCGCCAAGTGCACCAAATATAGGTGCAAGTGGGAGAAAACCTCCAGATTTAGGTAGTGGTATTACTCGAGGTGTTTTTATTAGAGATTTTTTTCCTTTGAATATATTATTCACAACTTTTCGAGAAATTTTAACAGCATCATCCAAGTTTTTAGTTTTCTTTATTTTTATTTTAGCACTTTTCAATGCATGTTCAAACAGTTGATGATCATTCATTTGAGATCTCTTAGTTTTACTAGCGTCACCCATGCCAAATTTTGTTTTCGATTTCATTGCGTTAGTAACAAGCCAAGCGTTTGTTTTTTCAGCAAGACTACTATCAGTCGCGTTAACTCTTTGCCAAGACTTTTCAGCTAAGATTTTGTCGGCAATATGTCTTTTTTCCAAATCTTTATTGTTTGAGTATGTTATATCGTGTTGTATACAAGCTGCATCTAAAGGGTTTATTCCATGGTCTCCTCTAGCTAAACGTTTTTTTAATTTTGTTCCAGGTCCAAAAAATTGATAACCAGGTAAATGAAGTTCAAATGGAAGTTTATTGATGATTTTATTTAGAATATCTTTCCCAATGAAGTATGGTTGACGACTGATTATCTTTTTATAAATGATTGCCATAGAAATTTATACTTTTCAAATTAAAGGGTGACGTTAAAGTGGATGAAAACCCATAAAATACCCTGTTTATATATGCTATCATTTAGTAGTTTTCATAATGCGATTTTTAAAACAACATAAATCGATTACTGTAAAGAATATTGATTCAAAGTTAAATACATCAAATGGAATACGACACAGTTCATTGCTACCGAACTCTTTTCGCGGACTTATTGTTGGACCTTCAAATTGTAGAAAAACTAATGTAATGATAATGTCTTATTGAAAGTCCTAATGGACTGAAATTTAAAAATATTTACTTATACTCAAAGTCAGCAGAGCAGCCTAAATATAAATACTTGGAGCAGCTAAAAAAACCTATTAAGGAGATAAAATTTTCAACATTTTCCAATAATGATGACGTCATATCTCCAAACGAAGTACAACCAAACTCAATATTTATATTCGATGATGTAGCTTGCGAGAAACAAAATCATATACGATCTTACTTCTGCACCGGGCGTCATAAAGACGTTGATAGTTTTTACTTATGTCAAACTTACACACGTATCCCAAAACACCTGATTCGTGATAATGCTAATATTATTATAATAATGTTTAAACAAGATGAAATGAATATTAAACACATTTATAATGATCATGTTGGGTCTGATATGTCTTTTAATACCAGTGATGTGCGGCGTAGAGAACATGATGTCGACAATGTCGTGTAGACAATTGCTTTTAACGACGTGTAGATAATTAATGTAAGAGGCTGCATGTTTATTGTAATATTTAATTAAATACAGTCCAAGTTCGAAGTATTCCTTATTTTTACGCCTTCTTTGCATGGCTTTTGTTTGTTTAATTGTAAAAGTTGTTACTTTTTGTTAATTAAACGACTTTTCAAAAGGTTTTAAGAATCATCATAATCTAAATCGAACTTGCATTTTCGCAGTGTTGCATTTTGTTGACATTGTTTACACAATTCTCGACATTGTCTACATTGTCGACACATTCTGCATTGTCGACACCAAAATGTCGACAATTAAAGACGACGCGTCGAGGAACATCACTGTTTAATACATTTCACGAGCTATGTTCAATATTTAGGAAAGAAAAATATGGCTCTCTAGTTATTAATAAGGATGACCCCATTAATAATGGTCGCTATAGGAAAGGGTTTGACTTATTTATAAGTTTATAAAAGAAACAGTATTGCTATTTTAAAATTAGTATATCAACTTTTACTAAACTGATCTGTACTATTAAACAGCTAACTGCAAAAACTGGCCTGCATTATTAAATAAATAGCCAACAACCAAACTATTCAATACTACGGTGTATTACTATCAGCTAAGACTGATTTATACTAAATTTATAACTCTGGTCTGTTTACCTTTTTTCTGGTTTTGGCTATCAAAATGAATGAAAATTTAGTTAAAAATCTTATTAAGACTCGAAATATTTTGAAAAAGAAGTATAAAAATCTTCAGCTCGGAGAAGTTGCAAATGATAAGCTATTAGAAAAGACTTTTAAACCAATAACAAACCCATTAAAAAAATACTTCAATCGTCTAATAATAATACAATATTAAAAACTGAAAAATATTCAGATAACTCTTTTAAGGATAATAAAGTTTCTACTAGTACACCATTTAAAAAGGACAAGCATGATTATACTAAATTTTCTCCAAGCTTTGATAGTAAGGAAATCGATAAAAGTTCATCCGCGTTTAAATCATTTGATGTTGAAAATTATGATAATGTTGATAATGATATGGAAAATGGTAATGATGATGATGATGAAGATAATGTTGATAATGATATGGAAAATGATGATGACACCACCATTAATCCAAACCAAAGTATTCAATTTGATTTATCGCAGGTCAATTTAAATAAATTTGATAAAACGTACGGTCCTCATAAGGATAAAAATCAAATATGGAGATTGGGTAATGAATCCCTCACATTTGATTTGAGCAATATAAATGTAGGTAGCTCGCAATGGCCTTTCTCATCAGGTTTATATGAACTATTAGTTTATATGAAACCAAACAGTTTTAATGAAATGGATTTAAATGCTTATAAAAAAATATTAGAGATTACTAATGGTCATAGAAGAAATAACAACGCCAACGGACAGCTTAAAGGAAATCGCTCAAAAAAATATACAACGATTATAAGAAAACTATTCAAAGAACAAAAAGTTCATAGGGGTAAAAGTTTGATGAATTTGAATACAAAAAAACCGAATTATATATATTGGGATGACCCCAACGAGCTGGTTGAAAGATTACGTCTTTTGATTTCATCATCAACTGCCAGTCACTCAAATCATAATAATGAAATAATTTCAATTATTGAAGAATTGAGAGAAGCAAAGATTATTGTATAAATGTGCTGTACAAATATTAAACAATCAGTATTCATAAAATGCCTATCGATAAGTTTGGTCATTACATCGGTACCTCTGAAAGATATCAAAACATACACACTAAGATTCATTTGGATAGTGATCGTAATTTCAACTTCAACTTGCGGAGAATAAAAAATATTGCTAATCCTGTATTGGAAAACGATGCTGTAAATAAAATTTATATGAAAAGTTATTTTGAAGAAATAAAGAAACAAATTAATACATTGTGTATAGAAAGAATTAAGGAAGTGGAGGATCGTTTTCACGAATTAATACAACAACAAAACGTATTGCTTACAGAAAAACTTATAGATTTAGAAACTCTCTTAAGTAAATTAATACAAGATCAGAGTATCTTACATAATAATCTAAATCAATCGCTAACAGAAGAAAGGTCGTTATTAAATTATAAATTTGATGCAGCTGAAAAACGTCTTAAATGAAATCTAAGAAGACACTAGAGATGGAAAGACAAGAATTGGTTCAAGAGCTGCATAAGCAATCACGCAGAAATTTTATCCGACGACGAGTAGTCGTAAGGGAATACACGATCTTTGGCAGGCAGATCTTGTTGAAATGGGTGTTTATTCAAAACATAACAAAGGTTATCGGTTTATTTTAACAGTAATAGATACATTTTCAAAGTTTGCTTGGGCTGTTCCTGTAAAGTCAAAAGGAAGTGCGGATATAACCAATGCTATGAAATCAATTTTTATACGAAAGAGAATACCAAAGAACTTACAAACCGATAATGGCAAAGAGTTTTATAATAAAACATTCCAAAACCCGATGAAAAAACATAATATCAAACACTATTCTACATATAGCATCATGAAAGCATCTATTGTGGAACGATTTAATAGAACTTTAAAAGGAATGATGTGGAAAAGGTTTAGTTTACAAGTAAATTACCAATGGATTAGTATATGTAAGGATTTAATTAATCAATATAATAGCAAAAAGCACAGAACCATTGAAATGATATGAAAGCATATTTTTGCAAAAGGATACACTCCAAACTGGACAACGGAAATTTTTAAAATTCGAACTATACAGAACACAAACCATGTAACTTATTTATTGGAAGACTATCAAGGGATCCCGATCATTGGTGGATTCTATGAACATGCAGTATTAAAGACACATTTTCCCAATACATACTTGATTGAAAAAGTTATTAAAACCAAGGGACAACAAGATTACGTTAAATGGCTAGGATTTTCAAATCATCACAATTCTTGGATTAATAGAAATGAAGTTCAATAACAAAATATTATATACATATTTCATGAAAAAACTTTATATAAAAATAATAAATCAATAAATAATTTCTGTTATCATAAGAAAACTTCTTTATGTGTAAAAAAATGTATTACTCTTAAGAAAGTATTTAATTTTCAATATAAATAAAGAAAGAATTTAAACTTTTAAATATATTATAGTTGTTATTTAATACTTAAATCATATCAAATAAACACCGACCATCAGTTTATAACAAATACAAATTTCAATAACAATCTTTTAAAGCGGTACCTCATCAACACTGATAGGAAAATATTTTCTACCAATTGAATTGAGTGGAAAATATGTTTGTGGACTTATTGACTTGGAAACATTTAATTCTGTACTCAATGTAGATGTACAAAACAATCTATTTCACATAGGAAAACATACTATTACAGTTCCATTGTGTTCATATTTTTGGAGTCATCTATAAAGATATACACACATACAAAAAAGAGACTGTTGACAACATCTAACATAGAATATTAAAAATCCTTGGGATTTCATCGTCAATAATAAACGAAATATTAAATGTCCTTCAAAAACCAATGTATGGTGAGAGTATTATAAAGAGGGAACATCATAGCTACTCTCCATATTTGAAATCATTCAACAATAATGATGAAATTCGTATACCAATTCAAAATCAGGATCTCTTTGTCCTACCAAGTGAGAGGATGATTTATATTCATGGCTTTAAAGCTAAACATGAAGGAGGGAAAGATGTGGGCGCAACAGGAGTGAAATTTAAAAACCAACTTTGTTTCATATCTTTTTGATGAAATTCGGTATGAAATTAATGGTTTTGAAGTTGATCGTACTCGTAATCTTGGAATTTCATCCACCATGAAAAATTTTGTATCATTGAATGAAGCTGAAAGCAATTCATTAAAAAACGCTGGTTGGTGCCTTGAAGAAAATTTCACATTGGAAAAAACTCACTTTAGTTGCTGTATACCGCTGAAAATGTTGATGGGTTTTGCCGAAGATTATACTAAAATAATATTAAATTCAAAGCATGAGCTTATCCTCCAACGTGCTTCATCTAATGATAGATCATATTATCCTACTAATGCAACAAAACAATTAAATCTTACAATACTCGATATAATATTTAAAATGTCTCACATAAAACTATCGGAATTTGCGAAATTGAAAATGTACAAGATAATTAGCAACAAAGATCCTATTTTAATTCCTTTTAGAAGTTGGGCCTGTCACATAAATCCTATGCTACCAAAAAGTACAAAAATCTTATGGAATGTAAAACTGGCTTCGCAAAATGAAAGACCTAGATTTCTCATAATTGGTTTACAAATTGAGAAGAGCAAAGAGCAGGGAAACACTTTTGATCATTGTAATATATCTAATTTAAAGGTATATCTAAACTCTGATTCATATCCCTATACTGATTTAAATAGTCGCTTTGAAATGGGACAGTATGCTGTTCTATATGATGTGTATGCGAAATTTCAGAAAAGTTATTATATGCGGGAACCTCAACCATTGCTAGATGTCTTTAGATATAAAGCTATTGCACCACTTATTGTTGTTGATGTAACACATAAAAATGAAGCAGTTAAAGTTGGACCTTTTGATATACGAATTGAATTTGATACCGAAGCAAACAAATCGATTCCAGATAAAACGTCATCCTACTGTTTGATAATCCACGATCGTTTAGTCGAATACTCCCCCCTAACAAGTGAAATAAGAAGAATAATTTAACTACAAAAAAATCAAATAATTTTTTCATTATATAAACAATAAGAAGTAAACGTTAAAATAGATTATTAACGTTTTTGATAAGAGTAACCTTTAGTTTAACGATAAGAACATTTCAAAATAGTATTATCAAATCTTTATAAGAAATAAAAAACTATGTATCTCCAATAATAATAATTATTATAACAAAACAAAAAAAAAGAAATATTTATAAGAAGCAAACATACTAATCGTACAATTTTTAACTAAAACATTTGTTTAGAATTAATGAATATAAAGATAACAAAAAACATAAAACTATTTTTATTTGTTTATAAAAGATTATTTCATTTTGAAGTCTGATTTTTTGTTGCAGATATACATATTCAAACATACTGCTACTGTTACTGCTACTGATACAGCTACTGATACTGCTACAGCTACTGCTACTGCTACAGCTACTGATACTGATACTGATACTGCTACAGATACAGCTACTGATGCTGATACTGCTACTGCTACAGCTACAGCTACAGCTACTGCTACTGATACAGCTACTGATACTGATACTGATACTGATACTGATACTGATACTGATACTGCTACAGCTACTGATACTGATACTGCTACAGCTACTGATACTGATACTGATACTGATACTGACACTGCTACTGCTACAGCTACTGATACTGATACTGCTACTGCTACTGATACAGCTACTGATACTGATACTGCTACAGCTACAGCTACTGCTACTGAAACAGCTAATGATACTGATACTGATACTGATACTGCTACTGCTACAGCTACAGCTACTGATACTGATACTGACACTGCTACTGCTACTGCTACTGCTACAGCTACTGATACTGCTACTGGTAATGCTACTGATACTGCTACTGCTACTGCTACTGCTACAGCTACAGCTACTGCTACTGATACAGCTACTGATACTGATACTGCTACAGCTACTGATACTGCTACTGCTACTGATACAGCTACTGATACTGATACTGCTACAGCTACTGCTACTGCTACTGCTACAGCTACTGATACTGATACTGATACTGATACTGATACTGCTACTGATACAGCTACTGATACTGATACTGATACTGCTACTGCTACTGCTACAGCTACAGCTACTGCTACTGATACAGCTACTGATACTGATACTGATACTGCTACAGCTACTGATACTGATACTGATACTGATACTGATACTGATACTGCTACTGCTACTGCTACAGCTACTGATACTGACACTGCTACTGCTACAGCTACTGCTACTGATACTGATACTGCTACTGCTACTGCTACAGCTACTGCTACTGATACAGCTACTGATACTGATACTGATACTGATACTGATACTGCTACTGCTACTGCTACTGCTACTGCTACAGCTACAGCTACTGCTACTGATACAGCTACTGATACTGATACCGCTACAGCTACAGCTACTGATACTGATACTGATACTGATACTGACACTGCTACTGCTACAGCTATTGATACTGCTACTGCTACTGCTACAGCTACAGCTACTGATACTGATACTGACACTGCTACAGCTACTGATACTGCTACTGCTACTGCTACTGCTACTGCTACTGATACAGCTACTGATACTGCTACAGCTACTGCTACAGCTACTGATACAGCTACTGATACAGCTACTGATACTGCTACTGCTACAGCTACTGATACTGCTATTGCTACTGCTACAGCTACAGCTACTGATACTGATATGATAGCATACATAAATAGGGTATTTTATGGGTTTTCATCCACTTTAACGTCACCCTTTAATTTGAAAAGTATAATTTTCTATGGCAATCATTTATAAAAAGATAATCAGTCGTCAACCATCCTTCATTGGGAAAGGTATTCTAAATAAAATCATCAATAAACTTCCATTTGAACTTCATTTACCTGGTTATCAGTTTTGTGGACAGTAGTGTAACAATGGGAGTGCTGGCACAGATTTCCCGGTTCGAGTCTTTGCTAATTTGGAGGGCGCGGCCTAAGAGTATGCAATGAAAAATTGTTATAAAAATACGTTGCTTAAAAGCTTTGTGTCTCGGGGTTCTGAGCTTTGTAGCTTGTGACGGCCTAAGAGTATGCAATAAAAAATTGTTTTAAAAATACGTTGCTTAAAAGTTTTGTGTGTTGTGGGTTTCTGAGAAGATAAAAACTGTAGTAGGCACTTTGAAGTAATGTGATTCATCACGCATTGCTTGCTGAGTTGAATTTATCTTGAACTTGAGAATACAAACCATGTTCTTGACCTTACTCAACTATGTCGATATGAATTAAAATCAAAATAAAAACAAAAAAGGGTTGATTTATACATGAATCCTTTAATATATAGATACATTCTTATAACATTATAAGTAAAATATAGCTAATTTAATATTTAAATTATTCTTCTGATTTCGCTGGTTAGAGGTGAGTATTCAATTAAACGATCGTGGATTACCAAACAAGATAAGGCAGCAAGGTAGTTGTTAAGCATTTTAATAAATTTAATATGAGTTGGTTGACTAATGTAAAGACAAAGTATGAAAGCAGCAAAGGCGGCTGCGACGGCTGCGGGGGTTAATGATAAATTAAGCTAGAGAGTGAAAGCGTCATCATAAGCATGACCATACTCAACTGTGCTGATATAAATAAAACAAAACGAGTTGATTTATATATGAATCATTATTGTTCTTTTATTGATTTGTTATATATAAATTGTGAAAAAATTGATTTTGTATTTAAATTATTCTTATGATTTCATTTGTTAGAGGAATGTATGGACTACCAAACAGTAAGCTGACGTTTTGTCTGAAATCGGTTTGTTTGCTTCGGTGTAAAATTCAATTCGTACATCAATAGGCCCCGTTTTAACTGCTTCATTTTGATGTGTTACATCAACAACAATAAGCAGCGCTGTTGCCTTATATTCAACAACATTGAGCGGATGTTGAGGAGTTTATAGCGTAAATGATCATTATTTTTACTCTGGCTTAAAGTGAAGTCTTATAGAAATTTTTTCTCCTCGAAAATTAATAAGGTCACCGTCTTGATTTAAGACTTTTATCATTATGCTGTTTATTTGTTGACAGTTGACGGGTAAGTAAATGACATTTCGAGGTTTTTCATTTATTTTATATCCTGGTGAGACATCGAGAGGAAATTCGTGAATAGTATGAACTGATGTGTTGTTAATATATGATCCGGTTGTCAAGTTGCATTCAATTCGTATTGTGTTTATATTTGTAATATTTAAAGGTAAATCAGATTCAAACTTTTTTCTAGTTTTATCTGACTGACCTATATGTATATATTCCGTTTTTTCTATCTCTTGTAACGGATCTATAGGAACCACTTCTATAAATTCCTCATACGCCAACTCATTTACTATCAACTTTCTTATACTGAATCCCAGCACCTGTCCTATACTGTTTGGTTTTGAAAAATCTATGTCCACGGAGGATACAATTTCAATTTTAAGAGTGTTGTTGTTTGATTTAATTTCCAGGAAAATTGAATCATCAAGGTCTCTTACGGCTGATTTCAAGAAAAACCCAATATCCTCAAATTCATATGAACCAACTGGTATTGTAATAGTATGCGGCCCGATATGAAATAAATTGTTGTGGACATCTACATTGGGTATAGAATTAAATGTTACAAAGTCTACAAGTCCGCAAACATATTTTGTTGCCAATTCAATTGGTGGAAAATATTTTCCAATAAGAGTTGATGTGGTTCCGCTTAAAGAGATTGTTAAAGACATTATGAGTAGTCGTAATGAACTGAGCATCTATACATATTTTTCCCCGATTTAGTATTAAATAATTACTAAAATAGTTTACAATTTTCTTTATTCATATTCAAATTAAATTTTGCTCAAAACATGAAGATACTAACTGACACTGATAATGATATTGATACTTATCTGATATTGATGCTGATACTGATCGGGTGCCTATACTTATCTGATACTGATCTGATACTGATCTGATACTGATCAGATACTGATCAGATACTGATCTGATACTGATCTGATACTGATCTGATACTGATCTCATGCTGATCTTATGCTGTTCTGATGATAATCTGATACTGATCTGATACTGTAGTAAACAGTTTTACAGTTAGATGTGGCAAGTCGTTAACAATTATTAATAACTAGTTGTCATAGTATTTCCGTTTAGTCCTACATCAACTATCGATCGAAGACATATAAAAAGAATCTGTTGTCAACATTAAACATAAAAAATTGTAAGTTCTTGGGATTTCAGCTTTAATCATGAACGAAATATTAAATGTCCTTCAAAAACCAATATATGATGAGAGTATTATAAAGAGGGATTACCATAGCTACTCTCCATATTTAAAATCATTCAACAATAACGATGAGATTCGTATACCAATTCAAAATCAGGATCTCTTTGTCCTACCAAGTGAGAGTATGATTTACATTCATGGCTTCATAGTAAAACGTGAAGGTGGAAAAGATGTGCCAACAACAGGTGTGAAATTTAAAAATAACTTTGTGTCATATTTGTTTGATAAAATTCGATATGAAATTAATGGTTTTGAAGTTGATCGTACGCGCAATCTTGGAACTTCATCCACCATGAAAAATTTTGTATCATTGAATAAAGCTGAAAGTGATGCATTAAAAAACGCTGGGTGGTGCCCTGATGAAAGTCTAACTTTAGAAAAAAATCACTTAAGTTGCTGTATACCGCTGAAAATGTTGATGGGATTTGCCAAGGATTACACTAAAATAATATTAAATTCGAAGCATGAACTTATCCTTCAACGTTCTTCATCTAATGATAGATCATATCATCCTACTAATGCCAAAGATCAATTAAAATTGACAATACTGGATATAACATGGAAAATGCCTCACAACTATCAGACTTTTCGAAATTGGAAATGTACAAGATAATTAACAATGAAAACCCTATTTTAATGGCTTTTCGAAGTTGGGACTATCATGTAAACCCTCGGATTTCAGAAAGTAAAAGTACAAAGGTTTTATGGAATGTAAAACTGAGTCAGCAAAATGAAAGACCTAGATTTCTTATCATTGGCCTACAAAATGAGAGGAGTAAAGAGGAAGGAAATACATTCGATCATTGTAATATAACTAATTTAAAAGTTCATTTAAACTCTGATTCATATCCCTATGATGATTTAAATACGCGCTTTGAAATGGGACAGTATGCTATTCTATATGATATGTATGCAAAATTTCAACAAAGTTATTATTATATGCGGGAACCTCAACCATTGCTCAATGTTGTTAAATATAAGGCAACAGCGCCGCTTATTGTTGTTGATGTAACACATCAAAATGAAGCTGTTAAAACGGGACCTATTGATGTACGAATTGAATTTTACACCGAAGCAAACAAACCGATTCCAGATAAAACGTCAGCTTACTGTTTGGTAATCCATGATCGTTTAATTGAATACACGCCTCTAACAAATGAAATCATAAGAATAATTTAAATACAAAATCAATTTTTTCACAATTTATATATAACAAATCAATAAAAGAACAATAATGATTCATATATAAATCAACTCGTTTTGTTTTATTTATATCAGCACAGTTGAGTATGGTCATGCTTATGATGACGCTTTCACTCTCTAGCTTAATTTATCATTAACCCCCGCAGCCGTCGCAGCCGCCATTGCTGCTTTCATACTTTGTCTTTACATTAGTCAACCAACTCATATTAAATTTATTAAAATGCTTAACAACTACCTTGCTGCATTATCTTGTTTGGTAATCCACGATCGTTTAATTGAATACTCACCTCTAACCAGCGAAATCAGAAGAATAATTTAAATATTAAATTAGCTATATTTTACTTATAATGTTATAAGAATGTATCTATATATTAAAGGATTCATGTATAAATCAACCCTTTTTTGTTTTTATTTTGATTTTAATTCATATCGACATAGTTGAGTAAGGTCAAGAACATGGTTTGTATTCTCAAGTTCAAGATAAGTTCAACTCAGCAAGCAATGCGTCACATTACTTCAAAGTGCCTACTACAGTTTTTATCTTCTCAGAAACCCACAACACACAAAACTTTCAAGCAACGTATTTTTATAACAATTTTTTATTGCATACTCTTAGGCCGTCACAAGCTACAAAGCTCAGAACCCCGAGACACAAAGCTTTTAAGCAACGTATTTTTATAACAATTTTTCATTGCATACTCTTAGGCCGCGCCCTCCAAATTAGCAAAGACTCGAACCGGGAAATCTGTGCCAGAACTCCCATTGTTACACTACTGTGGACCTGGCACAAAATTAAAAAACGTTTAGCTAGAGGAGACCATGGAATAAATCCATTAGATGCAGCTTGTAGACAACACGATATAACATACTCAAACAATAAAGATTTGGAAAGAAGACATATTGCCGACAAAATCTTAGCTGAAAAGTCTTGGCAAAGAGTTAACGCGACTGATAGTAGTCTTGCTGAAAAAACAAACGCTTGGCTTGTTACTAACGCAATGAAATCGAAAACAAAATTTGGCATGGGTGACGCTAGTAAAACTAAGAGATCTCAAATGAATGATCATCAACTGTTTGAACATGCATTGAAAAGTGCTAAAATAAAAATAAAGAAAACTAAAAACTTGGATGATGCTGTTAAAATTTCTCGAAAAGTTGTGAATAATATATTCAAAGGAAAAAAATCTCTAATAAAAACACCTCGAGTAATACCACTACCTAAATCTGTAGGTTTTCTCACACTTGCACCTATATTTGCTGCATTGGTGCACTTGGCGATCTAACTGGTGGAGTATCTGGCATTACAAAAGCAATAAATGCAGTTAAAAATGGAAAGGAGCAGCTGACTGAGGCAAAACGTCATAACAGTAAAATGGAAACTATTGCAATGGGGAAAGGCATGTTCCTAAAACCATATAAAAAAGGATTTGGACTTTATTTAAAACCTTATAAGAAAAATTTTTAATGAAGCTACCTAAAAGAGTTCTTTCTGATGTAGATCTGAGGAAATATGCTAGAGATATTCCACATTTTAGAGGGGTGTTTATGTGTGACGCTCTTCCAAGTAAACCATTTAAAAAAGAATGTGGAATAGTCAATCTAGATACTTCAAAGGGACCTGGCACACATTGGGTAGCATACTGGAAAAATCATAATGAAATTTAATATTTTGATAGCTTTGGAAACTTGCAACCATCAAAGCTATTAATACAATATTTAGGGAAAAAGATTAGCTATAATTATTTTTGATATCAACATTTAAATACTATAAATTGTGGTCATTTATGTTTAAAATTCTTATTTTCAAAGTCTACTTAAAAAACCAAAATAAAATTTATTGATTTTATAATAAGCATTAAGATAGCATTTTTTATTAAAGAAATTATATTATTTTGTTAATAGTAAAAAACCTGCAAACAGCAACAACAACAATAAGATTTCTTCATTCATTTTTTCAGAAGCTTTTCAGTGTATATAAATAATAAAATGTATCAAAAATATGAATAGTACAAAAATTTTCTACACAAGTATAGGGACATTTTTGCAATAATTGTGGATATTATTGTGTGTTATTTTGATTTTATAAATGTCGAAATAAAATATTGCAATATTTTATTAACCTCTTTTATAAAAGTTACCTCAAAGATAACATGTTCAGCATTCTTCCTACCTGCCATTCCTCATAGACCACCTGTGGTGACATACACATAACATTTTTATTCTTCAGAATACTTCAATCAATGCAAGAGAAAGATCGACCTGTTTTTGTTTGATTTTTATTTGCTTTGTGGTTCTGATGCTTGTCTTATTTTACTTTTCTAGCATAAGGGATGGAAAATTTTTTCACATATATTGCATATTATGATGAAATAGGTGTAAGTATGAAAAATAATTTTTTCGTTTATCTATAGAAAATGGATTTTGCAACATAGCTACTGCTTTTTAAAATGTGTTATTTTATATTTACATGTGTGTTACGTTTAAATAATTTGTTCGTTACATTATATTCATAGGGTGTGTTGTGCTCTTACTTCGTCTTCTAGGTTTCCTTTATGTTAAAAAAAAATTCCTAGGTTTGGCTCCTACTCCATAAAAATTTCCTACCAATTTGATTTTTACGTCCACCTGTGTGCAATACATCAAAATTCCCCACACGATCTCATCACCATATAAAATTCCGCTACACATTTTTACCACCCATCAAAATTCACCTTCACTTTTTTACCACTTCCTTTAATCCTGATCCTGCTCCATCAATCCATAATCCTGCTCCTGCTCCTGCTCCTGCTCCTTGAGCCAGAACCGGCATACAAAATCCTGCTCCTGCTCCTTGAGCCAGAAGAGAGTTCTGGCTCAAGGATTAAGGATTGGTATGAGAGTTCTGGCTCAAGGATTAAAGATTGGTATGAGAGTTCTGGCTCAAGGATTAAAGATACATGTGAGAGTTCTGGCTCAAGAATTAAGGATCAATCCTTAATCCTTTAGCCAGAACTCTCATATCCTACCTACATAAAATATTTAATGAAAAATTTCCACTTTCACGATTAGAAGACATTTTAGACAAAATTGGATGAGCAAAATATTTTTCAACACTTGACATGACTAGCTCATTTCATCAAATTAGTTCAGACAAAAACTCCAGTCAATTAACAGTCTTTTCAACAGCAAACGGACATTTCCAATTTAAAATATTACCATTCGAACTAAAAATATCTTCCAATAGTTTTCAAAGAATGCTAACAATAGCTCTTTCAGGATTAGAATCACAAGCATTTTTATACGTGGATGATATCATCTACGGATATTCCTTAGACCAGAAGTGGTATATGTTAGCCATTTAATTACAAAAGACGGTGTAAGAACAGATCCCGCAAAGTTTAAATCCATTAAAGAATACCCAATACCTAAAACCGCAGACGAAGTACGAAGATTCGTTGCATTTTGCAACTACTACAGACGCTTTGTATTCAATTTTGCCGATATCGCGAAAGATTTAAATTCATTAATAAAAAAGAATACAAAATTTACTTGGACAACAAATTGTCAAATTGCTTTTGAACAGTTAAAAGAAAAATTAATTAATCCACCAATACCACAGTACCCGAATTTTAAAAAACATTTATTTTAACAAGTGATGCGTCGATACGCATTATGCGCAGTCTTACCTCAAGGAGAAATAGGCAATGCCCTACCAATTTCATATGCTAGCAAAGCATTAAAAAACATGACTTAAACAAACCAGTAATAGAGAAAGAACTACTTGCAATTCACTGAAGTATAAACTTTTTCAGACCATATCTGTATGGCAGAAAACTCACTGTTGTCACTGACCACTGATTACTCGTTACTACATTTACTCGGTCTATTTACACATAAAAAACCATCATCGAAGATGACAAAGATACGGCTAGATTTATGTGACTACGATTTTTATATTAAATACAAAAAGGGTAAACTAAATACGAACGCAGATGCTTTATCAAGCATTCAAATTGACTCCGACATACTTAAAGTAATGATACCACAAGAGGCAGACGAAAAAGAAAAAAGAACGCTTATTATTACAAAACCTGTCCAAATAAAAAAACCTGGACAATAACAGGGACAAATGTAACTCTTAGCAGAAGCCTGATCAACTTCAAATATGGGAGTACACATCCATTACTGCAGTCAGAAACATAAGGAAATTAAAATTTAATGTCGACAAAAATATGAAGAATTTTAAAATTACTATTCAGAATAATTTAGTGCACGTAGGATGTAACGATAATTCAGCGAAACTAGATTCGATACTGAAGAAGTTAGCATCAAGGATGAATAAGGAAAATATGAAAGAACTAGGCCTAGATAATAATGATGAAATATTTAAAGTATATACAAAAGAATAATTTAAAAAAGCATATGCAAAAATAAAAATAAATGATAAAAATCCTCAACTTAAAATTTTAATTTATGCCGCCCAAGACAAGTAGAAGACAATTTAGAACAATACAAACTAATTGAAGAATTTCATAATTCACCACATGGAGGACATTTAAGAATACGCAAGACATTGATTAAAATAAAGATACGCTTGGAAAAAAATTAACCAAATGGTACAGAAATTCGTAACAAATTGTGATTATTTTGCAAGAAGTAAACAAACAAAACATACAAAAGAACCGATGATAGTAACAGACACACCTAATAATAGTTTTGAAATAATATCAATAGACACGGTAGGACCTTTAAGAATATCAAATGACTATAGATACTTTTGACAATACAATGCGAACTAACAAAATATATAGTTGCACACCCAATGCATTCAAAAGACGCAACAACGACAGCTAAGACATTAGTTGAACAATTCATTTTAAAATACGGACATTTCAAAATACTAAAATCAGACAATGGAACAGAATTTACTAACGAACTTATGAAAAATATATGCAATTTACTTAAAATTAAACAGACATTTTCAACACCATACTATCACCAAACAATAAGTGCTCTGGAACGAAGTTACAGAGTGCTCAATGAATATTTACTATCGTTTACTAACCAATGGATTCCTTACTACACATTTTCTTACAATACAACACCACACATAAACACGGGTTACTTACCTTACGTACTAATATTTGAAAAATTACCAAGTTTACCCATGGACACAAGTAGATAAGCTATGGGGATTCGAAATCAAAAACGCGTGTATTTTCTTATGGGCCTCCAAATTCACAAAATTGTGAGGTGCAGCGCAGTCGGCGTCGTACGATCGGTCAAGTTGGCCGATAGTAGGGTGGCTGAAGCGTTTTGTTGTTGTTGCAAATTGGCGATAAGCATGCAAGATGTACGGACGGAGGGATAGCTAGGGGGGGTATGATTGGTCAAGCTAGCTGAAGTTGGAGATAAGCATGCAATATAGTCAGATGGATAGACGGACGGGGAGATAGCTAGAAGGTGATAAGCCCAAGCTTCAAAGCAAGCATAATGTTTATAGATTTAAGTCGCTACATAAACTTCGGTGGTGTTGTTGTTGTTATAAATCAGCATTTCAAGTTTAAGGTGATAAGCCCAGACCCAAAACCGCAAACTGAAGATAAGGCAACAGTACAGAAGTAAAGAGTGTAGTTGTTATGCATTTTAATAAATTAAATATAAGTTGGCTGACTAATATAAAAACAAAGTATGAAAGCAGCAAAATAAATTAAGCTAACGATTGAAAGCGATATCATAACCATGACCATACGCAACTATGCTGATATAAATAAAACAAAACGAGTTGATTTATATATGAATCATTATTGTTCTTTTATTGATTTGCTATATTTAAATAATTCTTATGATTTCCTTTGTTAGAGGAGTGTATTCAATTAAACGATCATGGATTACCAAACAGTAAGCTGACGTTTTGTCTGGAATCGGTTTGTTTTCTTCGGTGTAAAACTCAATTCGTACATCAATAGGTCCTGTTTTAACTGCTTCATTTTGATGTGTTACATCAACAACAATAAGCGGCGCTGTTACCTTATATTCAGCAACATTGAGCAATGGTTGAGGTTCCCGCATATAATAATAACTTTGTTGAAATTTTGCATACATATCATATAAAATAGCATATTGCCCCTTTTCAAAGCGCGTATTTGAATAATCATAGGGATATGAATCAGAGTTTAAATGAACTTTTAAATTAGTTATATTACAATGGTCGAATGTATTTCCTTCCTCTTTGCTCCTCTCATTTTGTAGGCCAATAATAAGAAATCTAGGTCTTTCATTTTGCTGACTCAGTTTTACATTCCATAAAACCTTTGTACTTTTACTTTCTGAAATCCTAGGATTTACATGACATTCCCAACTTCGAAAAGCCATTAAAATAGGGTTTTCATTATTAATTATCTTGTACATTTCCAATTTCGAAAAGTCCGATAGTTGTATGTGAGGCATTTTCCATGTTATATCCAGTATTGTCAATTTTAATTGATCTGCGGCATTAGTAGGATAATATGAGCTATCATTAGACGAAGAACGTTGAAGGATAAGCTCATGCTTCGAATTTAATATTATTTTAGTGTAATCTTCGGCAAATCCCATCAACATTTTTACATACAGCAACTAAAGTGATTTTTTTCCAAAGTTTGACTTTCATCAGGGCACCAACCAGCGTTTTTTAATGCATCGCTTTCAGCTTTATTCAATGATACAAAATTTTTCATGGTAGATGAAATTCCAAGATTGCGTGTACGATCAACTTCAAAACCATTAATTTCATATCGAATTTCGTCAAACAAATATGACACAAAGTTATTTTTAAATTTCACACCTGTTGTTGCCACATCTTTTCCACCTTCACGTTTTACTATGAAGCCATGAATGTAAATCATACTCTCACTTGGTAAGACAAAGAGGTCCTGATTTTGAATTGGTAAACGAATCTCATCATTATTGTTGAATGATTTTAAATATGGAGAGTAGCTATGGTAATCCCTCTTTATAATACTCTCACCATATATTGGTTTTTAAGGACATTTAATATTTCGTTCATGATTAAAGCTGAAATCCCAAGAACTTACAATTTTTATGTTTAATGTTGATAACAGATTCTTTTTTATATGTCCTCGATCGAGAGTTGATGTAGGACTAAGTGGAAATACTGTTTGAATTATGTTTTTATTCTATGTAAAAAACGCCCAAATAAAACACACATATGAAAATAGAATCAATTTATCCTTTTTATGAGAATAATCGAAAATGTTGACATAAACAAATTAGTTAATGTCAGCTAGTTATTAATAATTGTTAACGACTTGCTACATCTAACTGTAAAACTGTTTACTACAGTATCGGATCAGTATCAGATTAGCATCAGAACAGTATCAGATCAGTATCAGATCAGTATCAGATCAGTATCTGATCAGTATCAGATCAGTATCAGATCAGTATCAGATAAGTATCAGCATCCGATCAATATCAGATAAGTATCAATATCACTATCAGTGTCAGTTAGTATCTTCATGTTTTGAGCAAAATTTAATTTGAATATGAATAAAGAAAATTGCAAACTATTTTAGTAATGATTTAATACTTAATCGGGGGAAAATATGTATAGATGCTCAGTTCATTACGACTACTCATAATGTCTATAACAATCTCTTTAAGCGGAACCACGTCAACTCTTATTGGAAAATATTTTCCACCAATTGAATTGTCAACAAAATATGTTTGCGGACTTGTAGACTTAGGTTAGGTTAGGTTAAAGTGGCTGCCTCAAATTGAGACGCACTTAGGCCAATAAGACCCATTGTGGTACCACAGGGGTTGATCTCCCTTCTCTATTCAAACCAGCTTGAGCTGTTCACAAAGCTGAGGATTCGGTATATCGATATTTCCGAGAGTTCTTCGAGGTCTCTGAAAAACCAGTTGTTTAGGTGAAGAAAACGTTTTTGAGCCAGCGCTGGGCAGGTGCAAAGAAGGTGTTCTGTAGATTCCACCTCCTCCTCATCTCTACAGCTTCTGCAGAAGTCGTTGTGGGGTATGTTTAATCTTTGAGCGTGCCCGCCAATAAGGCAGTGCCCTGTCAGGATCCCTATCATGGTGCCAATGTGATCTCTACTAAGAGATATGAGTTCTTTTGAACGCTTCAGATTGAGTTTGGGCCAAATTTGCCGTGCTATATTACAAGTGTTACCTGCTGACCATCTTTTGTTGGTGTTAATACAGGATAACTCATGTGTAAGGAGTTTACATGTGGTGAGAGGAATACCAAGGTTTGTCTTGTCTGAAGATAGTTGTTTGGTAGTACCTGTGCGAGCGAGTTCATCTGCTCTGCAGTTACCTAGAAAATCCCTATGTCCAGGAATCCAGCATAGGATAATTTTAAGCTGCTCTGCCATCTCGTTTAGAGATCTGCGGCAGTTGAAAACTGTTTCAGATGTTATTTCAACAGTTCCTAGGGCTTTCAGAGCGGCTTGACTGTCAGAAAGTATGCATATATCCATGGAAGATATATCATTTTTCTGAAGCCAAGTTAACGCTTCATGTATAGCAGCGATTTCAGCTTGAAATACACTGCAATGGTCAGGGAGCCTGAAGGCTATATTGATGTTTAATGTTTCTGAGTAGACTCCTCCACCTACTTTGCCATCTAGTTTTGATCCATCCGTAAAGATCTCAATGACATTGTGAGGTGAACGGTTTTCTTGTTCCCACTCTTCTCGAGAGGGAATGGATACATCGAACTTCCTCTCAAAGAGTAGTTTTTGTGTGATGTAGTCAATGGACCTAGGTAAAGGAGGGAGAAATTTTCTGATACAAGAATGTCCTAGTGTACCTTCTTTCCACTGGGAGGTGGCTACTAGGCGGATGGCTGTATTAGCGGCCATCTGTTTAGCTAGGATATCAAGTGGTGTAAGATGGAGCATTGTGTCTAATGCGTCTGTCGGAGTGGTTCTTAGGGTTCCGCTAATGCACAGTTCAGCTGATCTTTGAACTTTACGGAGAAGGTTATGGTGAGTCTGTTTTTCGAGTGCATGCCACCAGACAATAGCACCATATAGCAATATTGGCCTTACAACTGCTGTATAAAGCCAGTGAGTAACACTTGGCTGTAAACCCCATTTGCTACCCACCGCCTTTTTGCAAGAATTTAGGGCAATGTTCGCTTTTTTCGCTCTTTCGAGCAGATTTGGCTTCCAGTTTAGTTTCCTATCCAGTATAAGGCCCAGGTATTTTGCTTGATCTGAGAAGATAAGACTTGTATTTCCCAGTTTTGGAGGGCTAATTTGAGGTACATTGTGTTTTCTTGTGAAAACTACTAACTCAGTTTTATTAGGATTAACGCTGAGCCCACAGCTGATAGTCCAGTTGACAAGAGTATTTAGGCAGTTTTGCATAATGTTTCGGAGAGTAGATATATATTTTCCAGAGGTAACAATAGCAACGTCATCGGCATAAGCTATCACCCTACACCCCTCTAGTTCTAGTTTGCCTAGCAGTTCATTCACTGCTAAATTCCAGAGTAGAGGCGATAGAACCCCTCCCTGAGGGGTTCCTCTTGGTACAGATCTTAGCGTGGATGCCGCTCCAAATTTTGCACTTATAATCCTGCCAACTAGCATTTGGTTTATGAGTGCTATCAGTGCGGCATCCACCCCAAGCTCCGTCAGCGCACTGGTGATGGCCCCTGCCTCGACGTTATTAAAGGCTCCTTCTATATCAATAAAAGCTATCATTGTATATTCCTTCAGATAGTGCTTTTTCAATGATGGAGATTATGGAGTGGAGAGCTGTTTCCACTGATTTGCCTTTGGTGTAAGCATGCTGAGCTAGAGATAATGGCTTCTTTTCTATCATGGATCTCAAGTGAATATCAATTAATCTCTCGAGGATTTTTAGAAGAAAAGATGAGAGACTAATTGGTCGAAGGTCTTTTGGGTTTACGTGTGAGCTTTTTCCTGCCTTAGGTATAAAGATAACCTTCACATTACGCCATAGCTGGGGAATGTGGTTTAGGTCAAGGCAGCTTTGGTAGATCAGCAAAAGCCGCTCCTTAATGATGTCATACGACTTTTGGATTTCAATGGGGGCTATACCATCTGGTCCTGGTGACTTAAATGGTTTGAAGCTGCTGATTGCCCATTCGAGCTTTGTTTGCGAGAGTATTTCTAGAGATCTGTTCACAGGTGGTAACTGATATACCTGGATTGGATCGTTGTATATCTCTGAACATCCCGGAAAGTGGGTTTCTACTAAAACGTTCAGAGATTCTTCACTGCTTGTGGTCCAAGTACCATCTTCTTTTTTCATGAAGCTTGGATTGGAGGGAGCCTTAGCTAGAATTTTCCTGAGCCTTGACGCCTCAGAGGTCTGTGATATATTTTCACAGAAGGTCCTCCAGGACTGTCTTTGTGCTTTTCGTAGTTCATTTTTATATTCCTTGAGGGCTATTTTATAATATGACCACGTATCTGTAGATCTTGTAGTCTTTGCCCTGTTGAAAAGTTTTCTGGACTTGTAGACTTTGTAACATTTAATTCTATACCCAATGTAGATGTCCACAACAATTTATTTCATATCGGGCCGCATACTATTACAATACCAGTTGGTTCATATGAATTTGAGGATATTGGGTTTTTCTTGAAATCAGCCGTAAGAGACCTTGATGATTCAATTTTCCTGGAAATTAAATCAAACAACAACACTCTTAAAATTGAAATTGTATCCTCCGTGGACATAGATTTTTCAAAACCAAACAGTATAGGACAGGTGCTGGGATTCAGTATAAGAAAGTTGATAGTAAATGAGTTGGCGTATGAGGAATTTATAGAAGTGGTTCCTATAGATCCGTTACAAAAGATAGAAAAAAACGGAATATATACATATAGGTCAGTCAGATAAAACTATAAGAAAGTTTGAATCTGATTTACCTTTAAATATTACAAATATAAACACAATACGAATTGAATGCAACTTGACAACCGGATCATATATTAACAACACATCAGTTCATACTATTCACGAATTTCCTCTCGATGTCTCACCAGGATATAAAATAAATGAAAAACCTCGAAATGTCATTTACTTACCCGTCAACTGTCAACAAATAAACAGCATAATGATAAAAGTCTTAAATCAAGACGGTGACCTTATTAATTTTCGAGGGGAAAAAATTTCTATAAGACTTCATTTTAAGCCAGAGTAAAAATAATGATCATTTACGCTATAAATTCCTCAACATCCGCTCAATGTTGATGAATATAAGGCAACAGCACCGCTTATTGTTGTTGATGTAACACATCAAAACTAAGCAGTTAAAACTGGACCTATTGATATACGAATTGAATTTGATACCGAAGCAAACAAACCGATTCCAGATAAAACATCAGCCTATTGCCTAGTAATCCACGATCGTTTAATTGAATACTCACCTCTAACCAGCGAAATCAGAAGAATTATTTAAATGTGTGTGAATTATAATTTATTTTAAAATACTTGAATCTGAATGGTTAAATCAATTACTTTTTATGCATGTAATTATTACTTTTTATACATGTAATTATCAAACTTTATATATGATGAATTTCATTTAAAAATCGAGATAAAACTGAAATTTTGAACCCGACCACCTCAGATATCGATGAAATTTTGTTCGTAGCTAAATTTGATCAATACAAACAAACTATCATTTTTAGAAATGACTGTTTTGCGATTTTTTGGGCGTGGCACAGTGGGAAAGTTTTCGAAAAAACGCGAAAATGGTCAAAAAGAGCTCCATTTAAACTACAATAACTCAGAATCGGCTGAACCGATTTCCATGATCTTGGTATCATTAAAAAGATATTTTAACAGGCTTTATGACACGTTTTATGACACAAAAAAAATTACACTGTAAAAAATTTATAAAAAAAAAGAAAATTTTAACTAACGAAAAATCCAAAAAGATCAAGGGTTTTTTTTTACAGTGTATTACTTTTTTAGAAAGGTTTATCCTTCACCTATACCATATCAAAAAATAAAAATGGGTTCTTTTTTAGTTTTTTTATATAATTTTTTAAGTAGTGTCACTTCTAGTAATTGCCCTTATATTTTATATTTACAGGTAAAATAACACAGTACTACACATGATTTGCCAACTCAGTTCTGAGAAATGTATGTGAAATTAGACCCAAAAAGAAGAATTTCTGCATCATTCGTTTTGTCTTCTTACCTGCCAAAATATTTTTAATATCGATTTGAAGTTAGTACTATCGTATTGGGGAATTATCACGTTTTAGGCCCTGTTGTTTGACATAGCTCGACAACCACTAGCCCGATTTAGTTGAAATAAATTTTAAAAAATTAAAAATTACAATTTCCTTAATCTGTTCATATATTGTTTTCCTATAAAAGCCACAGTTTCCAAGTTAAAAATAAGCGCATGAAGAAAAAAAAATATTTTTTTTTTAAAAATTCATAAAAAATACAAAACGGAAATAAGTTTCAAGTCTAGTTACTTTTTCGCAAAGTCACATAACCTATGAGCAAAATGAGACAAAGATCATAAAAATCGATGCACGAGTTTCGCTTTTATTCGCAATTGAGTAAAGGTATGAATTTCAAAAATCAGTTATAGCCACCACCCTTAAAATAAAAAAATTTTGAATTGCTCAGTAAACAAATTTTTTCGATCTTTTTTCTGTATTTTTTGGACGATATGACCACAAACGTAACAAAATTCATCCAAATTTGGGCACTTGTTGTTTTCCATATTGATATATTTCATGTTTTGTTGTTATTCACTTTTAAAAAACTGGAGAAAAATCACTTTCACTGTTCGCGTTCGTCGGCACTGCCTGAATGACAAAAATCGATCAATGCACACCTATAAATACTACGTCTTTTTCAATATTTTACGGCCAGGTACTTATAAATGGGCGCATATTTTAAGGGTGGCTGGCTATATACCTGATTCAGCACTTGTACGTTTCAAATTGTGCAAAACTTTCCAAATAATCAGCACCCTTAAATGTGGGTTTATTTATTTTGTTTATTCCTTTTTTTTTAATTCTCAGAATCATAAAAAAGGTGTCAATGTTTTCTCCAAATATTGTTGTGCATAAAACGTGAAAAATTCCCCTATACGATAGTAACTAACTTCAAATCGATATTAAAAATATTTTGGCAGGAAAGAAGACAAAACGAATGATGCAGAAATTCTTCTTTTTGGGTCTAATTTTACATACAGTTCTCAGAATTGAGTTGGCAATCAATGAACTGAAAAATGTTATACTGTGTAAATAAACATTATCCCAGGAAAATTATGAATATGTTTTAACCCCAAAAAGTTCTTGCTTGCCTTAAAAATTGCTATATAAATGCACCTGATGAACGTACCGAAATTCATAATTATAAACAGTTTCGAGAAGCCAAGATATCCCATTACAATTTTTACGCGTATATTTTAAAAATTTGAGTAAATATGAATTCAAACAATAAGTACAGATGCATAAAAATATCTAATAAGTGTTGCGCTTCGCTTCGTAAACTAAGTGAAAACGAAGCTGCAAATATAATTGAATATTTTCCAGCTGTCGCCAGCATTCATTGTAGCCGTATTTGCGAAACTTGCCGGAATACACTGAGAAAAGCGCGCAGTCGTAATGAATCCAACGTGGAGCAGAATGAAGTCTCAAATTATTTACCAACAACGCCCAGCGATGATTAGGGAAGAATTGAATGAACTTCCAACTTGTACCAGCCGTAATGCAAACATCGAAAGCAACGAACTCATTGAAAATATAAATGATCATACTATTCCTCATCTACCAAACCAAATGTCGCCTCTTAAGAGGAAATATATCAAACGAGATGCATACAGAAATAGAAAATCACTGCAAATTTTGGAAAATGTATCAGATTCACTTGGAGCTGATCCATTGTCTGATTTGTCAGCGCAACTTGAAAACGTCAAAGCCATTTACGAAGAAATTTTGCAAAACATCAAATATCAAATAGAGAACAGCTCAAATCTTTTGGAAAAGCAAAAACTTTTATCTCTCTTACCAATCAATATGAGTCACGCAGAAATTAAAGATCGTTTTGGGGATGATATATCTCACGATTGTATCAAAAAAAGTAAAGATATCCAAAGGAATAAAACGAAGTTTGCAGATATCAATATTTTAAAAATGAGCACACGTAGTTTACCAACCGAAACTCTAAGCACAGTCAAGTTATTTTATGAAGATGATGAAATTAGCCGAATGATGCCAGGATCGCAAGATTCAATTACTGTTAAACAAGGAAACTTACGTGAAAAAGTTAAAAAAAGACTGATGTTATCTTCACTACGCGAATCTTACTACGAATTTAAAAAAAAACATCCCTTGGCCAAAGTGGGTTTTACAAAATTTACAATGTTAAGGCCAAAAAATTGTATGAAACTTGGAGTTGGAAACCAGCAAAATATCTGTGTATGAAATTGATGTTTGAAAAAAGTGGCTTAAAATCAATTTGTATTGAAAGAGAATGCACATTTACCGACTACAAAGATGTTCTCAAATTCGTTGTTTGTGATGGTGACATAGAAAAAAGCTAATGTTGCGTTTCAATGTGTGGTTACTGCTTCAAAAATTTAAATAATCTAAAAACGCATATGCTAAAACATTTTGAAAATAACCAAACTGAAGAAATAATATACAAAAAGTGGAATACAACGATTAGATGTGTTCTGGAAACGTTAACCACCAACCCAGAATCATTTGGCAGCGATTTTACTAAACACATCAAAGTTCTGATTCCGCATCATTTCATAGCAAAGCGACAATCTGAATTTATCAGCAATAAAAGAGCGGCGCTGTTATCAGGAGAAATGTTAATTCAAATGGACTTTGCTGAAAATTATGCATTTCTTGTACAAGATGCCATGCAAGGATACCATTGGAATAATGATCAGGCTACAATACATCCGTTCGTTATTTATTACAAAGGTAATTATTTTAATATTTTGGTATTAGTAAACACATCCATCTACACTCTTCAAAATATTTAATATTTTTTATTTATTTGTGTTTTTCCTTTGTTTGTTTATTTTCAGATAACGATAAATTAACTCATAAAAGCTTCGCCATAATATCTGATTGCAATACCCATGATAGTATAGCAGTTCATCTATATATTTAAAAAATGATACAGTTCGTGAAGGCCAATATAAGCAACAATATTAATAAAATCATTTACGTATCAGATGGTGCAGGAGCACAATATAAAAATAAATATAACTTCATTAATTTATGCCATCACAAATCTGATTTTGGTATTGACGCTGAATGGCACTTTTATGCTACCAGTCACGGAAAATCTGCATGTGATGGAATCGGAGGAACATTGAAGAGAGGTGCTCGAAATTATAGTATTGCAAATAAAAATGAAATCCAGACAACGAGGCAACTCTATCACTGGGCATCAGAAACATATAAGACTACCATACAAGTTGCTTACGCAGATGCTGACGAATACAACGACGTTAAAGAAAAGCTATTTTCAAGATATAAAAAGAAGCTCAAACTATAACAGGAACTCAAGGCTTTCATTCATTTATTCCGATAAATGAAACTTTTGTACATGTGCGCAGATATTCTGACTGTGCCAAATTTGTGCAGCGCAAAATTTCTTACAAATAATTAACTTAAAAAAATGTAAATAAAATAAAACACAAATTAATAAAAACATGGCAAATAATATAAACAATTGTTGATGGTTTTTTATTTGTAAACATTTAAAAAATGTTATAATTGTTGAACTATTTTGTAAATGTGTAAGAATGTGACCTGATATTTTCGCTGTTATTCGAATTATTTCGAAAACTTTCGGTACGTATTACTAGAAGTGACACTACTTAAAAAATTGGGGTTAAAACATATTCATAATTTTCCTAGGACTATGTTTATTTATTTAACCTGTAAATATAAAATATAAGGGCAATTACTAGAAGTGACACTACTTAAAAAATTATATAAAAAAAACTAAAAAAGAACCCATTTTTATTTTTTGATATGGTATAGATGAAGGATAAACCTTTCTAAAAAAGTAATACACTGTAAAAAAACCCTTGATCTTTTTAGATTTTTCGCTAGTTAAAATTTTCTTTTTTTTATAAATTTTTTACAGTGTAATTTTTTTGTGTCATAAAACGTGTCATAAAGCCTGTTAAAATATCTTTTTAATGATACCAAGATCATGGAAATCGGTTCAGCCGATTCTGAGTTATTGTAGTTTAAATGGAGCTCTTTTTGACCATTTTCGCGTTTTTTTGAAAACTTTCCCACTGTGCCACGCCTAAAAAATCGCAAAACAGTCATTTCTAAAAATGAGAGTTTGTTTGTATTAATCAAATTTAGCTATGAACAAAATTTCATCGATATCTGAGGGGGTCGGGTTCAATGCATCTCGATTTTTACATGAAATTCATCATATAACAAATCAATAAAAGAACAATAATGATTCATATATAAATCAACTCGTTTTGTTTTACTTATATCAACATAGTTGAGTATGGTCATGGTTACTCATATTAAATTTATTGAAATGCTTAACAACTACACTGCACCCTTATCATGAACATGTAGTCTTTATCTTGTTTTTAATGTTTGCTATGAAGCTCGGGCTTATCATCTTTAACTTGAAATTTGTAGCGACTTAAATTCATAAACATATCATATTAAACAAGCATAGAAAAAATATTAGACTTCTACACTGTTTCCTTATCTTAAACTTGTGGTTTTTAGCACGCTTATTACGCTTACTATGAAGCTTGTACTTATCATCTTTAACTTGAAATTTTTGTGGGTACTTAAATTCATAAACATATTAAACAAGCATGGGAAAAATAAAAAATATTTTACTTCTGCACTGTTTCCTTATCTTAAACTTGCGGTTTTGATTTATAGCAACAACAACCATCCGTCCGTCCGCCCATCTGCCTATATTGCATGCTTATCTCCCACTTCAGCTAGCTTGACCAATCATACCCCCCTAGCTATCCCTCCGTCCTTATATCTTGCATGCTTATCGCCAATTTGCAACAACAACAACACGCTTCAGCCACCCTACTATCGGCCAACTTGACCGATCGTACGACGCCGACTGCGCTGCACCTCACAATTTTGTGAATTTGGAGACCCATAAGAAAATACACGCGTTTTTGATTTAGAATCCCCATAGCTTATCGATGAAATACTAAATAATGACAAAAAAAAAGTAAATTTTTGATGATTGCGCTAATGAGTTACGAATCTGATTACAAACAGCATTAAATAAAGCTAAGGAAATTACAACAAGAGTTAAGACTAAAAGAACATTGAATAATAAAAAAGCTTACACTAACGAGTTAAAAGCAAATATAGGAGATTTAGTATTGCTAAAAGTAGAAAATAGACGAAAAATTCAAGGTCCATATTAGGGACCATACGAAGTTATTACAATAAAAGCAGTAAATACAATTATAAACAAAAGTTGAATATTAAGAGAAGTCCACAATAATATGTTAAAATTATAAAAGCCACATATTTAAGAAATATACCATTAAATACAACTAATTATGAAATATAATTTACAATATAGAAAAAATTTTTTTTAGAATATCTATTTAAGAAAATATATTACCATAGTTGCATAGTTAATAAATCACTTAAAGATCAGCCACATTTTTAATGAAAATTATTTATTATCACAAAAAAAAAATATATATATATTTAGTAGGTAATTTAAGCTCACAGAAATAATTTTCATCTTAAGGGTGAGGGTGTAGTGTACCTCACCGTTCTATCGTTCACACACTTTATAGCATAGGGTATTTTAAGCTATAAACTATATTTTGTTTGTTGAGTCACAGCATAGCATGCTCGCTTACACAAAAGTTCAGCTAGAGTAAATGATTCCATACTTGAGTCGTAGCGATGTGCAACGTAAGCATTTTTCGTTTGCTTTTGCAGAAGTGACCAATATGAAGTAATAAGAAAAAATAAAACAACAAATTGTCTATGAACCAATTAGAATTTAAAACTCAATTTTTAGAATGCAACTCAATATTTTAAAATACTCAAAATTTTCTAAAACTCAAAAATGATGGCACAAACCTTATGAAAGGGGGTGCGCGCCGAATAAATAAACTGATTTTGTTTTGGCTTGTTAGCTCGCAAATCTCATACTTTTTATTTTAAACTCTGCTTTCACTTCGGTGGAATAGGCAAAGATCCCTGCTTTTGTCCTTGAACAAAAATAGCAAGAAAATAGCGTGAACCACACACTCTGCCGGTACGCAATATAAAATTACAGTAGAGTACCTATGAGAGTTCTAAATCAAAAACGCGTGTATTTTCTTATGGGCCTCAAAATTCACAAAATTGTGCCCTCAAAGTCGGCGTAGTACGATCGGTCAAGTTGGCCGATAGTAGGGTGGCTGAAGCGTGTTGTTGTTGTTGCAAATTGGAGATAAGCATACAAGATGTACGGATGGATTGATAGCCAGATGGGCTATGACATATGTTCTAGAAGCTTCTAGAACATTCTAGAAGTAATTGAAATTGGAGAGAAAGCAAGCATAGAAGACGAATGGGCAGACAGTCAGTCAGTCAGATAGTCAGATGGATGGACGGACAGACGGATAGCTAGCTAGATGGAGGTATGATTGATCAAACTAGCTGAAGCGGGAGATAAGCAAGCATAGAAGACGAATGGGTAGACAGTCAGTCAGATAGTCAGATGGATCGACGGACGGACGGATAGCTAGCTAGATGTAGGTATGATTGATCAAGCTGACTGAAGTATGATGAGTGATGTTGTTGTTGTTGTTGGTATAAATCAAATTTTAAGTTTAAGGTGATAAGCCCAAGCTTCATAGCAAGCAGAATGTTTATAGATTTAAGTCGCTACATAAACTTAGGTGTTGTTGTTGTTGTTGTTGGTATAAATCAGCATTTCAAGTTTAAGGTGATAAGCCCAAGCTTCATAGCAAGCAGAATGTTTATAGATTTAAGTCGCTACATAAACTTAGGTGTTGTTGTTGTTGTTGTTGGTATAAATCAGCATTTCAAGTTTAAGGTGATAAGGAAACAGCACAGAAGTAAAGAGTGTAGTTGTTATGCATTTTAATAAATTTAATATGAGTTGGTTGACTTATATAAAAACAAAGCATGAAAGCAGCAAAATAAATTAAGCTAGCGATTGAAAAGATATCATAGCCATGACCATACGCAACTATGCTGATATAAATAAAACAAAACGAGCTGATTTATATATGAATCATTATTGTTCTTTTATTGATTTGTTATATTTAAAGTTTGATAATACATGTATAAAAGCAATAATTACATGCATAAAAAGTAATTGATTTAACCATTCAGATTCAAGTATTTTAAAATAAATTATAATTTACACACATTTAAATAATTCTTCTAATTTCGCTGGTTCGATCATGGATTACTAGACAATAGGCCGATGTTTTATCTGGAATCGGTTTGTTTGCTTCGGTATCAAATTCGATTCGTATATCAATAGGTCCAGTTTTAACTGCTTCATTTTGGTGTGTTACATCGACAACAATTAGCGGAGCAATAGCCTTGAATGTACTGACATCTAGCAATGGTTGAGGTTCTCGCATATAATAACTTTGTTGAAATTTTGCATACATACCATATAGTACAGCATACTGTCCCATTTCAAAGCGACTATTTAAATCATCATAAGGATATGCATCAGAGTTTAAATATACTTTTAAATTAGATATATTACAATGATTGAATATATTTCCTTCTTCTATACTTTTTTCTCTTTGTAGACCAATGATGAGAAATCTAGGTCGTTCGTTTTGTGGAGCCAGTTTTACATTCCATAAAACCTTTGTACTCTTTGGTAGCATTGGATTTACGTGACAGTCCCAAGTAGGTATACTATGCCGGTTCTGGGCCACTTCCGGTAAAAAATAAGCGCCATCTAGCGGTGGTTGACGAAAAACCATTGCATACTTCTGGGGGAACGCTTGTTTGACAGCGTTGACGAAAAAAAACATTGCATGCTTCTGGGGATTGCTTGTTTAACAGCGTTGACGAAAAAAAACATTGCATGCTACTGGGGGAATGCTTGTTTAACAGCGTTGACGAAAAAAAACATTGCATGCTACTGGGGGGAATGCTTGTTTGACAGCGTTGATGATCAACGATTTAAATTTTTCGTGGTGGCTGCGGAGGCGGAGGCAGCACCATCTAGCGTTTAGGTGAGGCGGAGACAGCGCCACCAGAAGTAGTGCGTGTATGAGGTCTGTGTCTTGGCTTTCCACAACTTGAAAAAACAACCGCCAGATCTCTGCATGAATTAACCTTGAACTTGATAATACAAACCATGAACCTGACCATTCTCAACTATGTTGATATATGTAAATAAAAATAAAAACGTGTTGATTTTATCATTTTATTACATAACAATTTTGATTATTTTAAAATTGTGAAAAATAAGTAATTGTTTATTTAAATTATTCTTCGAATTTCGCTGGTAAGAGGTGAGTATTCGATTAAACGATCATGAATTACCAAACAGTATGCTGACGTTTTATCTGGAATTGGTTTACCTGCTTCAGTATCAAATTCAATCCGTATATCAATAGGTCCCACTTTAACTGCCTCATTTTGGTGTGTAACATCAACAACAATAAGCGGTGCAAAAGTCTTATATCCAACAACATCTAGCAATGGTTGAGTTTCCCTCATATAATAACTTTGTTGAAATTTTGCATACATATCATATAATACAGCATACTGTCCTGTTTCGAAGCGGGTGTTTAAATCATTTTAATAAATTTAATATGAGTTGGCTGACTAATGTACAGTAAGCTGACGTTTTGTCTAGAATCGGTTTGTTTGCTTCGGTGTAAAACTCAATTCGTACATCAATAGGTCCTGTTTTAACTGCGTCATTTTGATGTGTTACATCAACAACAATAAGCGGTGCTGTTGCCTTATATTCATCAGCATTGAGCGGATGTTGAAGAATTTATAGCGTAAATGATCATTATTTTTACTCTGGCTTAAAGTGAAGTCTTATAGAAATTTTTTCCCCTCGAAAATTAATAAGGTCACCGTCTTGATTTAAGACTTTTATCATTATGCTGTTTATTTGTTGACAGTTGACGGGTAAGTAAATGACATTTCGAGGTTTTTCATTTATTTTATATCCTGGTGAGACATCGAGAGGAAATTCGTGAATAGTATGAACTGATGTGTTGTTAGTATATGATCCGGTTGTCAAGTTGCATTCAATTCGTATTGTGTTTATATTTGTAATATTTAAAGGTAAATCAGATTCAAACTTTTTTCTAGTTTTATCTGACTGACCTATATGTATATATTCCGTTTTTTCTATCTCTTGTAACGGATCTATAGGATTTACTATCAACTTTCTTATACTGAATCCCAGCACCTGTCCTATACTGTTTGGTTTTGAAAAATCTATGTCCACGGAGGATACAATTTCAATTTTAAGAGTGTTGTTGTTTGATTTAATTTCCAGGAAAATTGAATCATCAAGGTCTCTTACGGCTGATTTCAAGAAAAACCCAATATCCTCAAATTCATATGAACCAACTGGTATTGTAATAGTATGCGGCCCGATATGAAATAAATTGTTGTGGACATCTACATTGGGTATAGAATTAAATGTTACAAAGTCTACAAGTCCGCAAACATATTTTGTTGCCAATTCAATTGGTGGAAAATATTTTCCAATAAGAGTTGATGTGGTTCCGCTTAAAGAGATTGTTAAAGACATTATGAGTAGTCGTAATGAACTGAGCATCTATACATATTTTTCCCCGATTTAGTATTAAATAATTACTAAAATAGTTTACAATTTTCTTTATTCATATTCAAATTAAATTTTGCTCAAAACATGAAGATACTAACTGACACTGATAGTGATATTGATACTTATATGATATTGATACTGATACTGATCGGGTGCTGATACTTATCTGATACTGATCTGATACTGATCTGATACTGATCAGATACTGATCAGATACTGATCTGATACTGATCTGATACTGATCTGATACTGATCTCATACTGATCTTATGCTGTTCTGATGATAATCTGATACTGATCTGATACTGTAGTAAACAGTTTTACAGTTAGATGTATTCATATTCAAATTAAATTTTGCTCAAAACATGAAGATACTAACTGACACTGATAGTGATATTGATACTTATCTGATATTGATGCTGATACTGATCGGGTGCTGATACTTATCTGATACTGATCAGATACTGATCTGATACTGATCAGATACTGATCAGATACTGATCTGATACTGATCTGATACTGATCTGATACTGATCTCATACTGATCTTATGCTGTTCTGATGATAATCTGATACTGATCTGATACTGTAGTAAACAGTTTTACAGTTAGATGTGGCAAGTCGTTAACAATTATTAATAACTAGTTGTCATAGTATTTCCGTTTAGTCCTACATCAACTCTCGATCGAAGACATATAAAAAGAATCTGTTGTCAACATTAAACATAAAAAATTGTAAGTTCTTGGGATTTCAGCTTTAATCATGAACGAAATATTAAATGTCCTTCAAAAACCAATATATGATGAGAGTATTATAAAGAGGGATTACCATAGCTACTCTCCATATTTAAAATCATTCAACAATAACGATGAGATTCGTATACCAATTCAAAATCAGGATCTCTTTGTCCTACCAAGTGAGAGTATGATTTACATTCATGGCTTCATAGTAAAACGTGAAGGTGGAAAAGATGTGCCAACAACAGGTGTGAAATTGAAAAATAACTTTGTGTCATATTTGTTTGATGAAATTCGATATGAAATTAATGGTTTTGAAGTTGATCGTACGCGCAATCTTGGAACTTCATCCACCATGAAAAATTTTGTATCATTGAATAAAGCTGAAAGCGATGCATTAAAAAACGCTGGTTGGTGCCCTGATGAAAGTCTAACTTTGGAAAAAAATCACTTTAGTTGCTGCATACCACTAAAAATGTTGATGGGATTTGCCGAAGATTACACTAAAATAATATTAAATTCGAAGCATGAGCTTATCCTTCAACGTTCTTCGTCTAATGATAGCTCATATTATCCTACTAATGCCGCAGATCAATTAAAATTGACAATACTGGATATAACATGGAAAATGCCTCACATACAACTATCGGACTTTTCGAAATTGGAAATGTACAAGATAATTAATAATGAAAACCCTATTTTAATGGCTTTTCGAAGTTGGGACTGTCATGTAAATCCTAGGATTTCAGAAAGTAAAAGTACAAAGGTTTTATGGAATGTAAAACTGAGTCAGCAAAATGAAAGACCTAGATTTCTTATTATTGGCCTACAAAATGAGAGGAGCAAAGAGGAAGGAAATACATTCGACCATTGTAATATAACTAATTTAAAAGTTCATTTAAACTCTGATTCATATCCCTATGATGATTTAAATACGCGCTTTGAAATGGGACAGTATGCTATTCTATATGATATGTATGCAAAATTTCAACAAAGTTATTATTATATGCGGGAACCTCAACCATTGCTCAATGTTGTTGAATATAAGGCAACAGCGCCGCTTATTGTTGTTGATGTAACACACCAAAATGAAGCAGTTAAAACAGGACCTATTGATGTACGAATTGAGTTTTACACCGAAGCAAACAAACCGATTCCAGACAAAACGTCAGCTTACTGTTTGGTAATCCATGATCGTTTAATTGAATACACTCCTCTAACAAAGGAAATCATAAGAATTATTTAATTATAGCAAATCAATAAAAGAACAATAATGATTCATATATAAATCAACTCGTTTTGTTTTATTTATATCAGCATAGTTGCGTATGGTCATGGTTATGATATCGCTTTCAATCGTTAGCTTAATTTATTTTGCTGCTTTCATACTTTGTTTTTACATTAGTCAGCCAACTCATATTAAATTTATTAAAATGGGTTAATTCATGCAGAGATCTGGCGGTTGTTTTTTTCAAGTTGTGGAAAGCCAAGACACAAACCTCATACACGCATTACTTCTGGTGGCGCTGTCTCCGCCTCACCTAAACGCTAGATGGTGCTGCCTCCGCCTCCGCAGCCACCACGAAAAATTTAAATCGTTGATCATCAACGCTGTCAAACAAGCATTCCCCCAGAAGCATGCAATGTTTTTTTCGTCAACGCTGTCAAACAAGCTCGTCAACGCTGTCAAACAAGCGTTCCCCCAGAAGTATGCAATGGTTTTTCGTCAACCACCGCTAGATGGCGCTTATTTTTTACCGGAAGTGGCCCAGAACCGGCATAGTATACCTACTGTCCCAACTTCGAAATGGCATTAATATAGGATTTTTGTTGTTAATTATTTTATACATTTCCAATTTTGCAAAGTCCGATAGTTGTATGTGGGGCATTTTCCATATTATATCCAATATTGTGAATTTTAATTGATCTGTTGTATGAATCGATGGATGAAATGATCTCTCATTAGATGATGAACGTTGAAGGATAAGCTCATGTTTAGAATTAAATATTATTTTATTATAATCTTCAGCAAAACCCAGCAACATTTTTAACGGCACACAACAACTAAAATGAGATTTTTCCAAAGTTAGACTTTCATCAGGGCACCAACCAGCGTTTCTTAATGCATCGCTTTCAGCTTTATTCAATGATGCAAAATTTTTCATGGTGGATGAAATTCCAAGATTGCGGGTACGATCAACTTCAAACCCATTAATTTCATATCGAATTTCATCAAACAGATATGAAGCAAAGTTATTTTTAAATTTCACACCTGTTGTTACCACATCTTTTCCTCCTTCTTGTTTGACTATGAAGCCATGAATGTAATTCATACTCTCACTTGGTAGGACAAAGAGGTCCTGATTCTGAATTGGTATACGAATCTCATCATTATTATTAAAAGATTTCAAATATGGCGAGTAACTATGGTATTCCTTTTTTATAATGCTCTCATCATATATCGGTTTTTGAAGGACATTTAATATCTCATTCATGCTTGTAGATTAAGTCTCAAGGATTTTAAATATTCTATATTAGCTGCAGTCAACAGCTTCTTTTTTGTATGTCCTGGGTTGAGTGTTGAAGGAGTAACTGGAAATTCTTTTTGAATTACATTTTTATTGTTCTTAGTGTAAATAATCATTTTTATTCAGGCTTAAAGTGAAGTCTTACGGAAATTTTTTCTCCTCGAAAATTTATAAGGTCTCCGTCTTGATTTAAGACTCTTATCGTTATGTTGTTTATTTGTTGACAGTTGATGGGTAAGTAAATGACATTTCGAGGTTTCTCATTTATTTAATATCCTGGTGAGACATCCAGAGGAAATTTATGAATTGTATGAACTGATGTGTTATTAATATATGATCCGGTTGTCAAGTTACATTCAATTTGTATTGTGTTTATGTTTGTAATATTTAAAGGTAAATCAGATTCAAAATGTTTCGTAGTTTTATCAGGCTGACCTTTAGGCATATATTCAGTTTTTTCCATTTCTTGTAATAGGTCTAAAGATATCACTTTGATAAACTCATCATACGGTAGCTCATTAACTATCAACTTTCTTTTACTGAATCCCAACAGCTGTCCTATACTGTTTGGTTTTGAAAAATCTATATCCATGGAGGATACAATTTCAGTTTTAAGAGTGTTGTTGTTTGATTCAATTTCCAAGAAAATTGCTCCATCAATGGCTCTTACCGCTGTTTCCAAGAAAAACCCAATATCCTCAAATTCATATGAACCAACTGGTATTGTAATAGTATGTGGCCCGATATGAAATAAATTGTTGTAGACATCTACATTAGGTATTGAATTAAATGCTACAAAGTCTACAAGACCGCAAACATATTTTGTGGCCAATTCAATTGGTGGAAAAAATTTTCCAATAAGAGTTGGTGTGGTTCCGCTTAAAGAGATTGTTATGGACATGACAAGTTTTCGTAATGAACTGATGATCGGTATCCATTTAATATAATTTAAGTACTAAATAACAATGCAAATTGTTTTATAATTTTAGATCTTTATTTATAAACTTCTTCAGGAGTAATACATTTTTTTCAGCACAGATAAAATGTTTCTTATGATAGCTACAAACATTTATTGCTTGACCATTTTGATACAGAGTTTTTAAATTTGGGCAGTTTAGATCATCTAGGTTATGATAAATAATTTCATCTTTAAACAAATTTTTAATCCACTTAATTTTTTTCTAAACCTTTAACATAACAAATAAAATTTTCATCCTTAATATATGCTTTATAATATGCTATAATATTTGCCAAAGTTGAATTGCCTGCTTCCCATTTAAGCCCATGATGATTATTATAAAGCCAATGATACGAAACTTTTTCTCTTGATGTCAGCATAGAATATTGAAGAGGCGGTTTTATTATAAATGTTTGAACTTGTGAGTCATCATCAGCTAAAATACTCATCTCTTTTACACTAAATTCATTATTGATGTAGAAACCTTGAACATCTATAACTAAAATTCTATCCGCAGACATTGTCAAGTGTTATGTAGATCTCTATGTCGACTGAAGAAAACTTGATAAAATTTGAACTTTTATATTATAATAAAAGTTTATTATATTCAAAGCGTCATCCCATATTACATCAATAAAGGAGCATCCACATGTATCAGGACCACGAGTTGTTTCATCCCTTGACCATACACAATTGTTATAATGGTTACCAAATTTAGATGTTTTTATCTTATATAGTACATATTCATCTAGTCGAACTTTTAATTTTTGTAGAATAATCTTGTGCTCAGGCCATAAAAGTATTTCTTCCCTTAAGAAATCATTTAAAAATTTAGCACGAAACTCATTATTCGTTGCTTGATAATTAAGACCTCTTATCATGATGACTGCAAATTTATAACTGATTGATAAAATTTTAGTATATTTCCATTTCAAAATCGTGTTTGTAATCTTGAATGTTGATTAATGTCATATCAGAACGGAAAGTAGTGTCATCCTCAGTAACCACCTCTATTTCACCGTTACTTAAAAATCTCTCGTATTCAACTTGACGATATTCAAAACACGAAATATTTAATCGGCGTTTCAAGTAATTGCTATCATATGTACAGCGAATTCTCAATTTTATATTATCTTTGTATTGTAGTTGAAAATGCCTGTAAAATGGTTGTGAACTTTCAATAATTCCGGCAATATTTTGCTCCTTTTTAACTAAGTCTTACCTAAATGCTTCAATGGCCTCATCAGCTGTAAACGATTGATCTATAGGCAGCTGGCGCTCTTCCTCTCCAGCCGACTGAGGTTCTACTGCTGTTGCTGACTCGGCGTTTACATTTAAATCTTTACTAAACTTTAAAAGTTTAAAATTTAGTTGTATGCTTACAGTATCATTATTAGGTAATTTTACAGCAAACTCGGTATTTTTAAATTAATTTTCACTCAAATCAATTGGTACTGTTGCTGAAAATACGTGTACAATACAAAAATATGCGAGTAATATGATGAAATTATTTTTCATTTTGTTTTTTCTTTTTCTCTAACAGATGTGTTCTTTTGTTGACGGTATATTTTTAAATGACGTGATAAGAGTTGGTGCTCATATTTATAGTCTAATCTAATAATCCTCGTCTTCAAATGAGCGGTCAAGTGAGCTGCCACCACCAACACCAACTAATTTGATAGTTTCACTCCCGTCATTCAAATTTTTCTTTTGGGTGTGGGTTTTTGTGTAGTTTTTATGAGACGGACGGACTGCAGCCTTACCGAGTATTTTATCCATACCTCCAAAAAATCCATCTATTTCACGGAAAATGCAAGATGATTTGAATGAGTATACGTTTGTATCTTTATAGCCACCTTCATAAACTGTACCAACTAACGATATCATACCACCAGTAACCTCAATTTTTATATGCTGATTGTGACTAAATTCAAATGTTGGTATGTTTGTGGGCATTTGCTGGCCTCTATTAAGAGAAAAAATTTGTGTTCTAACCCCTCCTTCTGCGGCTAGAAACACCTGCAACATAGTATCCAAAACTATAGCATTTATTATTTGTAAAGTTTTCCACTGTGCATGACAAGTACAGTATTTATCATGACTTCTTAAAACTTGCCCCCAATACATATTTTACTGAAGAATGTAATACAACTAAATCACTCTTATCATAGTTTTCTATTTATATCTTGCACACGTCTCTATAAAATTAGGATCATGTAGTCATACATATTTACTATTCTTTCAAACTTCTCCTAGCATACCATAGTATTTCATCACATCCTGTAATATTTCATATGTATATGTATATATATGCAAAATATGTATATATATATATATATACACAAAATATATGCATACATACATGCATTCATCATAAAAAGTTATGATTTTATATACACATTTAACCGCAACTGATAAGAAATTACCATATATCAGGATGTAAATAATGACAACTGATAAGAAATCGATAAATAATATGATGCAATATGCTTAATAAGCCCATTTTTAGAATATTAAGAATCAGTTTAAAAGTATCTATCACAGCGTGAAGTTTACAGAATAAAAATGATGAAAGCCAGTCTGCAAAATCTTTTTCAAAATCCTGGTATTAATTACTTACCTATAAAGGATATGGAAGTAAACTTCCCATATGAAGTCAACAGAATTGAGAGAATAGATACAAAATATGGTGAAAGTATCAGATGTCTTGTAAATAAAGAATTTCACATTTATTTGCCGAAAAGATTTCTGATTATTACTAAGAATCAGATGGACTACTTAAATGATACTCCACACAATTTACTGAAAACCGTAGATATGCATGGTATATTTTCCTTAATAGTTAAAAAGAAGAAGAAGGAAAATATAAATTTCGGTTTCTAAAACAATAACAACAACAACAACAACAACAACAACAGCAACAACAACAACTTATATGAAAGCTCTGGTGAAGATGAAGATGATCCACGTGTTGTTGTAGAAAAAATGTCTTTTAAAGAATCAACTTAAAAATTTTATAAAATAAAATTTCAATAAAAAGCCAACCAAATTTTCATTATTAAAAAAAATAAAATGTTTTTCTTTATTAAGTAAAGGTATTTATCTTTATTATTTTAGGTGTTTTAGTTCATCTTTATTAATCCAAGAATTATGATGGTTGGAAAATCCTAACCATTTAACGTAAGCTTGCTGTCCCGTTGTTTTAATAACCTTTTCAATCAAGTATGTATTCGGAAAATGCGTCTTCATTACTTCATGTTCATAGAATCCGCCAAGAATAGGGTTTCCTTCATAATCATCTAATAAATATGTTACAGGGTTTGTGTTTCGTATGGAACGAATCTTAAAACCTTCAGTTGTCCAGTTTGGAGTATATCCTTTTGCAAAAATATGCTTATATTTGCTAATTCGAACGTGGTCGCCAATTTTTAGTTTACCTTTTTTAAAAATTTTAGGATGATTATAAGCCTGTTTTAGTATAGAGCCTTCATTTCTTGTGCTGACCGACTTTGGGGCCATTCCAATGGTTCTATGCTTTTTATTATTATATTCATTAATTAAATCTTTATAAATATTTATCCATTGATAATTTCCTTGTAAGCTAAATTTTTCCCACAGCATACCTTTTATGGTTCTATTAAATCGTTCTACAATAGATGCTTTCATGATGCTATATGTAGAAAAGTGATTAATATTATGCTTTTTCATTAGGCTTTGAAATGTTTTATTATAAAACTCTTTGCCATTATCTGTTTGCAAGTTTTTTGGAATCCTCTTTTGCGAAAAAATGACCATCATTGCATTAGTAATATCTTCACTACCTTTAGATTTTACGGGAACAATCCAAGCAAACTTTGAAAAAGTGTCTATTACTGTTAAAATAAACCGATAACCTTTGTTGTACTTTGAATAAGCGCCCATTTCAACAAGATCAGCTTGCCAAAGATCATCTATACCCTTGGTTACCACACGTCGCCGTATAAAATTTTTGCGTGCTTGCTTATGAAGCTCCTGCACCACTGCTTGTCTCTCCATTTCTAATGGCTTCAGTAGTTGTTACTCGTTTAAGAGCTTCCACCTCCCCGTCTCTATCTGCAACCTTAGACCACGCACGTTTTAGAGCTTCAGTTGGCGAATTCCTTTCAACACGGTTTACTTTCTCGTTCAAAAACTCGTAATAGCCTTCTATTTTTCTTAAAAAACGTTCTTGAGCTGCATCAATTTTATACGTAAGATCTTGCGTTGATTTATTTATTATTGCTTCTAAGTCTGCAAGTTTTGTCGTAAGCGATGTGTTCTGTTGTTGTATTAATTCATGAAATCGATTCTCTGCTTCCGTAGTTTTCTCCATATAAAATGTATTCAATTGTTTCTTTATTTCTTCAAAATAACTTTTTAAATAAATTTTATTCACAGCATCGTTTTCCAATACAGGATTAGCAATATTTTTTATTCTACTTGCGTTGAAGTCGAAATGACGATCGCTATCTAAATGAATCTTGGTGTGCGGGTTTTGATATCTTTCAGAGCTACCCATATAATGACCAAACTTATCGATAGGCATCTTATGAATATTGATTATGTTATATTTTGTAGTCTATTTATACAATAATCTTTGCTTCTCTCAGCTCCTCAATAATTGAGACTATTTCATTATTATGATTCGAGTGACCAGCTATTGATGATGCTATTAAAAGACGCAATCTATCAACCAACTCGTTGGGGTCATCCCAATATACATAATTTGATTTTTTTGTACTCAATTTCATCAAACCTCCACCTCTATGAACTTTTTTTTTAAATAATTTTCGAATAATCGTTGTATATTTTTTTGAACGATTTCCATTAATTTGCCCATTAATGCTGTTATTTCGTTTATGAGCATTAGTCATCTCTAATATTTGTTTATAAGTATTTAAATCTGAGCCATTAAAACTGATTGGTTCCTTGTAAACTATTAGTTCATATAAGCCTGGTGTGAAGGGCCATTGCGAGTTACCTACATTTACATTGGTTGAATCAAAAGTAATTGGCTCATTACCCAATCTCAATATCTGATTTTTATCCTTGTGAGGACCATAGACTTTATCGAATTTATTTAAATTAACTCTTGATAAATTGAATTGAATACTTTGATTCGGATTTATTGCAATGGTGACATCATCATTTTCCAAATCATTATCAGCAATATCATCATCATGAGTATCATCATCATCAGCGTCATTATCAACATCAAATGACTTAAACGTGGATAAACTTTTATCGATTTCCTCTCTATCAAGTTTTGGAGAAAATGTATTATTATCATGACTGCTCTTTTTAAATGGTGTGCTGGTAGTAACTTTATTATCCTTAAAAGAGTTATCTGAATATTTTCCATTTTTTTTTATTATTGTTCTCTTGCTATTAGTTGATTGAATTATTTCTTTTAACGGTTTTGATATTGGTTTAAAAGTTTTTTCTAAGAGCTCATCATTTGCAGCTTCTCCGAGCTGAAGACTTTTATATTTCCTTTTCAAAATATTTCTAGTTTTAATAAGATTGCTCACTAGATTTGGTTTCTTATTCATTATGATAGTTGGTATGTTTAGTAGTTTCCTGTTTAACAGTATAGCCCAGTTTAGCGGTTGATTGTATAACTGTATAGGCCAGTTTAGCAGTTGGCTGTTTAGCAGTTAGCTGTTTAACAGTATAGCCCAGTTTAGCGGTTGGTTGTATAACTGTATAGGTCAGTTTAGCAGTTGGCTGTTTAGCAGTTAGCTGTTGGCTGTTTAACAGTATAGCCCAGTTTAGCGGTTGCCTGTTTAGCAGTTAGCTGTTTAATGTCATACGTTAAGCAGCATTTGTTGTACTGATTTTAAAATATCTATACTGTTTCCTTTTATAGGCTAATAAAAACATTGAATCCTTTCCTATAGCGTCCATTATTTATGGGATCATCCTTGTTTATAACTAGAAAGCTATAGTTTTCTTTCCAGCACTTTGAACATAAGTCATGAAATGTCTTAAAAGACATATCAGAACCAACATGATCGCCATAAATGTGCTTTATATTCATCTCATCCTGTTTAAATATTATAATCATATTAGCATTATCACGAATTAGGTGTTTTGGTATACGTGTATAAGTTTGACATAAGAAAAAGCTGTCAACATCCTTGTGGCGCCCCATGCAGAAGTATGAGCGTATGTGATTTTGTTTCTCGCAAGCTACATCATCAAATATAAATATTGAGTTGGGCTGCACTTCGTCTGGAGATATGACGTCATCATTATTGGAAAATGATGAAAAATTTATTCCCTTGATAGGTTTAATTAAACGCTCCAAGTATTGATATTTCGGTTGCTGTGCTGACTTTGAGTATAAGTAAATACTTTGAAATTTCAGTCCATTGGGACTTTCAATAAGGATAATCATCACATTTGTTTTCCCACAATTTGAAGGTCCAACAATAAGACCGCGAATAGAGTTTGGTAGTAATGAGCTGTGCCGTGTTCTATTTGACGAATTTAACTTTGAATCAATATTCTTTACGTTAATTGACTTATGTTGTTTTAAGAATCGCATATTGTATACTACTAATTGTTTTCATATATAATCGGGTCCTTTTATTAATTTTAATTCACGTCGCATTCAACCTTTACTTAGAAAAGAATAAATACTAATGACAATTATTTATAAAAAGACAATCAGTCTTAGTCCATCCTTCATTGGGAAAGGTTTCATCAATAATTTAATCGATAAACTTCCCATTGAGCTGCATTTACCTGGATATCAGTTTTGTGGACCCGGTACTAAATTAAAGAAGCGATTAGCTAGAGGCGATCGAGGAATCAATCTTTTAGATGCAGCTTGCAGACAACACGATATATTATACTCAAAAAATAAAGATTTGGAAAAAAGGCATACTGCTGATAGAATCTTGTCTGAAAAAGCTTGGCAAAGAGTTACCGCAAGTGATAGTAGTATTGCCGAAAAATCAAACGCTTGGCTTGTTACTAACGCGATGAAAGCAAAAACGAAATTTGGAGTGGGTTATGCTACCAGTAAAACGGCGAGATCTCCTCAAATAAATGGGCATCGGCTATTTAGATATGCCCTGAATAGTGCTAAAAAGAGAATTAAGAAAACGAAAAACTTGGATGATGCAGTTAAAATTTCAAGAAAAGTTGTAAACAATATTTTCAAGGGGAAAAAATCTCGTATTAAGACTCCTCGAGTAATTCCACTACCTAAATCTGGAGGTTTTCTCCCGCTTGCACATATATTCGCTGCCCTGGGTGCACTTGGTGGTCTAGCTGGTGGAGTATCTGGCATTACAAAAGCAATCAATGCAGTAAAAACTGGAAAAGAGCAGTTAAATGAAGCAAAACGGCATAATAGGAAAATGGAAGCTATTGCAATGGGAAAAGGAATGTTCCTAAAACCATATAAAAAGGGGTTTGGATTATATTTAAAGCCTTATCAACAAAATTTTTAATGCAGCTACCTAAAAGAGCCCTTACTGATGTAGATAAGAAAATATTCTAAAGATATTCCAAATTTTAGAGGAGTGTTTATGTGTGATACTCTTCCAAGTAAACCATTTAAAAAAGAATGCGGGATAATTAATCTCGATACATCAGAGGGCCCCGGCACACATTGGGTAGCATACTGGAAAAACAATAATCAATTTGAATACTTTGACAGCTTTGGAAATTTACAACCACCAAAGGAAATAATAAAATATTTAGGGAAAGATATAAACTATAATTATACTAGATATCAAAATTTTAACACAATTAATTGTGGACATTTATGTTTGAAATTTTTGTTTTCAAAATAGGCTGAAAGAATAAAGGGAAAAATAAAATACTTAAAATCCATTTTGTTTCTTTGTAACTCATCATAATCATCATCGACATCAGATACTTACCCATACTAGAGATTATTATAAAATTCCAACGGTAGAGTAAAGTTTAAAAAAATAAAATAAATATATTTTGTATAACGTTATAAAAATTTTATTTTTTTCTTCTTAATCATAGATATATGTAACAATTTAAAATCTTAAAAATAAACATTTATTCTTAAGTAATATTATTCTAAATCATTAATTATAATGCTGAAATGACCCCACGGTAATGTCTCATTACTATTTGCTACCAAAAATCGCTTATTATCATGAGGGCTTAATGCAATTTTTGTTTGTATGATTGAGCTTACTTCATGTTTCCGCGACTGAATCAAATTTTGCTGAACTGTCTTTTCAACGTTGTTTTCAAGGCAATCAACATAGTCACTAAACGTTATTTTAGTCTTGACTATGTTTCTTTTAACACCTTTCGATTTTTTTGTTGAATCTTCACCCTCTACACATATCGCATACATTTTTGCACGGAGCCCCACAAATTCGGTCATGATTCTACCATTATTCTCATCTTTCATGAGACCCAAAACTTTTTTATTGACTTGGGGAATATCCCACACGTTATTAATAGGATAGTCGCTTGTATCAAAGTGTATAAAGCAATCGCGTTTGATGACCTCATACAAGTCTTTACAAGTCACCTCATAAATTAGTGAATCGGTATCAGTATAGCAAATGCTACAATCGGAACCAAATTGCGGAGCCATATAACCATAATGAAAATCATAAATGGTTGTTTTAGCTAAATCAAGGATGCACATACCAACATAAATGGGCTTATTGAAGTATATCTCAGTTTTATTGAGTTCAATTGCCACCAAATTTTCGCAAAATATTGTTGAGGCCTTAAACTCAGGCTTAGAAATAAGGGCTTCGGCACCATATCGACCTAACCAACTCGTCACCAATTTAACAACACTATGTTTACGAATGTTTTCCATAGTTTGCCCAAACACAGCATTATTCATGAGTTTGAAAAGATTCTTCTCAAACTCATTTATAGCTGCTGTTCGAAGACTCGTGTTTAGATCGATATATGACTTCAACCATGCAGATTGTCTAAATTTAAAAATTTTGTGAATTTTAGATAGCCTTAATCCATATTTCAAAGCCTGCTTTAGATTTCTGTAGTGGATAATATATCTCACGCTACCACCCAAAGTTGCCAACAGTTTTTTCTGCTTTGATCCTGGAGGTGTAATATGATCAGGGCAAAAGGGGAGATCTTTATGGTAATCGTGGAGATTAATTGGATACTCTAAATCTACCTCGAGAATATATCCTACATCTGAATCGTCAGCTATGGCTTCAACATTAAAATTTTGAAAATCTGACAGCCAATGAAACTCACTGTGGGGGAGAAATTGAGACATGGCCCAACCATACTGATTATTAATGTCATAATACATTAAGAATTTGGATGGTTGAGCCTCATCGAAATCAGGCGTATACTTATTGTTGGCTTTCGAATAACGCTTAGTACACTGGCTAAGACCCCCACGAATACCTCGCTCTACAAACATGAGCATATCAATATCTGTCAATAGCTCAAGGGTTATATCAGTATGCTTAAGCATTGCATCCCATGTATAACCAGGTAGAGTGAAATAATGTGCGGGATCTAGGCCATAAGTTTTATGACAACTTGTGCGAAATTGTTCGAAAACATCTGATAATAGTAAAACGTCTGTTTTCAAATAAATATCTGAATATTCCCCCAAATTATTAATACTTAATTCAGTCCAGACTTTTTGTGCATGAGCATAATCCTCTGCGCTGATGTTTGTATCATTGAGTTGATTGTAGAAATGTGTAATATCGGGTAATGCTGTTTCTGAAAATTTAACTACATCATCGCAGTAGTCATACGGAAAGACACCCTTACGTGTCAGCAAATTTAATTGTTCATCATTTTAATTGTTAAACTCCGATTTTAGAATATTGCAATTTGGTAGATGTGAGGCTAAAGTATCTAAGCTACTCGCCATGAATCTAAATGAGTCAATAAACCGATATTTTATTACATATTCGTCCAGTCGTTTTGTAAATGAAATGTAACGTTCTCTGTTTATTGGTAGAAGGTCAATGCGTCCCTTTAAATCTGTTGCTAAATTTTTAAAAATGAAATGTGAGTCATAACCGGTAAGATTATGAAAAATTATGGGTGTTGTGTGCGAGTCTTTGAAGTTTATGTTGCACCCGTTATGCGCTGGGCCTCGATAAACACCGGTAAGATGACAATGATCGCGTACCTTGACATTATCACCGGTGAAGGCTTTCTCACATATGTGACATGTGTTGGCGATCGTGAAACTTTGAACTTGCTCAACAGTCATGTCATCCATGGGTAGAGGGCAAAGAAAGACAGTTTCAACATCTTCAGCAAAATTATTAAGTTCCGAAACGAACCACGCAATACAATCTGCCCCACGATAGCTTTTATAAAACGATAACGTGGGGTCATACGCACACTTAACATAAAAACCCACACTATATGGTATATGCTTCTGGTATGCATTTCCAACAATGGACTTTGCCAAAATGCATTCCAAATCGGCATATACCACAAATGGGGTCATAATCTTATTTTTAAAGCAAACCTCCTTCTCAGCTTCTGTCGGCATCCTTATTTTACAGTTGTTTAGTTTGCTGCAGTCCTCGGTGTGCTGCTCCAACTTGAGTGCTGAGTGGAAGTAGTGCAAACATCTATCACAAAAATGTTTGCACCCATTATGTGCTGATAATTGGTTAGATAAAAGCCGTGAAAGACTTTTTATCCACACATAATGGTATGTGACTGGCACATCATCATTGCTGCTACCATCTCCATTATCAGCGATATTGTTGTTATCATCAGCATCATCAGCTTCATTCTGATATCTGCTCTGCACCATCAGGAGATTTATGTGACATACCATTTTATTTTTTGTCAAATATGACGGTAGCACTGTAAATTTGTTTCTGTTTTTATGCAGAATGTATACATTAATTGAGATGTTGTTTTGCATCTCAAATCTCGGGATCTGCCGCATCGTCATTGCAAATACTATATTTGACAAATTTAGTATATCACGATAATTTGGGTACATTGACATGCGCTCCGTATTTATATTCGCTGGATGCAGAGCAGATATGATTGCCCAAGCAAAACATGCGTTGTCATCATTTTTTACATTAACGCATGCTTTCGTGCTATGAATCTGTTGTGGTAGCGGGATATATGACGACCCTAGCTGTGGCGTGTATTTGTTGATGTTCACTGCCAAGTTAACGACTGCAGCCAACGCCCATCCACTATCCCGTTCTTGGAACTCTTCCAGCTTTTTCAAAATAGCATTTTGAACATGTTCAAAAAACCAAGCTCTAATATCCGTTTCCCGGTAAATAGCAACATTTTTCGTGTTCATGAATTTCAATTCACTAATTTCCTCATTAGCTCTAGTAACTCGAAATTCGCCACAAAATATTGTATTTACCTTAAGAGACGTAAATTTCACTAAGGATTTTTTAACGGTGCGCTGGAAGAGATCTAGACAATCTGCCAAGAAATTCTGGGGATCTTTATGCGTCAAATTAATTATGACACCGGTACGTACTCTGAAAATTAAAATATGGGTTAAATTAATATATTATATTAAATCGAAATATGTAATATGGTAATAAAATTATTTAAAAATTAAGCTTACCGTCCACCAAATGTTGACTCGATTTCTTCCCACCGAATTCGAATTGAAGCCCAATCCGATCTGTTGCCCGTTCGGGAAAGACCTGCACCAGTACAAGCGTTGAGCTTCTTCAACTGCGTTCGATAGCCTTGAATAAGTCCTATTCCGCATGTAGCACTCTGCTTGTTTCCAACAGTTGTTGCCTTCCGTAAAATACCCCGAAGGGTAATAAGGAGCGATGAGCACTCTTTTATGCTCGGCATAACCAGCTCCCGATTTTTATGCGCATTTTCGCACAATGCTTTTGCAATTTTTAAAATTTCGTTGACGCGTGCACTCATTTTAAAATTTAAGAATTACTAATAAATAAATCTTCACGAAACGTTTAAATATTTTATGTTGCTGATCAAATATTGAATGAGCTAAAAACTCTCGATTCAATTATTTATATATGTTTATGGGTTCAAATAATAAATTTTTCTTAAATCCTTATCTTCTTTGCTGCTTTCATACACTATTTTTACATTACTCAACCGACTCATATTAAATTTATTAAAATGCTTAACAGCCATACTGCTCCCTTATCTTAAACATTTGGTTTTGGATCCGTTTAATACGCTTACTATGAAGCTTGAGGTTATCGTCTATAACATTAAATTTGTGGTGCCTGCCTATTGATATACGAATTGAATTTGATGCCGAAGCAAACAAACCGATTCCAGATAAAACATCGGCCTATTGTCTAGTAATCCATGATCGTTTAATTGAATACTCACCTCTAACCAACGAAATCTGAAGAATTATTTAAATGCGTGTGAATTATAAAAAGGTAACCAGTCATCATCTGATCTTAATTGCTGAAGGTATTTTGAATAAAGCCATCAGCAAAATAATATGAATAGATTGAGAGGGTATCGTAAATTAATTTATTGCTACTACTGCGGTAGCAACTCGCACTTAGAGGAGAAGTGTAAGAAGAAGAAGGATGACCAAAAGTTGGCAAAATGGGCAAAGGAGCAAAAAGACGCTAAAAATAAGATTGGTAAAGGAGTAAAAAGATGCAGAAACAGAAGAAGAAAATAGAGCAAAATTATACTCGAAGCTGAATGGTTAAATCAATTACTTTTTATGCATGTAATTATTGCTTTTATACATGTACTATCAAACTTTAAATATAACAAATCAATAAAAGAACAATAATTATTCATATATAAATCAGTAGATATGCTATGAGAGTTCTGGACCAAAAACGCGTGTATTTTCTTATGGGCCTCAAAATTCACAAAATTGTGCCCTACTGCGCAGTCGGCGTAGTACGATCGGCCAAGTTGGCCGATAGTAGGGTGGCTGAAGCGTGTTGTTGTTGTTGCAAATTGGAGATAAGCATACAAGATGTACGGATGGAGGGATAGCTAGGGGGTATGATCGGTCAAGCTAGCTGAAGTAGAACGGTTGAAGCGTGCTGCTGCTATAAATTGTAGATAAGCACACAATATGGACGGACGGATGGATTGATAGTCAGATGGGCTATGACATATGTTCTAGAAGCTTCTAGAACCTTCTAGAACATTCTAGAAGTAATTGAAATTGGAGATAAGCATACAAGATGTACGGATGGAGGGATAGCTAGGGGGTATGATCGGTCAAGCTAGCTGAAGTAGAACGGTTGAAGCGTGCTGCTGCTATAAATTGTAGATAAGCACACAATATGGACGGACGGATGGATTGATAGTCAGATGGGCTATGACATATGTTCTAGAAGCTTCTAGAACCTTCTAGAACATTCTAGAACATTCTAGAAGTAATTGAAATTGGAGATAAGCATGCAAGATGGACGGACAGATGGATTGATAGCCAGATGGGCTATGACATATGTTCTAGAAGCTTCTAGAACCTTCTAGAACATTCTCGAACATTCTAGAAGTAATTGAAATTGGAGAGAAAGCAAGCATAGAAGACGAATGGGCAGACAGTCAGTCAGATGGATGGACGGACGGACGGATAGCTAGCTAGATGGAGGTATGATTGATCAAACTAGCTGAAGCGGGAGATAAGCAAGCATAGAAGACGAATGGGTAGACAGTCAGTCAGATAGTCAGATGGATGGACGGACGGACGGATAGCTAGCTAGATGTAGGTATGATTGATCAAGCTGACTGAAGTATGATGAGTGATGTTGTTGTTGTTGTTGGTATAAATCAAATTTTAAGTTTAAGGTGATAAGCCCAAGCTTCATAGCAAGCAGAATGTTTATAGATTTAAGTCGCTACATAAACTTAGGTGTTGTTGTTGTTGTTGGTATAAATCAGCATTTCAAGTTTAAGGTGATAAGCCCAAGCTTCATAGCAAGCTGAAGATAAGGAAACAGCACAGAAGTAAAGAGTGTAGTTGTAATGCATTTTAATAAATTTAATATGAGTTGGTTGACTTATGTAAAAAAAAGTATGAAAGCAGCAAAATAAATTAAGCTAGCGATTGAAAGCGATATCATAGCCATGACCATACGCAATAATGCTGATATAAATAAAACAAATCGAGCTGGCTTATATATGAATCATTATTGTTCTTTTATTGATTTGCTATATTTAAAGTTTGATAATTACGTGTATAAAATCAATAATTACATGCACAAAAAGTAATTGATTTAACCATTCAGCTTCGAGTATAATTTTGCCCTATTTTCTTCTTCTGTTTCTGCATCTTTTTACTCCTTTACCAATCTTATTTTTAGCGTCTTTTTGCTCCTTTGCCCATTTTGCCAACTTTTGGTCATCCTTCTTCTTCTTACACTTCTCCTCTAAGTGCGAGTTGCTACCGCAGTAGTAGCAATAAATTAATTTACGATACCCTCTCAATCTATTCATATTATTTTGCTGATGGCTTTATTCAAAATACCTTCAGCAATAAAGATCAGATGATGACTGGTTACCTTTTTATAATTCACACGCATTTAAATAATTCTTCAGATTTCGTTGGTTAGAGGTGAGTATTCAATTAAACGATCAGGGATTACTAGACAATAGGCCGATGTTTTATCTGGAATCGGTTTGTTTGCTTCAGCATCAAATTCGATTCGTATATCAATAGGCAGGCACCACAAATTTAATGTTATAGACGATAACCTCAAGCTTCATAGAAAGCGTATTAAACGGATCCAAAACCAAATGTTTAAGATAAGGGAGCAGTATGGCTGTTAAGCATTTTAATAAATTTAATATGAGTCGGTTGAGTAATGTAAAAATAGTGTATGAAAGCAGCAAAGAAGATAAGGATTTAAGAAAAATTTATTATTTGAACCCATAAATATATGTAAATAATTGAATCGAGAGTTTTTAGCTCATTCAATATTTGATCAGCAACATAAAATATTTAAACGTTTCGTGAAGATTTATTTATTAGTAATTCTTAAATTTTAAAATGAGTGCACGCGTCAACGGAATTTTAAAAATTGCAAAAGCATTGTGCGAAAATGCGCATAAAAATCGGGAGCTGGTTATGCCGAGCATAAAAGAGTGCTCATCGCTCCTTATTACCCTTCGGGGTATTTTACGGAAGGCAACAACTGTTGGAAACAAGCAGAGTGCTACATGCGGAATAGGACTTATTCAAGGCTATCGCACGCAGTTGAAGAAGCTCAACGCTTGTACTGGTGCAGGTCTTTCCCGAACGGGCAACAGATCGGATTGGGCTTCCATTCGAATTCGGTGGGAAGAAATCGAGTCAACATTTGGTGGACGGTAAGCTTAATTTTTAAATAATTTTATTACCATATTACATATTTCGATTTAATATAATATATTAATTTAACCCATATTTTAATTTTCAGAGTACGTACCGGTGTCATAATTAATTTGACGCATAAAGATCCCCAGAATTTCTTGGCAGATTGTCTAGATCTCTTCCAGCGCATCGTTAAAAAATCCTTAGTGAAATTTACGTCTCTTAAGGTAAATACAATATTTTGTGGCGAATTTCGAGTTACTAGAGCTAATGAGGAAATTAGTGAATTGAAATTCATGAACACGAAAAATGTTGCTATTTACCGGGAAACGGATATTAGAGCTTGGTTTTTTGAACATGTTCAAAATGCTATTTTGAAAAAGCTGGAAGAGTTCCAAGAACGGGATAGTGGATGGGCGTTGGCTGCAGTCGTTAACTTGGCAGTGAACATCAACAAATACACGCCACAGCTAGGATCGTCATATATCCCGCTACCACCACAGATTTATAACAAGAAAGCATGCGTTAATGTGAAAAATGATGACAACGCATGTTTTGCTTGGGCAATCATATCTGCTCTGCATCCAGCGAATGTGCATACGGATCGCATGTCAATGTACCCAAATTATCGTGATATACTAAATTTGTCAAATATAGTATTTCCAATGACGATGCGGCAGATCCCGAGATTTGAGATGCAAAACAACATCTCAATTAATGTATACATTCTGCATAAAAACAGAAACAAATTTACAGTGCTACCGTCATATTTGACAAAAAATAAAATGGTATGTCACATAAATCTCCTGATGGTGCAGAGCAGATATCAGAATGAAGCTGATGATGGTGATGATAACAACAATATCGTTGATAATGGAGATGGTAGCAGCAATGATGATGATGTTCCAATCACATACCATTATGTGTGGATAAAAAGTCTTTCACGGCTTTTATCTAACCAATTATCAGCACATAATGGGTGCAAATATTTTTGTGATAGATGTTTGCACTACTTCCACTCAGCACTCAAGTTGGAGCAGCACACCGAGGACTGCAGCAAACTAAACAACTGTAAAATAAGGATGCCGACAGAAGCTGAGAAGGAGGTTTGCTTTAAAAATTTTAAAAATAAGATTATGACCCCATTTGTGGTATATGCCGATTTGGAGTGCATTTTGGCAAAGTCCATTGTTGGAAATGCATACCAGAAGCATATACCATATAGTGTGGGTTTTTATGTTAAGTGTGCGTATGACCCCACGTTATCGTTTTATAAAAGCTATCGTGGGGCAGATTGTATTGCGTGGTTCGTTTCGGAACTTAATAATTTTGCTGAAGATGTTGAAACTGTCTTTCTTTGCCCTCTACCCATGGATGACATGACTGTTGAGCAAGTTCAAAGTTTCACGATCGCCAACACATGTCACATATGTGAGAAAGCCTTCACCGGTGATAATGTCAAGGTACGCGATCATTGTCATCTTGCCGGTGTTTATCGAGGCCCAGCGCATAAGGGGTGCAACATAAACTTCAAAGACTCACACACAATACCCATAATTTTTCATAATCTCACCGGTTATGACTCGCATTTCATTTTTAAAAATTTAGCCACAGATTTAAAGGGACGTATTGACCTTCTACCAATAAACAGAGAACGTTATATTTCATTTACAAAACGACTGGACGAATATGTAATAAAATATCGGTTTATTGACTCATTCAGATTCATGGCGAGTAGCTTAGATACTTTAGCCTCACATCTACCAAATTGCAATATTCTAAAATCGGAGTTTAACAATTTAAATGATGAACAATTAAATTTGCTGACACGTAAGGGTGTCTTTCCGTATGACTACTGCGATGATGTAGCTAAATTTTCAGAAACAGCATTACCCGATATTACACATTTCTACAATCAACTCAATGATACAAACATCAGCGCAGAGGATTATGCTCATGCACAAAAAGTCTGGACTGAATTAAGTATTAATAATTTTGGGAATATTCAGATATTTATTTGAAAACAGACGTTTTACTGTTATCAGATGTTTTCGAACAATTTCGCACAAGTTGTCATAAAACTTATGGCCTAGATCCCGCACATTATTTCACTCTACCTGGTTATACATGGGATGCAATGCTTAAGCATACTGATATAACCCTTGAGCTATTGACTGATATTGATATGCTCATGTTTGTAGAGCGAGGTATTCGTGGGGGTCTTAGCCAGTGTACTAAGCGTTATTCGAAAGCCAACAATAAGTATATGACTGATTTCGATGAGGCTCAACCATCCAAATTCTTAATGTATTATGACATTAATAATTAGTATGGTTGGGCCATGTCTCAATTTCTCCCCCACAGTGAGTTTCATTGGCTGTCAGATTTTCAAAATTTTAATGTTGAAGCCATAGCTGACGATTCAGATGTAGGATATATTCTCGAGGTAGATTTAGAGTATCCAATTAATCTCCACGATTACCATAAAGATCTCCCCTTTTGCCCTGATCATATTACACCTCCAGGATCAAAGCAGAAAAAACTGTTGGCAACTTTGGGTGGTAGCGTGAGATATATTATCCACTACAGAAATCTAAAGCAGGCTTTGAAATATGGATTAAGGCTATCTAAAATTCACAAAATTTTGAAATTTAGACAATCTGCATGGTTGAAGTCATATATCGATCTAAACACGAGTCTTCGAACAGCAGCTATAAATGAGTTTGAGAAGAATCTTTTCAAACTCATGAATAATGCTGTGTTTGGGAAAACTATGGAAAACATTCGTAAACATAGTGTTGTTAAATTGGTGACGAGTTGGTTAGGTCGATATGGTGCCGAAGCCCTTATTTCTAAGCCTGAGTTTAAGGCCTCAACAATATTTTGTGAAAATTTGGTGGCAATTGAACTCAATAAAACTGAGATATACTTCAATAAGCCCATTTATGTTGGTATGTGCATCCTTGATTTGGCTAAAACAACCATTTATGATTTTCATTATGGTTATATGGCTCCGCAATTTGGTTCCGATTGTAGCATTTGCTATACCGATTCACTAATTTATGAGGTGACTTGTAAAGACTTGTATGAGGTCATCAAACGCGATTGCTTTATACACTTTGATACAAGCGACTATCCTATTAATAACGTGTGGGATATTCCCCAAGTCAATAAAAAAGTTTTGGGCCTCATGAAAGATGAGAATAATGGTAGAATCATGACCGAATTTGTGGGGCTCCGTGCAAAAATGTATGCGATACGTGTAGAGGGTGAAGATTCAACAAAAAAATCGAAAGGTGTAAAAAGAAACATAGTCAAGACTAAAATAACGTTTAGTGACTATGTTGATTGCCTTGAAAACAACGTTGAAAAGACAGTTCAGCAAAATTTGATTCAGTCGCGGAAACATGAAGTAAGCTCAATCATACAAACAAAAATTGCATTAAGCCCTCATGATAATAAGCGATTTTTGGTAGCAAATAGTAATGAGACATTACCGTGGGGTCATTTCAGTATTATGGAGTAGAATAATATTACTTAAGAATAAATGTTTATTTTTAAGATTTTAAATTGTTAAAGATATATAATTAAGAAGAACAAAAATCGCTTATTATCATGAGGGCTTAATGCAATTTTTGGTAGCAAATAGTAATGAGACATTACCGTGGGGTCATTTCAGTATTATGAAGTAGAATAATATTACTTAAGAATAAGTGTTTATTTTTAAGATTTTAAATTGTAAAAGATATATGATTAAGAAGAACAAAAATAAAATTTTTATAACGTTGTACAAAATATATTTATTTTATTTTTTAAACTTTACTCTGCTCTTGGAATTTTATAATAATAATCTCTAGTATGGGTAAGTATCTGATGTCGATGATGATTATGATGACTTACAAAGAAACAAAATGGATTTTAAGTATTTTATTTTTCCCTTTATTCTTTCAGCCTATTTTTGAAAACAAAAATTTCAAACATAAATGTCCACAATTAATTGTGTTAAAATTTTGATATCATTCACAAAATTGTGCCCTACTGCGCAGTCGGCGTAGTACGATCGGCCAAGTTGGCCGATAGTAGGGTGGCTGAAGCGTGTTGTTGTTGTTGCAAATTGGAGATAAGCATACAAGATGGAGGGATAGCTAGGGGGTATGATCGGTCAAGCTAGCTGAAGTAGAACGGTTGAAGCGTGCTGCTGCTATAAATTGTAGATAAGCACACAATATGGACGGACGGATGGATTGATAGTCAGATGGGCAATGACATATGTTCTAGAAGCTTCTAGAACCTTCTAGAACATTCTAGAACATTCTAGAAGTAATTGAAATTGGAGATAAGTATGCAAGATGGACGGACAGATGGATTGATAGCCAGATGGGCTATGACATATGTTCTAGAAGCTTCTAGAACCTTCTAGAACATTCTAGAACATTCTAGAAGTAATTGAAATTGGAGAGAAAGCAAGCATAGAAGACGAATGGGCAGACAGTCAGTCAGTCAGATAGTCAGATGGATGGACGGACGGACGGATAGCTAGCTAGATGGAGGTATGATTGATCAAACTAGCTGAAGCGGGAGATAAGCAAGCATAGAAGACGAATGGGTAGACAGTCAGTCAGATAGTCAGATGGATGGACGGACGGACGGATAGCTAGCTAGATGTAGGTATGATTGATCAAGCTGACTGAAGTATGATGAGTGATGTTGTTGTTGTTGTTGGTATAAATCAAATTTTAAGTTTAAGGTGATAAGCCCAAGCTTCATAGCAAGCAGAATGTTTATAGATTTAAGTCGCTACATAAACTTAGGTGTTGTTGTTGTTGTTGTTATAAATCAGCATTTCAAGTTTAAGGTGATAAGCTCAGACCCAAAACCGCAAGCTGAAGATAAGGAAACAGTACAGAAGTAAAATATTTTTTTATTTTTTTCCCATGCTTGTTTAATATGTTTATGAATTTAAGTCGTTACAAATTGCATGTTAAAGGTGATAAGCCCAGACCCCGACAACATAAATCATGTAAAGCTATTTCTTGAAGATTAAATTGAGTGTAGTTGTTAAGCATTTAATAAATTTAATATGAGTTGGTTGACTAATCTAAAAACAAAGTATGAAAGCAGCAAAAAAAAATTAAGCTAACGATCGAAAGCGATATCATAACCATGACCATACACAACTATGCTGATATAAATAAAACAAAACGAGTTGATATGAACTAAGACTGATTGGCTTTTTATAAATAATTGTCGTTAGTATATATTCTTCTCCAAGTAAAGGTTAAATGAAAAGTGAATTAAAATTAATAAAAGGACCCGATTATATACGAAAACAATTAGTAGTTTACAATATGCGATTCTTAAAACAACATAAGTCAATTAACGTAAAGAATATTGATTCAAAGTTAAATTCGTCAAATAGAACACGGCACAGCTCATTACTACCAAACTCTATTCGTGGTCTCATTGTTGGACCGTCAAATTGTGGGAAAACAAATGTGATGATTAGCCTTATTGAAAGTCCCAATGGACTGAAATTTCAAAGTATTTACTTATACTCAAAGTCGGCACAGCAGCCGAAATATCAATACTTGGAGCGTCTAATTAAACCTATTAAGGGGATTCATTTTTCATCATTTTTCAATAATGATGACGTCATATCTCCAGACGAAGTGCAGCCCAACTCAATATTTATATTTGATGATGTAGCATGTGAGAAACAAAATCACATACGCTCATACTTCTGCAGGGGACGCCACAAGGATGTTGACAGCTTTTACAAAGTACATCAAAGTAGATCTGATCAGATCTGATGCTGTTCTGTTACTGTTCTGATACTGATCTGATGCTGTTCTGATACTAATCTGCTGTCCATCTGTCTGCCTGTACGTGCTACTCATATGTTTTAGAAGCTTCTAGAATGTTCTAGAAGCAATTGATACAATTATTGGACTTTACAAAAAAGCTATAGTTTTCTTTCCTGTTCATAAATAACTGTTTAGCAGTTAGCTGTTTAGCGGTTGGCTGTTTAACAGTGCAGCCCAGTTTAGCGGTTGGCTGTTTAACAGTTAGCTGTTTAATGTCATCCGTTAAGCAGCATTTGTTGTACTGATTTTAAAATATCTATACTGTTTACTTTTATAGACTAATAAAAACATTGAATCCCTTCCTATAGCCTCCATTATTTATGGGATCATCCTTGTTTATAACTAGAAAGCTATAGTTTTCTTTCCAACACTTTGAACATAAGTCACGAAATGTCTTAAAAGACATATCAGAACCAACATGATCGTTTAAATATTATAATAATGTTAGCATTATCGCGAATTAGGTGTTTTGGTATACATGTATAAGTTTGACATAAGTAAAAGCTGTCAACATCCTTGTGGCGTCCCATGCAGAAGTATGAGCGTATGTGATTTTGTTTCTCACATGCTACATCATCAAATATAAATATTGAGTTGGGCTGCACTTCGTCTGGAGATATGACGTCATCATTATTGAAAATTATGAAAAATGAATCCCCTTAATAGGTTTAATTAGACGCTCCAAGTATTGATATTTCGGCTGCTGTGCCGACTTTGAGTATAAGTAAATACTTTGAAATTTCAGTCCATTGGGACTTTCAATAAGGCTAATCATCACATTTGTTTTCCCACAATTTGAAGGTCCAACAATAAGACCACGAATAGAGTTTGGTAGTAATGAGCTGTGCCGTGTTCTATTTGACGAATTTAACTTTGAATCAATATTCTTTACGTTAATTGACTTATGTTGTTTTAAGAATCGCATATTGTAAACTACTAATTGTTTTCGTATATAATCGGGTCCTTTTATTAATTTTAATTCACTTTTCATTTAACCTTTACTTGGAGAAGAATATATACTAACGACAATTATTTATAAAAAGCCAATCAGTCTTAGTTCATATCAACTCGTTTTGTTTTATTTATATCAGCATAGTTGTGTATGGTCATGGTTATGATATCGCTTTCGATCGTTAGCTTAATTTTTTTTTGCTGCTTTCATACTTTGTTTTTAGATTAGTCAACCAACTCATATTAAATTTATTAAATGCTTAACAACTACACTCAATTTAATCTTCAAGAAATAGCTTTACATGATTTATGTTGTCGGGGTCTGGGCTTATCACCTTTAACATGCAATTTGTAACGACTTAAATTCATAAACATATTAAACAAGCATGGGAAAAAAATAAAAAAATATTTTACTTCTGTACTGTTTCCTTATCTTCAGCTTGCGGTTTTGGGTCTGAGCTTATCACCTTAAACTTGAAATGCTGATTTATAACAACAACAACAACAACACCTAAGTTTATGTAGCGACTTAAATCTATAAACATTCTGCTTGCTATGAAGCTTGGGCTTATCACCTTAAACTTAAAATTTGATTTATACCAACAACAACAACAACATCACTCATCATACTTCAGTCAGCTTGATCAATCATACCTACATCTAGCTAGCTATCCGTCCGTCCGTCCATCCATCTGACTATCTGACTGACTGTCTACCCATTCGTCTTCTATGCTTGCTTATCTCCCGCTTCAGCTAGTTTGATCAATCATACCTCCATCTAGCTAGCTATCCGTCCGTCCGTCCATCCATCTGACTATCTGACTGACTGACTGTCTGCCCATTCGTCTTCTATGCTTGCTTTCTCTCCAATTTCAATTACTTCTAGAATGTTCTAGAATGTTCTAGAAGGTTCTAGAAGCTTCTAGAACATATGTCATAGCCCATCTGGCTATCAATCCATCTGTCCGTCCATCTTGCATACTTATCTCCAATTTCAATTACTTCTAGAATGTTCTAGAATGTTCTAGAAGGTTCTAGAAGCTTCTAGAACATATGTCATTGCCCATCTGACTATCAATCCATCCGTCCGTCCATATTGTGTGCTTATCTACAATTTATAGCAGCAGCACGCTTCAACCGTTCTACTTCAGCTAGCTTGACCGATCATACCCCCTAGCTATCCCTCCATCTTGTATGCTTATCTCCAATTTGCAACAACAACAACACGCTTCAGCCACCCTACTATCGGCCAACTTGGCCGATCGTACTACGCCGACTGCGCAGTAGGGCACAATTTTGTGAATGATATCAAAATTTTAACACAATTAATTGTGGACATTTATGTTTGAAATTTTTGTTTTCAAAAATAGGCTGAAAGAATAAAGGGAAAAATAAAATACTTAAAATCCATTTTGTTTCTTTGTAAGTCATCATAATCATCATCGACATCAGATACTTACCCATACTAGAGATTATTATTATAAAATTCCAAGAGCAGAGTAAAGTTTAAAAAATAAAATAAATATATTTTGTACAACGTTATAAAAATTTTATTTTTGTTCTTCTTAATCATATATCTTTTACAATTTAAAATCTTAAAAATAAACACTTATTCTTAAGTAATATTATTCTACTTCATAATACTGAAATGACCCCACGGTAATGTCTCATTACTATTTGCTACCAAAAATTGCATTAAGCCCTCATGATAATAAGCGATTTTTGTTCTTCTTAATTATATATCTTTAACAATTTAAAATCTTAAAAATAAACATTTATTCTTAAGTAATATTATTCTACTCCATAATACTGAAATGACCCCACGGTAATGTCTCATTACTATTTGCTACCAAAAATCGCTTATTATCATGAGGGCTTAATGCAATTTTTGTTTGTATGATTGAGCTTACTTCATGTTTCCGCGACTGAATCAAATTTTGCTGAACTGTCTTTTCAACGTTGTTTTCAAGGCAATCAACATAGTCACTAAACGTTATTTTAGTCTTGACTATGTTTCTTTTTACACCTTTCGATTTTTTTGTTGAATCTTCACCCTCTACACGTATCGCATACATTTTTGCACGGAGCCCCACAAATTCGGTCATGATTCTACCATTATTCTCCTCTTTCATGAGGCCCAAAACTTTTTTATTGACTTGGGGAATATCCCACACGTTATTAATAGGATAGTCGCTTGTATCAAAGTGTATAAAGCAATCGCGTTTGATGACCTCATACAAGTCTTTACAAGTCACCTCATAAATTAGTGAATCGGTATCGGTATAGCAAATGCTACAATCGGAACCAAATTGCGGAGCCATATAACCATAATGAAAATCATAAATGGTTGTTTTAGCCAAATCAAGGATGCACATACCAACATAAATGGGCTTATTGAAGTATATCTCAGTTTTATTGAGTTCAATTGCCACCAAATTTTCACAAAATATTGTTGAGGCCTTAAACTCAGGCTTAGAAATAAGGGCTTCGGCACCATATCGACCTAACCAACTCGTCACCAATTTAACAACACTATGTTTACGAATGTTTTCCATAGTTTTCCCAAACACAGCATTATTCATGAGTTTGAAAAGATTCTTCTCAAACTCATTTATAGCTGCTGTTCGAAGACTCGTGTTTAGATCGATATATGACTTCAACCATGCAGATTGTCTAAATTTCAAAATTTTGTGAATTTTAGATAGCCTTAATCCATATTTCAAAGCCTGCTTTAGATTTCTGTAGTGGATAATATATCTCACGCTACCACCCAAAGTTGCCAACAGTTTTTTCTGCTTTGATCCTGGAGGTGTAATATGATCAGGGCAAAAGGGGAGATCTTTATGGTAATCGTGGAGATTAATTGGATACTCTAAATCTACCTCGAGAATATATCCTACATCTGAATCGTCAGCTATGGCTTCAACATTAAAATTTTGAAAATCTGACAGCCAATGAAACTCACTGTGGGGGAGAAATTGAGACATGGCCCAACCATACTGATTATTAATGTCATAATACATTAAGAATTTGGATGGTTGAGCCTCATCGAAATCAGTCATATACTTATTGTTGGCTTTCGAATAACGCTTAGTACACTGGCTAAGACCCCCACGAATACCTCGCTCTACAAACATGAGCATATCAATATCAGTCAATAGCTCAAGGGTTATATCAGTATGCTTAAGCATTGCATCCCATGTATAACCAGGTAGAGTGAAATAATGTGCGGGATCTAGGCCATAAGTTTTATGACAACTTGTGCGAAATTGTTCGAAAACATCTGATAACAGTAAAACGTCTGTTTTCAAATAAATATCTGAATATTCCCCCAAATTATTAATACTTAATTCAGTCCAGACTTTTTGTGCATGAGCATAATCCTCTGCGCTGATGTTTGTATCATTGAGTTGATTGTAGAAATGTGTAATATCGGGTAATGCTGTTTCTGAAAATTTAGCTACATCATCGCAGTAGTCATACGGAAAGACACCCTTACGTGTCAGCAAATTTAATTGTTCATCATTTAAATTGTTAAACTCCGATTTTAGAATATTGCAATTTGGTAGATGTGAGGCTAAAGTATCTAAGCTACTCGCCATGAATCTGAATGAGTCAATAAACCGATATTTTATTACATATTCGTCCAGTCGTTTTGTAAATGAAATATAACGTTCTCTGTTTATTGGTAGAAGGTCAATACGTCCCTTTAAATCTGTGGCTAAATTTTTAAAAATGAAATGCGAGTCATAACCGGTGAGATTATGAAAAATTATGGGTATTGTGTGTGAGTCTTTGAAGTTTATGTTGCACCCCTTATGCGCTGGGCCTCGATAAACACCGGCAAGATGACAATGATCGCGTACCTTGACATTATCACCGGTGAAGGCTTTCTCACATATGTGACATGTGTTGGCGATCGTGAAACTTTGAACTTGCTCAACAGTCATGTCATCCATGGGTAGAGGGCAAAGAAAGACAGTTTCAACATCTTCAGCAAAATTATTAAGTTCCGAAACGAACCACGCAATACAATCTGCCCCACGATAGCTTTTATAAAACGATAACGTGGGGTCATACGCACACTTAACATAAAAACCCACACTATATGGTATATGCTTCTGGTATGCATTTCCAACAATGGACTTTGCCAAAATGCACTCCAAATCGGCATATACCACAAATGGGGTCATAATCTTATTTTTAAAATTTTTAAAGCAAACCTCCTTCTCAGCTTCTGTCGGCATCCTTATTTTACAGTTGTTTAGTTTGCTGCAGTCCTCGGTGTGCTGCTCCAACTTGAGTGCTGAGTGGAAGTAGTGCAAACATCTATCACAAAAATATTTGCACCCATTATGTGCTGATAATTGGTTAGATAAAAGCCGTGAAAGACTTTTTATCCACACATAATGGTATGTGATTGGAACATCATCATCATTGCTGCTACCATCTCCATTATCAACGATATTGTTGTTATCATCACCATCATCAGCTTCATTCTGATATCTGCTCTGCACCATCAGGAGATTTATGTGACATACCATTTTATTTTTTGTCAAATGTGACGGTAGCACTGTAAATTTGTTTCTGTTTTTATGCAGAATGTATACATTAATTGAGATGTTGTTTTGCATCTCAAATCTCGGGATCTGCCGCATCGTCATTGGAAATACTATATTTGACAAATTTAGTATATCACGATAATTTGGGTACATTGACATGCGATCCGTATGCACATTCGCTGGATGCAGAGCAGATATGATTGCCCAAGCAAAACATGCGTTGTCATCATTTTTCACATTAACGCATGCTTTCTTGTTATAAATCTGTGGTGGTAGCGGGATATATGACGATCCTAGCTGTGGCGTGTATTTGTTGATGTTCACTGCCAAGTTAACGACTGCAGCCAACGCCCATCCACTATCCCGTTCTTGGAACTCTTCCAGCTTTTTCAAAATAGCATTTTGAACATGTTCAAAAAACCAAGCTCTAATATCCGTTTCCCGGTAAATAGCAACATTTTTCGTGTTCATGAATTTCAATTCACTAATTTCCTCATTAGCTCTAGTAACTCGAAATTCGCCACAAAATATTGTATTTACCTTAAGAGACGTAAATTTCACTAAGGATTTTTTAACGATGCGCTGGAAGAGATCTAGACAATCTGCCAAGAAATTCTGGGGATCTTTATGCGTCAAATTAATTATGACACCGGTACGTACTCTGAAAATTAAAATATGGGTTAAATTAATATATTATATTAAATCGAAATATGTAATATGGTAATAAAATTATTTAAAAATTAAGCTTACCGTCCACCAAATGTTGACTCGATTTCTTCCCACCGAATTCGAATGGAAGCCCAATCCGATCTGTTGCCCGTTCGGGAAAGACCTGCACCAGTACAAGCGTTGAGCTTCTTCAACTGCGTGCGATAGCCTTGAATAAGTCCTATTCCGCATGTAGCACTCTGCTTGTTTCCAACAGTTGTTGCCTTCCGTAAAATACCCCGAAGGGTAATAAGGAGCGATGAGCACTCTTTTATGCTCGGCATAACCAGCTCCCGATTTTTATGCGCATTTTCGCACAATGCTTTTGCAATTTTTAAAATTCCGTTGACGCGTGCACTCATTTTAAAATTTAAGAATTACTAATAAATAAATCTTCACGAAACGTTTAAATATTTTATGTTGCTGATCAAATATTGAATGAGCTAAAAACTCTCGATTCAATTATTTACATATGGGCAAATCCTGCGTGTCGTACGTTATGTTCGTACGTTTATATTCGCAAATTTTGACCTGTAGAAAACTTTTTTTTAGAAAGATATAATAAAAAAAATGTCGCAAATAAAAAGCAATATTGAATGTAAATTAAAGAAAATTTAATTTAGTCAGACTTACATTTATAATGAATTTTTTCATTTGTGTTCGTACGTTATAAAAATAGAAGTCAGTTACAAACTAAATTTTTAAACGGACATTATCAGCAAAATGACCATACCTTCAAAAAATTGTATATAAGGAAAAACTTAAAGCAATAACCAAACAAAAAATTTGAGATGTGAACATTTTTGTTATTTTAATTTTTTTCAGGCTATGAAGATTTTGATGTGTTCGTACGTTATGTGTCGTACGTCATTACTTTTTCCATTATGTTGGGACAAAGTTCTTATACCACGTTTCTTATATATAAATTAAAATACAATGTCAACAAAATGTACATATATCTAAAATTAAATTATAAGTTTTCCTAAGACTAATTTAGTTTTCACAGATGTGGCTGTGCGAGATAAATATATTGACCTATTATCTACATATGAAAAACTATGGGCACGTTGCAATGCAGGAATGTTTTTTACCTTTTCCCATCTTTTACAAAGTGGTGTTGATTCCTTTTCAATTTGATCGGAGCTGAAGTACATCATATTAATATTGGCTAAGTGTTGATTGGCACATTTATAAAAATCAGAAGCTGTGTGCAAAACAATGTTTGTAGTTCTCACCACCTCCCAGACCTTTCTTTTAACTACAGCCCCTACTCCATCAACTGCCCCTTTCCCGTGGGAAGTGGCAAAGAAGTTCCATTCTAATTCGTTTACCATCAGTTCATCAACTAAGTTCGGAATACTACTTAAAATATATTTATTCTTAAACTGACTGGCGCATCCATCGGAAAAAATTGAAATTTTGGTTACTTCTTCTTGTTTTTTGATTTTTTTTATAATTGTAGTTAAAAAGCAGTACACATCAAACTTGTTGTGTGTAAGTTTGTCACTTACAACTGCAAAAGATCTTACTTTACCGCACAGCCAAGCTACGCAGGTGAAAATTGTAACTTGGGTATAATTGAAATGCGCTGACTGGACCTCATTTTGGGTAGCAAGCCGGTAATTTTCGGCAAAGTCGATTTGCAATATGAGTTGACCAGGCTTAATATTTCTTTTGATATTTTCGAAGTACTTTTGCTGAGTCTGTTTAATGAAGCAATGCAGTTTGAAAGACGGCAATTGCGCTTCTAAAACAGAAATTAGATGGAAGACTGGAGACTCTGATTGGTTTAATGTCATTCGATTTTCGATGGTATTCCAATGTTTCCATGCAACATTGTCATTAAGTTTGGTAACGCAGTCCAGCGGAATTAATGCATCTGTGACATCTGATGTGCAGTTTTCGCATTCTCCACTCATGCATTTTTCATTTTCTACATCGCAACAAAGACTTTGTAAAAAAAAATAAAATTTCGATGGAAATTGCGGGATCACTTTAGAAATGCTCTCAAGCAAAAAGCAGAAGTTTGCGTGACACTTACAAACGCACATATTGTGCGGCATGTCCCTAGAAAGCAAAACCGTTTTAGGCCTGTTTCTGTAAAATTTTGTCCTTGAAATAGTAGAGGAAGGAAATTCTGTTTTGAACAGTTGATACGCCTCATTAACTGTTAAAACCATGAACCGCTGAGAGACTGGAGTACTGTTTTTATTTGCAACTTTGGTTTGCTTCCGACCTGCACTTTGGACAGATATATCGTCACGAACGAAGAATTCCTGTACACGTGTCGTTTCTTCATCATCTGTTGGTTCAGAATCTAGGGTTGGCTCTTCAGCGCAAAAATATTTTTTATAAAGTTCTCCTATTACTTCTTTTTTCTTCACTAGATCTTTTGGCAATGCACGTTCAACTTTTTTCAAAGCTTTTCCAAATGTTTGCTTGCATGTGTACCCCTTATGGGCTGGTGTTTCTTCTTCTTTTTTCTTTTTTTTTTCACTGAATCTCTTTTGACGCTCTCGACCTGCTAATTTAATTATATTTGCCAATTCGCTATCGTGCTTAACTTTTTCCTTTAGTTTTTTCCGGTAAACGCGTAACCTCTCCGCTTCCTTCTTACGGAACTCGTTACCTGCCACATTCCCCTGCATTTTATTCCGCCAATTTTTGCATCGCTCTGCAGTTGTTTTCATTTGTTTAGGTTTCATCTAAAAAAAAAAAAATTTTTCACATGAATTTCATTGGCGGTGTTTGCGCACATGCCGTTCGTACACAGCGCGTTCGTACGTTACTTACTTTGCAGTGATTACAAAATTTTAAGTCCTTATCGTTTTGATTCGAATTTTTACCAGATTATAATAAACAAAGAACTAAGTTTAGAAAACAAACAGTATCTTCAAAAATGTTAAATGAAAAGATGCTCTCCTTCTTAAACGTAAATTTTCGTGTCGTACGTCATTTATGAATCCAATGTTTTGGTTGGTCTAATACACCGTTATGATCATATGTTGCAAAGCTTGTAAAGCTTATATTTGAGTATGGTAATGCTCTTAATATAAAAAAAGCTTTCATAGTAAAATCTATTACTTAATTCCAATTTTTTTCAAACCAAGAAAAAAGCTTTAAAATAATTAATAAGTGCTACATGACATGTTGAATGAACAATCTCAAAATTTATAAAGAAAGAACTAAAATAAAATAGAATTAGTTTTAAGGATATGAAAAAAGACATATTATTTTATACAAAAAAATTTTAAAATTGCAAAAATCACAACAAAAAAATTTTTAGACTCGGTTGACCATTTACAGGATTTGCCCATATATTTATGGGTTCAAATAATAAATTTTTCTTAAATCCTTATCTTCTTTGCTGCTTTCATACACTATTTTTACATTACTCAACCGACTCATATTAAATTTATTAAAATGCTTAACAGCCATACTGCTCCCTTATCTTAAACATTTGGTTTTGGATCCGTTTAATACGCTTTCTATGAAGCTTGAGGTTATCGTCTATAACATTAAATTTGTGGTGCCTGCCTATTGATATACGAATCGAATTTGATGCTGAAGCAAACAAACCGATTCCAGATAAAACATCGGCCTATTGTCTAGTAATCCCTGATCGTTTAATTGAATACTCACCTCTAACCAACGAAATCTGAAGAATTATTTAAATGCGTGTGAATTATAAAAAGGTAACCAGTCATCATATGATCTTTATTGCTGAAGGTATTTTGAATAAAGCCATCAGCAAAATAATATGAATAGATTGAGAGGGTATCGTAAATTAATTTATTGCTACTACTGCGGTAGCAACTCGCACTTAGAGGAGAAGTGTAAGAAGAAGAAGGATGACCAAAAGTTGGCAAAATGGGCAAAGGAGCAAAAAGACGCTAAAAATAAGATTGGTAAAGGAGTAAAAAGATGCAGAAACAGAAGAAGAAAATAGGGCAAAATTATACTCGAAGCTGAATGGTTAAATCAATTACTTTTTGTGCATGTAATTATTGATTTTATACACGTAATTATCAAACTTTAAATATAGCAAATCAATAAAAGAACAATAATGATTCATATATAAGCCAGCTCGATTTGTTTTATTTATATCAGCATTATTGCGTATGGTCATGGCTATGATATCGCTTTCAATCGCTAGCTTAATTTATTTTGCTGCTTTCATACTTTTTTTTACATAAGTCAACCAACTCATATTAAATTTATTAAAATGCATTACAACTACACTCTTTACTTCTGTGCTGTTTCCTTATCTTCAGCTTGCTATGAAGCTTGGGCTTATCACCTTAAACTTGAAATGCTGATTTATACCAACAACAACAACAGCACCTAAGTTTATGTAGCGACTTAAATCTATAAACATTCTGCTTGCTATGAAGCTTGGGCTTATCACCTTAAACTTAAAATTTGATTTATACCAACAACAACAACAACATCACTCATCATACTTCAGTCAGCTTGATCAATCATACCTACATCTAGCTAGCTATCCGTCCGTCCGTCCATCCATCTGACTATCTGACTGACTGTCTACCCATTCGTCTTCTATGCTTGCTTATCTCCCGCTTCAGCTAGTTTGATCAATCATACCTCCATCTAGCTAGCTATCCGTCCGTCCGTCCATCCATCTGACTGACTGTCTGCCCATTCGTCTTCTATGCTTGCTTTCTCTCCAATTTCAATTACTTCTAGAATGTTCGAGAATGTTCTAGAAGGTTCTAGAAGCTTCTAGAACATATGTCATAGCCCATCTGGCTATCAATCCATCTGTCCGTCCATCTTGCATGCTTATCTCCAATTTCAATTACTTCTAGAATGTTCTAGAATGTTCTAGAAGGTTCTAGAAGCTTCTAGAACATATGTCATAGCCCATCTGACTATCAATCCATCCGTCCGTCCATATTGTGTGCTTATCTACAATTTATAGCAGCAGCACGCTTCAACCGTTCTACTTCAGCTAGCTTGACCGATCATACCCCCTAGCTATCCCTCCATCCGTACATCTTGTATGCTTATCTCCAATTTCAATTACTTCTAGAATGTTCTAGAAGGTTCTAGAAGCTTCTAGAACATATGTCATAGCCCATCTGACTATCAATCCATCCGTCCGTCCATATTGTGTGCTTATCTACAATTTATAGCAGCAGCACGCTTCAACCGTTCTACTTCAGCTAGCTTGACCGATCATACCCCCTAGCTATCCCTCCATCCGTACATCTTGTATGCTTATCTCCAATTTGCAACAACAACAACACGCTTCAGCCACCCTACTATCGGCCAACTTGGCCGATCGTACTACGCCGACTGCGCAGTAGGGCACAATTTTGTGAATTTTGAGGCCCATAAGAAAATACACGCGTTTTTGGTCTAGAACTCTCATAGCATATCTACTTAAATCAGCTCGTTTTGTTTTATTTATATCAGCATAGTTGCGTATGGTCATGGCTATGATATCTTTTCAATCGCTAGCTTAATTTATTTTGCTGCTTTCATGCTTTGTTTTTATATAAGTCAACCAACTCATATTAAATTTATTAAAATGCATAACAACAACACTCTTTACTTCTGTGCTGTTTCCTTATCACCTTAAACTTGAAATGCTGATTTATACCAACAACAACAACAACAACAACACCTAAGTTTATGTAGCGACTTAAATCTATAAACATTCTGCTTGCTATGAATCTTGGGCTTATCACCTTAAACTTGAAATGCTGATTTATACCAACAACAACAACAACAACACCTAAGTTTATGTAGCGACTTAAATCTATAAACATTCTGCTTGCTATGAAGCTTGGGCTTATCACCTTAAACTTAAAATTTGATTTATACCAACAACAACAACAACATCACTCATCATACTTCAGTCAGCTTGATCAATCATACCTACATCTAGCTAGCTATCCGTCCGTCCGTCCATCCATCTGACTATCTGACTGACTGTCTACCCATTCGTCTTCTATGCTTGCTTATCTCCCGCTTCAGCTAGTTTGATCAATCATACCTCCATCTAGCTAGCTATCCGTCTGTCCGTCCATCCATCTGACTATCTGACTGACTGACTGTCTGCCCATTCGTCTTCTATGCTTGCTTTCTCTCCAATTTCAATTACTTCTAGAATGTTCTAGAATGTTCTAGAAGCTTCTAGAACATATGTCATAGCCCATCTGGCTATCAATCCATCCGTACATCTTGTATGCTTATCTCCAATTTGCAACAACAACAACACGCTTCAGCCACCCTACTATCGGCCAACTTGACCGATCGTACTACGCCGACTGCGCAGTAGGGCACAATTTTGTGAATTTTGAGGCCCATAAGAAAATACACGCGTTTTTGATTTAGAACTCTCATAGGTACTCTACTAATTACTAAGGGATAATTTTTGATTTAAATAAAAATTTCATAGAAAAATCAGTTATTACAGTTTGCATTTTAGTCCGAAAATGCAAAATGACCTGACAACAATCGTTCTTAGCTGGCGTCGCTATCAAACAGCCTTCACTGGTGATATAGAGAAAATGTATCGCCAGATCTGTCCAGGTGATGCACCGAAAACTTTTCAGCTCCTAACCGTCACCTATGGCACGGACTGTGCGCCGTACCTTGGTAAGCGATTTTCGAACACTTTCTAGCGATGAAAGACTTCGCTACCCAGACACGTCAAAACAACTTTTAAACAACTTTTACGTCGATGCTGTGTTAGCTGGCGCTGATGACGTAGCTACTGCAATCAAGGACGCTAAGCAGCTTAAGGCACTACTGCAAGAAGGTGGATTCATATTAAGAAAGTTGAAATCAAACTCTTCGTCGTTTTTGAAGGCCATCGCACCGAACGAGGACAAACCTGCGGTTAAGCTAGAGGTACAATTCGATGAAAGAACTAATGCTCTTGGCATGATTTGGAACACGCAGACGGACGAGTTCAGCTACAGAGTCCGCCTTGACTATACAAACGATGTTTTTACAAAACGACAGCTGCTATCGGACGTTTGTAAACTTTCTGACCCCCTTGGACTCCTCGCCCCAGTTATTATTCGAAGCAAAATCTTCTTTCAACGCCTATGGCTTACCGAGCTCAACTGGAATGACGAGATAACAAACGAACTTCAAAAAGACTGGATCGAGTTCCGCAACGACTTGTAGAACTTTCCTATGGTCAAAATAACGCGCTGGATACACATGTCCTCGCACATTTCATCGTCTGAGCTGCATCTTCCCTTGCTTATGCAGCAGCATTATACTTAAAAGTCATTTCATAGAACAACACAACCTTGCACTTGCTCACGGCAAAAACGAAGGTTGCTGCCTTGAAGCGTGTCACTATACCGCGGCTTGAGCTGTGTGCAGCTGTTCTCGCAGCCATGCTCGCTCGAAAGGTACACAATACTTTTCATTTCGACGCGCAGCAGACCAAAACCTACCTTTGATCAGACTCCATAACAACACTTTATTGGATACGAATAAGTCCTGGTAAGCTTAAAGAATTTGTAGCTAACTGAGTTATACACCTCCATGATATTTCATTCGAATGGCTCTGGAACTACGTGCCAACAAAGTTCAACCCAACGGGTTGTATTTGTCGACGTTACCGTGGTGTCTTGGTTTTTACCTCTTGAAACACTACGTTAGATCGATTTGTTATATATTAATATGAGTGACAGAAAAGACCTAGTTTGGCTTCAGGAAGGCAGAACGATATATATTATATATATACTTATTGGAGTGGTGTTTTATTGGGTATGAGACCTTGTTTGTCACAAGACTCCGCCGATGTTCGGATACAAAAATCGTTGCTAACTTGACCTTGTTTGTCTTGAAAACGCTACCCTGCTATGCTGTCTTATTTTTTTTATTTTTTATTTTTATACTTTAATAAATTATATACTTTAAGCAATTTATTAAAACTTTTTAGTTTGTTAATAATACATGATTCCAATCAAAATTATACTTTATATTTTTGAATTGTATTAAATATCTTATTTTATAATTTTAAATTTGCTATAAAACCTGTTAAGGTTTAGCAATCGAATAAATAAATAATAATAGTATTTTGGCCGGACAAAGCCTCTTCGCAAAGCCTCTTTTTTTGAAGAACTTAATTAATTGGTCTAGAAGAATGGTTGAAAGGTCAAAAAAGTAAAGCAGTTGACACCACGTATCCGGAAGTGAATTAAGGAAGTCGATAAATGTCGTACAACGTGCTTTCTAACAAATACGAACAAAACTACGACGGGTGGCCGACAAAGGGGTCTATTTGTTGAAATTCATTAATTAAAATCTACTTATAGCATTAGAATTTAACTAGAAAGGATTGTTTCAGTTTTTTGAATTTCTGATGTAAATCAACTCAGTGCAGATTTTTAGTTATAACCTGTTAGTATCAACTATGAATATGAGCCATGAGTAATAAAAACTCACAGCTTCATATATTAAATGTATGTATGTGAATGCACGCGTTAAATGTATGAAAAATGCACAAGTGTTTTCTGTTCGCTTCTCGAGCATTATTCGATAGAAAAGGGATTAAAAATAAGATCTTGAATTTGACCCCTAAAAAGACCTTGAATGAGTGCAATTAGAGTAAAAGTAAGTACCCAAAATTGCTAATCTATGAGTTTTACATTAAAATTGTCCGATAAATTTTTTTCCTTCCTACACCTACTAAATATTTTAAAAGTAACAAGCCAAAAGTGTAAGAGTGTTATAATTGGGTTCATTTTTGAGGCATAATCAGCCCGAAAAAGGGAGTTAGTTTTTAAGATAAACTTGAACATTTTGGAAATTTTTAATGCAAATTGGTACATCAACTGTCAATATTAATGAGTGTAAACAAGAAATATGTGGTTTGTTTATCTGCTATCTTAAAAATTAAAACTCCCTTTTCCGATTCCCCGAGAAAAATTGTTCAGAATCGGTCTGAATTTAAAAGCAACTGGCTTTGTCCCACTACAAGAATGCCGTTTTTTAAGTGCTCTATTTAATAATATATGCTTTTTTATTTGGGTCAAGTCAAGTTAAAAAATTTTAATTTAAAATTATTGGTTTTATAAAATAAATTAAATTACTGACAAAAACAATGATTTAAAATACTTGTTTTTTCATACCTCTGACTGCACCTAACCCAAAAGAATCACCACTTTCTAGATTGACCTCGCTATCCGACTCACTCTGAGTTGCTATTTCAGTGGATATTTTACTTATTTTTTTGGGTATAATTATAAATTCAATTCTAAAACAAAATGTAATCTATACTATTATATAAAATTTAAGTGAAAATTTAAAATTACGACTTTACTCTAAAAGTACTCGGGCAATTTTTATGAAAACATTAATAGAAAATTTAAAAGATCATATTTGTGCTATATACTTATTTAGGGGTATTTGTCTTTCGGAATTTTAATAATAAGTATATTTAATTAAGGTATTCAGCTTTTTAAGAAATCCCAGCTGCCAAACATTCTCGCATTCTCTTCGTGCTCAAAATTTTGTTTTTATATGAAAGGAAAATAGATTCCTGAGGGAAAATATTATCGGAATATAGTTTATCTATATCTATACTATTATATAAAAGGGGACTCACGAAATTTGAAGCCAGATAAGCTCGGTCACCGCTGAACCGACTATATTTTGATAATTTTTTATATAAATTCTTTGATTACAATTTGATAATTTTGATAATTCTTTTGATAATTTCCAGTGTCATAGCTTACTAAGTTTTTCGAAAAGTCTATTCTTTAATTATAACAAAATTCACGTATTTTATTTGATGCTAACAATGATGCTAACAAGCAGCACAATACAACAAGAAACACAGGTTTCTTCTCTTTGTCGAGAGAGCTTCTCACAATATAACACGACAGCTATGTTGTGTAGTTGCTTTCAGAGAGATTCTTGCTGTCATACAGTGTTAATTAATTTTATTTGCAAATGTTTTGAGGAGAGTTGCCAGAATTAAGTTGTAAGCATAAATTATGTTTTTTAGCCCTGCCAGCTAACTTTTCCCGACTTGAGATTGTATTAGTATATTTATCTGTACCAGTCATGAGCAGGAAAATAAATTTAGTGAGCCAATGTTTTTTTTTTTAAACAAACACAAAATTATCCTCATTATTGCTATTGCTCGTCGTTGCAAACAAAACAAATTGGTAGCTGAGCCAACTGAGCTTTTGGATGCTCATGTCTGATCCACACTATCTATTTATCTATCTATTCCAGTGTCGGGCACATTTTAATTTCCCAAACACACGTGTTTAGAAACAAAATGCTGCTTAAGCGAAGTCTACACATGTACACTATAAGCTTCGGCTGTTGCTTTGTTTTGATTTTTGCTAAGCAAATCAAGTCAGTTGATCTTGAGCACTTGTTGTAAGTAGATAGGCTATGCCGGTTCTGGGCCACTTCCGGTAAAAAAATAAGCGCCATCTAGCGGTGGTTGACGAAAAACCATTGCATACTTCTGGGGGAATGCTTGTTTGACAGCGTTGACGAAAAAAAAAACATTGCATGCTTCTGGGGGAATGCTTGTTTGACAGCGTTGATGATCAACGATTTAAATTTTTCGTGGTGGCTGCGGAGGCGGAGGCAGCACCATCTAGCGTTTAGGTGAGGCGGAGACAGCGCCACCAGAAATAATGCGTGTATGAGGTTTGTGTCTTGGCTTTCCACAACTTGAAAAAAACAACCGCCAGATCTCTGCATGAATTAACCTTGAACTTGATAATACAAACCATGAACCTGACCATTCTCAACTATGTTGATATATGTAAATAAAAATAAAAAACGTGTTGATTTTATCATTTTTATTACATAACAATTTTGATTATTTTAAAATTGTGAAAAATAAGTAATTGTTTATTTAAATTATTCTTCGAATTTCGCTGGTAAGAGGTGAGTATTCGATTAAACGATCATGAATTACCAAACAGTATGCTGACGTTTTATCTGGAATTGGTTTACCTGCTTCAGTATCAAATTCAATCCGTATATCAATAGGTCCCACTTTAACTGCTTCATTTTGGTGTGTTACATCAACAACAATAAGCGGTGCAAAAGTCTTATATCCAACAACATCTAGCAATGGTTGAGTTTCCCTCATATAATAACTTTGTTGAAATTTTGCATACATATCATATAATACAGCATACTGTCCTGTTTCGAAGCGGGTGTTTAAATCATCGTATGGATATGATTCAGAATTAAGATATACTTTTAAATTGGATATATTACAATGGTCAAATATATTTCCTTGATCTTTACTTTTTTCTTTTTGCAAGCCAATTATGAGAAATCGAGGCCTCTCATTCTGCGGACTCAGCTTTACATTCCATAAAACCTTTGCACTCTGTGGCAGTGTAGGATTGACATGACAGTCCCAACTTCGAAAAGCAATTGGAATAGATTTTTTGCTATTGATAATCTTAAACATTTCCAATTTTGCGAAGTCCGATAGTTGAATGTGTGGCATTTTCCATACTATATCCAATATTGTTAATTTTAGCGTATCTGTTGCATTAGTAGATTGATATGATCTTTCATTAGATGTAGATCGATGAAGTATAAGCTCCTGTTTTGAATTTAATAGTATTTTGTTGTAATCTTCAGCAAAACCTAACAACATTTTAAGAGGTATACAGCAACTAAAGTGACTCTTATCCAAGGCAATAGTTTCATCTGGAGACCAACCAGCGTTTTTAAGAGCATCGCTTTCAGCTTTATTCAATGATACAAAATTTTTCATGGTAGAAGAAATTCCAAGATTACGAGTACGATCAACTTCAAATCCATTGATTTCATAACGAATTTCATCAAACAAGTATGAAACAAAGTTGTTTTTGAATTTAACATCTGTTGTTATCACATCTTGCCCTCCTGTCCCCTGTTTTACTATAATACCGTGAATGTAAATCATACTCTCACTCGGTAAGACAAATAGATCCTGATTTTGAATTGGTATACGAATTTCATCATTATTGCTAAAGGATTTTAGATATGGAGAGTAACTATGATATTCTCTTTTTACAATACTCTCATCATACATTGGTTTTTGAAGGACATTTAATATTTCGTTCATGATTGAAGATTGAATCCTAAAGATATTAAATATTTTATATTGGATGTTGACAGCAGTTTTTTTGTACTTCCTTGATCATGTGTTGATGTAGGACTAAATGAAATCCTCTTTGAATAACGCTTTTATTGTTCTTAGTGTAAATGATCATTATTTTTACTCTGGCTTAAAGTGAAGTCTTATAGAAATTTTTTCTCCTCGAAAATTTATAAGGTCGCCGTCTTGATTTAAGATTCTAATCGTAATGCTGTCTATCTCTTGACAGTTGACAGGTAAGTAAATGACATTTCGAGGTTTCTCACTTATTTTATATCCAGGTGCAACATCAACTGGAAATTCATGAATAGTATGAACTGATGTATTATTAATATATGAACCTGTTGTTAAGTTGCATTCAATACGTATTAGATTTACATTTGAAATATTCAAAGGTAAATCAGATTCAAAATTTCTAACCTCATCAGATTTCTTCAAATTTTTGTTAATAGGATTTACTTCCAACTTTCTTTTACTGAAACCCAGAAGTTGGCCTATACTATTTGGTTGTGTGAAATCAATATCCATTGATGATGATATGTCAGTTTGAAGGTTTTTGTTGTTTGCAGCAATTTCTAAGTAAATTGTTTCATCAATGTCTCTTACAGCTGATGACAAGAAAAAAGCTATATCTTCAAGTTCATACGAACCAACTGGAACTGTTGTAGTGTGTTTTCCGATATGAAATAAGTTGTTGTAGTCATCTACATTGGGAATAGAATTAAATGCGACAAAGTCAACCACTCCACAAATATATTTTGTACTCAATTCAATTGGCGGAAAATATTTTCCAACCAGAGTTGATGTAGTTCCGCTTAAAGAGATTGTTATTGACATCACGAAGATTCGTTATGTACTAACGTTCGATATTTATTTAAAATGATTTATGTATTAAATAACAACTACAAACTGTTTTATTCTTTAATGTTTTCTTTATTTATATTAAAATTTATATAATTTCTTAAGAGCAATACATTTTTTTCAGCACATATGCAATATTTCTTATGATGGCTACAAACATTTATTGATCTATCATTTTTATATAAAGTTTTTAAGTTTGGACAATTTAAATTATCTAGATTACAAAAAATTATTTTATCCTTAAACAAATTCTGAAGCCACCTAATTTTTTCTAGTCCTTTAACATAGCAAACGAAGTTTTTATCTCTAATATTTTTAATATAATATTCAGTAATATCCGATAAAGTTGAATCGCCATCTTCCCATCTTAATCCATGATAATGTCTAGTGAGCCAATTAATTGAAGCTTTTTCTGCCCTCGACAGTGATGAATATTGAACAGGCGGTTCAATAATAAATGTTTGAACTTTTGAAGTATCATTTACTGAAATACATAGTTCTTTTACAACAAATTTATTATTGATACGAAAACCTTGAACGTCTATTATAAGTGTCCCCTCCTCAAACATTGTTTTATGATAAATGAAGGAAATTTGAAAGAATGTGAGCTTTTATTTTATAATAAAAGTTCATTATATTTAAAGCTTCATCCCAGTGGCGCTCGATAAAGATACATTCACAAGTATCAGGATCGCAAGTTGTTTCATCTCTTGACCACGCACAATTGGTATAATGATCTCCAAATTTCGATTTAATTTTTTTACAAAGTGCGTATTCATTAAATTTATTTTTTAATTTGTTCAAAATAGTTTTATGCTCATGCCATAACACTTTTTCTTCGATTAAGAATTCACATAAAATTTTCGCCCGAAACTCGTTTTCCATTTTTTAAATATTATTTCAGCTAATTGAAACTACTTTAACACATTGACATCAAAGTATATACTGACTTATAGTTATAAAAAACATTACATTTATTTCGCCACATTAGGTAATTTAGAATATTTCCATTTCCAAGTCATGCTTATAATCTTGAATGTTGATTAATGTCATATTGGTGCGGTAAGTAGTATCATCCTCAGTAATCAGCTCAATTTCACCATTACTTAAAATTCTTTCATATTCAACTTGACGATACTCGAAACATGAAATATTTAATCGGCGTTTCAAGAAATTACTATCATATGTACAGCGGATTCTCAATTTAATATTATCTTTATATTGAAGTTGAAAATGCCTATAAAATGGTTGAGAGCTTTCAATAATGCCAGCAATATTTTTCTCCTTTTTTACTAAGTCTTGCCTAAATGCTTCTATAGCCTCGTCTACAGTAAACGATTCGCCCATAGATGGTTGATATGCGTTATCTCCGGCTAACTTTGTTTCTGCTTCTGTTGAAGACTCATCGTCTCCAGATAAATTTTTATCAAACTTTAAAAGTTTAAAATTCAGTTGTATGCTCACTGTATCATTATTGGGCAATTTTACTGCGAATTCCGTATTTTTAAATTCATTTTCACTCAAGTCAATAGGTACTGTAGCTGAAAATACTTGTATGATACAAAAACATGCAAGCAATATAACGAAATTATTCATAATTTTTTTTCTTAAAATATGTCTTCTTTTGTCAACGATCTATTTTTAACTGATGTGATAAAAATAGCTGTTGGTATTTATAGGGTTTTTCAAAACTCCTCCTCATCATCTTCTCCAAATGATGACTCAAATGGGGTTTTACCCACTTTCCAAACTTTATCAACGTCAGTCAAATTTTTGTTTTTTATGAGGGGTTTTGATTGATTTTTATTTGACAGATAAGCTCCAGCCTTGCTATTACGAATTTTATCCATACCTTCCGGAAAAACATCAATTTCGCGGAAAACACATGACGGTTTGTATGAGTATACATTTATATCCTTATATCCACCTTCGTAGACTGTTCCAACTAACGATATCATACCGCCAGTAACTTCGATTTTAATATGTTGATTATGGCTAAATTCAAATATTGGTATGTTTGCCGACATTTGTTGACCTCTATTAAGAGAAAAAATTTGCATTCTATTTCCTCCTTCGACAGTTAGGAACACTTGTAACATAATGTCCAAAACTACAGCATTTATTATTTGTAATGATTTCCATTGTGCATGACAAGTGCAGTATTTATTATTAGATCTTAAAAGTTGACCCCAATACATATTTAAAGAAGTATTAAATGTAACTAAAGCTCTTGTTATAAAAAGGATGTTTATATATTATATATATCTAAACCGTTCTGTAGAAAGACATGATCAAAATTATCACACACACACACACACACACACACACACATACGCACACACTCACACACGCACACACACACAGGTAGAAAGCGATTCTCTTGTTATAAATAGGATGTTTATATATTATATATATCTAAACCGTTCTGTAGAAAGAAATGATCAAAATTATCACACACACACACACACACACACATACGCACACACTCACACACTCACGCACGCACACACACACACAGGTAGAAAGCGATTCTTCCCACTGAAAAAAAGATGAACTTAAAATCATTCCTTATGTAGCATATTTAGCGCTCACACAACAAAATTGTATGTGGTGCAAAGGAAAGGCTATTGTCTTTTAAGCCCAACGCTCCAGGTTCAATACCAGCCTGGAGGCAATTATTATTTTTTTTTTTTTTTAATAATTTTATTGAAAAACTTTTGAACTCATACCATTCTATTTATAGATCTATTTTATTTTTTAAGGTATAGTAACAACTAACCGCAACTGATAAGAAATAATCAATTATCAGTATTCAATATGAATAAAAAACTGTATTTATAGATCTATTTTTTTATTTATTTTTTAAAAAGGAATAGAATAACTAACCGCACTAATAAGAAATAATCAATTCAATATGAATAAAAAATGAAATTATTTAATATTAGAGATTAGTATCAAAGTTGCTTCTGTGGTGATTAGTTAAAAGAAAGAAAAATGGAAGCTAGTTTAAAAAATCTATTTAAAAATCCCAATGTTAAATACTTATCTATGAAAGATATGGAGGAAAATGCTCCATATGAAATAAATAAGATAGAGCGAGCAGATACAAAATATGGGGAAAGCATTAGATGCATTGTGAATAAAGTATATCAGATTTACTTGCCGAAGAGATTTCTCTCAATTACTCGGAATCAAATGGAGTACTTAAATGGAACCGCAAACATATTAATAAAAGGAAGAGATCTACATGGTGCGTCTACTCTAACCATTAAAAAGAAGAAGGAAAATGGCAATATATTTTATAACAACTTATATCAAAGCTCTGAAGATGACGATGATGATGCTGACCATGAAACATAAAACATATATTAAACAAAAGTGCTACATTTATTTCATAACCAATTATATTGTATTTTTCATTTCATTGTAAAAAGTTGTTTTGAATAAAATCGATTTCTTTCGAATTTCTAAGAGAATAAATCATGCTTTTGGGTTTAGGCATTGTAGGCAGGGTGGGGGGCGTATTTGGGTCGGTGATGTACTCTTCCCAGCACTTATTGCGCAAGTCACGCAGCCACAGAGAAAAATAAAGTTGCTCTTCAAGGCGCCGGCGATATTTGTGATTTAATAGTTTTCATTATTGAGCTAGCTGAAACCAAGCATAAGCGGATGAATTGTTCTTTCTTGTTGTTTAGACACCATACTAAGAAGTACCAATAAACTAAAAAATTTACTACTCTGAATAAAACAGACCTGAAGCTCAAGCTATAATTAATAATTAAAAAATATCTCCCTTTTTCATAATCAATTTTACATTTATTTATTTTTTAAATTATTTTAACAAAAACAAGGACAATTATGTCATTTTAATACATTAATTTTAAAATTTGATTAAATTAAGTTGTTTTTTTGTCTCCGGACTGCACAGTTTTTTTAAGAAAATCTTCTGATGTCTCAGGCTGGTCAGTTTTTTAAAATCCTCTGATGTGTCAGGCTAAAGAGAAAAAGAAAAATAAATTTTTTTTATTAATTAAATTATAAAAATATATATTTAAATAAAAGTAAATAAAAAATATAAAATAAAACAGCTTACCCTCATCATGAATATTTAATTCGAAATGACCCTTTTCGAGGGGCTCCTTGCTAAAGAAGTACCCCCCTCGGTTCATAATAGCCAGGTGCTCAGACTTAAGTGCGGTATTAAATGTGGAAGGCAAGTAAATGTAGTATTTGCCCTCCACAAGGCACCTCACTTTCTGGCCGTAGATTGTTTCAGTCCTCTGCACCGCTGTTATCCGGTACTTCCGTCCTAATACCATATCCTTGATGGATAGAATCGAGCTCCCTCCATTTTTAGCTTCTTTGAATGCGTTCCTTAGAGATTCCATTTTTTTAAATTGCTACTTTAATTGTTTAAGTGTTTTACTTTCAACAAAAACTGAACTAATGGTAAGCTAGTGTTACGGGGCAGCCTTTTATATCCATTTCAACTCAAAATATTGTGGGAAAATTGTTGATTATAAGAACAAAATATTATCACTTCCATTGCACTTGACCGCAACACAATATTTCAGAACCTTAAAGTTTACCATTTATGTTTGCCAACAAATTTTATCATTTTATTCAACTTATTTTAGTGTGTTTTAGCAACACACGCATTTGTTTAATGACCACAAATTTTATCATTTTTCTTCAACTTATTTTAAAGTCTTTAGCAACACATCCATTGCACTTGACCGCAACACAATATTTCAGAACCTTAAAGTTTACCATTTATGTTTGACAACAAATTTTATCATTTTATTCAACTAATTTTAGTGTGTTTTAGCAACACACGCATTTGTTTAATGACCACAAATTTTATCATTTTTCTTCAACTTATTTTAAAGTCTTTAGCAACACATCCATTGCACTTGACCGCAACACAATATTTCAGAACCTTAAAGTTTACCATTTATGTTCGCCAACAAATTTTATCATTTTTATTCAACTTATTTTAGAGTGTTTTAGCAACACGCGCATTTGTTTAATGACCACAAATTTTATCATTTTTCTTCAACTTATTTGAAAGTCTTTAGCAACACACTTGTTTATGCATTCAAATTTTTATCACTTCCCCCAACACTTAATCGCAAATAATTTGTTAAGTCAACGTTGGAAATAAAATTTAAAAACAACAAAATTGTATTATTTTGAAAATATGATTTAATAATTTTTATTACAAAATTTTATTGAACAGCGTCTTTATTAATCCAAGAATTATGATGATTGGAAAATCCTAGCCATTTTACGTAAACTTGCTGCCCCTTTGTTTTAATTACTTTCTCAATAAGGTATGTGTGCGGAAAACGTGTCTTCATTACATCATGTTCATAGAATCCACCAACAATCGGGTTTCCTTGATAGTCTTCCAATAAATAAGTTATAGGGTTCGTGTTTTGTATAGTACGAATTTTGAAAATTTCAGTTGTCCAGTTTGGAGTATATCCTTTTGCGAAAATATGCTTATATTTGCTTATGCGAACATGGTCTCCAACTTTGAGTTTTCCAGGTTTGAATATTTTTGGATGGTTGTAAGCTTGCTTAAGTATAGATTGCTCATTTCTTGTATTAACAGACTTTGGCGCCATTCCAATTGTTCTATGCTTTTTACTATTGTATTGATTAATTAAATCCTTGCATATATTTATCCATTGATAATTTCCTTACAAGCTAAACTGCTTCCACATCATCCCTTTTATTGTTCTATTAAATCGTTCTACAATAGATGCTTTCATAATGCTATATGTAGAATAGTGGTTAACCTTATGTTTCTTCATAAGGTTTTGAAATGTTTTATTATAAAACTCTTTACCATTATCTGTTTGCAAGTTTTTTGGTATTCTCTTTTGTAAAAAAATAGAATTCATAGCATTGGTAATATCTTCACTACCTTTCGTTTTTACTGCAACAGCCCATGCAAACTTTGAAAATGTATCTATTACTGTTAAAATAAACCGATTGCCTTTGTTATATTTTGAATAAGCACCCATTTCAACGAGATCTGCTTGCCAAAGATCGTCTATCCCTTTGGTCACCACTCGACGTCGGACAAAATTTCTGCGTGCTTGCTTGTGCAGCTCCTGAACCATCTCGTTTCGCTCCATTTCCGACCTCATCCTTAGATTTAATTCATTTAAGTGCTGGTGATATGCTTTTAATATGCTTTATATTTCTATGTTTAAATGCTTCGTAATGAGTTTTTTTCTTGTAATAATCGTTTCATTAAGACGTCCTTCAGCCGCATCAATTTTATAATTAAATAATGATCTTACTTCTTTTAGTTATTGATCGAGATTACTTTGTAAGATAGTCTGATCTTGTATTAATTTACTTAATCGTATTTCTAAATTTGCAAGTTTTTCTGTAAGCAGCACTTTTTGTTGTTGTATTATTTCATGAAAATTATCCTCAGCCCCCTTAATTCTCTCCATATACAACGTATCTAATTGATTCTTTAATTCTTCGGAATAACTTTTTAAATAAATTTTATTTACAGCATCGTTTTCCAATACAGGATTTGCAATATTTTTTATTCTTCGCAAGTTAAAGTTGATATTACGATCACTATCCAAATGAATCTTGAATTGCGGATTTTGATATCTTTCAGAGCTACCAATATAATGACCAAACTTATCGATAGGCATTTTATGAATATTGGTTGTTTTATATTTTATAGACTTTTTATACTATAATCTTTGCTTCTCTCAATTCAATAGACGCAATCTATCAACTAATTCATTAGGATCATCCCAATACACATAATTAAGCTTTTTTTTATTCAGCTTCATTAATCCACCCCCCTTATGAATTTTCTGCTCCTTAAATAGTTTTTTAATAATCGTTAAATATTTTTTTGATCTATTTCCTTTAATTTGTTCCTTGATGCTGTTATTCCGTCTATGAGCATTAGTCATCTCCAATATTTGTTTATAAGTATTTAAATCAGTTTTATTAAAATTGCTCGGGTTCTTGTAAACTAATAGCTCATATAAACCGGATGTGAAGGGCCATTCTGAATTGCCTACAGTAATATTTGTTGAATTAAAAGTGATGGGTTCATCGCCCAGTTTCCATACTTGATTTTTGTCCTTATGGGGGCCATATGTTTTATCATATTTATTATTTAAATAAACTTTGGATAAATTATACTGAATACTTTGATCGGTATGTGCTGCGATGGTGTTATCATTATATCTATTATCAAGATCGTTATCACTATCAGTATCATCAATATCATCATTATTATCATCATTTTCAATATCAAATGATTTAAATGCTGATGAACTTTTCTCGATTTCCTTCTCATTAAAGCTCGGAGAAAACGTATTATAGTCATAGTCAAGCTTTCTATTTTTATATGGGGTACTGGTAGCAGCTTTATTATCCTCGGGATTATATTTAAAAGAGTTGTCCAAATACTTTTCATGTTTCATAAAATTATTTTTATTAGTTGATTGAATTATTTCTTTTAATGGTTTTGATATTGGCTTAAAAGTCTTTTCTAAGAGCTGATCATTTGCGGTTTCTCCGAGTAGAATGTCCTTATATTTCTTTTTTAAAATATTTCGTGTTTTAATAAGATCGTTAACTAGATTTTTTTTATTCATTTTGATTGGGGTGAAATAAAAACTGGTAAACAGATCAGTTTAGCAGTAAGCTGTTCAATTATACAGATAAGTTAAGCAGTTAGCAGTTTTGTATTACAGATCAGTTCAAAAGCAGCTGATCTACTGATTTTGAAATTATCTAAACTGTTTCTTTTATATACTTATAAATAAGTCAAATCCTTTTCTATAGCGCCCATTATTCATTGGATCGTCTTTATTAATAACTAGAAAGCCATATTTTTCTTTCCAACATATTGAACATAACTCATGAAATGTTTTAAAAGACATATCAGAACCAACATGATCGTTATAAATATGTTTTATATTCATCTCATCCTGTTTAAATATTATAATCAAATATTGGCATTATCACGAATAAGATGCTTTGGAATACGTGTGTAAGTTTGACACAAGTAAAAACTATCGACATCTTTGTGGCGACCCATACAGAAGTAAGATCGTATATGATTTTGTTCCTCACAAGCTACATCATCAAATATAAATGTTGAGTTGGGTTGTACTTCATCCGGTGATATGACGTTATCATTGTTGGAAAATGCTGAAAAAGTGATCCCCTTAATAGGTTCAATAAGTCGTTCCAAGTATTTATACTTTGGTTGCTGTGCTGATTTTGAGTACAAGTAAATATTTTGGAATTTCAGACCATTAGGACTTTCAATAAGACTTATCATAACATTTGTTTTTCCACAATTTGAAGGTCCAACAATGAGAGCACGAATAGTGTTCGACAGTAATGAGCTGTGCCGTATTCTATTTGATGAATTTAACTTTGAATCAATATTCTTTACGTTAATTGATTTATGGTGTTTTAAGAACCGCATTATGAATTCTACTAAATGACATCATATATAATCAATCCATTTTATTGACTTCTAACCACTCAACTTTCAACCTTGAATCATAAAACAATAAATACTTATGACAATCATTTATAAAAAGATAATCAGTCATCAGCCATCCATCATTGGAAAAGGTATTCTAAATAAAATAATTAATAAACTCCCATTTGAAGTTCATTTACCTGGCTATCAATTTTGTGGGCCTGGTACAAAATTGAAAAAAAGTTTAGCTAGAGGTGATCAAGGAATCAACCCCTTGGATGCTGCTTGTAGACAACACGATATAGCGTACTCAAACAACAAAGATTTAGAAAAAAGACATATTGCCGATAGAGAGTTGGCTGAAAAGGCTTGGCAAAGAGTAAAAGCAAGTGATAGTAGTCTTGCTGAAAAATCAAACGCCTGGCTTGTTACTAACGCAATGAAAGCAAAAACAAAATTTGGAATGGGGAACGTTAATAAAACTAAAAGATCATGTCGAGGAAAAAAAAAAAGATCATCAACTATTTAAGCAAGCATTGAAAAGTGCAAGAAACAATATAAAGAAAACTAAAAACTTGAAAGATGCTATAAAGATTTCACGAAAAGTTGTAAATAATATTTTCAAAGGAAAAAAAGCACTTATAAAAACACCTCGAGTAATACCGCTACCAAAATCAGGAGGTTTCCTTCCACTCGCACCTATATTCGCTGCATTGGGTGCACTTGGCGGCTTAGCTGGCGGAGTATCTGGCATTACAAAAGCAGTCAATGCCGCCAAAAATGGTAGGGAACAGTTGAGTGAAGCCCAACGACATAATAGCGCAATGGAAGCCATTGCGTTGGGAAAAGGAATGTTCTTAAAACCATATAAAAAGGGGTTTGGACTATATTTAAAGCCCTATCAACAAAATTTTTAATGAAGCTGCCTAAAAGAGCTCTTACCGATGTAGACTTGAGAAAATATGCTAAAGATATTCCAAATTTTAGAGGTGTGTTTATGTGTGACACTCTCCCAAGTAAAGCGTTTTAAAAAGAATGTGGAATAATCAATCTGGATACTTCAAACGGGTCTGGAACACATTGGGTAGCATACTGGAAAAAAAACAATAAAATCGAATATTTTGATAGCTTTGGCAACCTGCAACCACCAAAACAATTAATAAAATATTTAGGCCAAAATATTAGTTATAATTATACTAGATATCAAAATTTTAATACCATTAATTGTGGCCATCTATGTTTAAAATTTTTATTTTCAAAATATATCCAAAACAAAAAACGCTAAATCTATTTTTTATTATATTTTAATAAAATTTCAGCATGTTTAGAAGTTTAAAATTTTTATCACAATCCCTCGACTTGAGCACAATATTTTTTGCTTATCTGCTTTAAATTTATATTTTATTTTTGAAATTAAAAACATGCTTATAACAAAAAAAAACCGCAAGCGATAAAATTTCTCGCGCATTTTAAGAATTTTTCAAATGCAAAGAATGATAAGCTGCAAAGAAGTCAATCTTTCGGCAGTAAAAATAACTCTTCACTATTTAAAGATTTTAGTCAAAGCGCAAACGCGCACACACAATTAAGTATATACGCTGCAATAAAAGATTTTTTCAACATTCTTACAAGGTGAGTTATTTTCTGCATTTATTTAAATAACTTACTTACTTTTTTTTCTTTTTTAGATGTCTAATTTCCGCTTTTTTCAAATCCCTCAGAGTCAGAACCCTAATAGGAGAGATGTGCAGGAATTTCGGCTTAACTATCTACGCATGTTGGATCAAGAAAGTGCCATGGAGCGCATTCTGAATCTACAGAGTGACCTGGTGTCGTCCACCACCGGTAGCGCCGAAAGTCATCCACAGTCAACACCTTGGTTTTTGAATGAGCAAGTTAATGAAGTAACCTCAACCACATTTACCCCTCATTAGGGTGAAGAAGACTTCGATTCTTTTTTTGGGGATTGTACTGTTTAAAATGCAAAAAATATAAACCAAAAAACTAAAAAATAAAAAACAAAACTTTGAATTCTGCATACAATTTATGATTTTTTTATTTATTTTAAATTTTTTTAAAGTTTTATAAAAATGTTTTTTCTTCTTATTTTTTCTTGTTAGGAAGCATCGTAATGACCCCAAGGTAATGTTTGAAAAGAATTAGCTAGCAAATATCTCTTGTTATCAAATGGGCTTAGCGAAATCTTTTTCTGCGATGTGTTGTATAGTATATGTTTCTCACACCTTATTGTGTTTTGCATATGAGAATGCTCCACATTTTCTTCAAGACAGTTTTGGTAATCCTCGAATGTGATTTCTCTTATCACAGCAGCCTTGACTCCTTTTGCTTTTTTACTAATTTGATATTGAGAATCATCCCCTAGTACTCGTAAAGCATACATTTTAGCTCGTAATCCAACAAATTCCAACATAATTTGCCCACTATTTTCATCTTTCATAAGGCCAAGTTTTTCTTGTTTACTTTCTTCAAATTATATGGATTGCTTGCAGAGTAACCAGATGTATCGAATCGATGTAAATGTTGGCTCATATCCATATAAACATCATTTGTTTTTATTTCGTATATGAGAGAATCAGTATCTGTGTAGCATAGCTCGCAATTATCATCATATTTGCTTTTCATGTATTTATAATGAAATTCATATAGCAATGTTTTGGAAATATCTAAAATAGCCATTCCAATATAAATTGGCTTATTGAATATTACTTCTGTTTTCAAAAGTTCAATAGCAGCCAAATTATCATCAAATATGGAGCGACCATGGAAATTTGGTTTAGATATTAATGATTCAGCTCCATAACGTCCTTGCCATCTTGTAACAAGTTTAATATCGCGTCGAAGCCGGACATTTTCCATCGTTTTTCCAAAAACTGCATTACACATCAATTTGAATAGATTTTTTTCAAATTCATTTCTTGAATTTTGTCTTAAAAATGTATTTAATTCGATATAGGGTTTCATCCAATCAGCTTGAGAGAACTTTAAAACACGATGAATTTTTGTAACTTTTAATCCTTCATTTAAGTATTCCTTTAGATTCCTATAATGAATAACATATTTGCTTTTATTATACAAAGTAGCCAACATTTTAGTCTCTTTGGCGCCTGGTGGAGCTCTTTTTTCTGGAGCGAAAGGTATTTCCTTATGCTTATCATGTATGCTAGTTGGATACTCCAAATCAACTTCTAAAATGTATCGAAAGTGTGAATCATCAGGAATATTAAAGTTTAAATTTTCGACATCTTCGACCCATTCCAGATTTCTGTATGGTAAGTGTTGAGTCATAGCCCACGAATACATTGCATTTATGTCGTAATACATAAGATATGTCGAAGCTTGGTTAGAATCATAATCTGGCATATATTTGTTGTTCGCTTTTGCATATCTTTTGGAACACTGCGTGAGTCCTCCACGAATACCGTTTTCTATAAACATAAGCACATCAACATCTTGAACAAGCTCAATTTCCGCCCCAGTATATTTCAGCATCGCATCCCAAGCAAGTCCAGGTGCAGTGTAATAATGTGCAGGATCCAGGTTGTAATTATTAATACAGCCATCTCTGAAATTTTCGAATACGTCTGCAAGTAGCAACACATCAGTTTTCAAATAAAGATCGCTGTATTCACCAAGAGTTTTAATATTAAATTGTATCCAAACTTTTTGAGCGTGTTCATTAGGGCGGGTCGATTTGATTTCTATAAAATCGCATATGCGGAAAAGATTCTGCGGACAATTCTGAACAACTTTGCCCAAGAAACTATGGGTCTAAAATCAGTTTCGAGTCAGCCATTTTTAGGGTGAAGTTCTATAATTGGAAGGTAAATAAATTTTGGTAGTTATTCTCTGTTAAAATTGCCAAGTGACATATAACATATTTCACATGAAGAATATGTTATACTGCCACTTTGCGGTTTTAACAGGCCTTTTTAGCTCGCAATGTGAATAACTTCAATGAATAAGACAAATGTACAGTCGACTACTCGCGCCATCGACTAACGCTGAATATAACTGTTTTTATTCCAATTGAAATAAGCAAAAGTTGGCTTTCTGTGCATTTTGCTGCAGCTGTACTCGTCGTAGTGATTGAAATTTCATAGCAGGTAGAAATTGTGCAAGAACAGCACGAAGCTGTAATTAGTACAAGTGATCGTTTATTAAAGTGAAAACGTAAAGCCTAAAGTTAGCCTATTCGGTCATTCAATTTGATTTTGATTTTACAAAAAAAAAAGTTTAATATGAGCGCTATGGATGGCAATCTATCAATAACGTCGTCAAGATCAGAAATGGATGTGGCATCTTCGATCATATCTGCATCGCAAATAACTTCGTTGCCCTCGCCGGATATTTTAACATTTGGGCTCCCACAAGATTTCAGTGGCTTAAATTTACCAAGCAAGCGTGATGTATTAAAGTGTTCTTTTTTTCTTGCCAACCAAGCAAAAGGAGAAGGTAAAATGTTCGCCTATAAAACCTTTACTGCCAGTGTATCGAGAAAATTAGTTGGAATTTGGAGTCGGCTGAATATTGAAATTATGAACGAAAAAAGCATCATTCTAAAGCTTAACAATTTCATAAATACAAAAAGGAAATAAAAAACGAAAGCAAATTGAAGCGTTTTGTCGAATGCATTGATGAGTTATTTTACATTGGAAAATGTAAATGTAATTTAAAATTACAATCGTGCAGCTGTGGTAAAATACCCGAAAACCTCCAATCTTTTTTGTACGATCAGCACAATGATAGAAAATTAACAATACCAGAAAGCTCCGTTGATTTTTTGGAACAAGAATCAACCTTACCGCCACTAAGCAAAGATTCAACGTATTACCCAAGCGAACTGACTATGGATGTTGATGAGTTACCAACACAATCTGAAGCTGAAAATACTATATCTGAACCTAAAACCTACACTCAGAGGTACACGGCTTTCAATTTTGCGTTGGCATGCGATAGATTTGGCATATCTGACAGAGCTGCTTCATGTTTAGCGACGGCTCTCTTTAAGGATATTGATTATAGAGATGCGAAAGGAGAGCTCATTATTATGGACAAAAATAAAGTCGCGAGAGAAAGAATGAAGGCAAGAGAAGCGATACAACGAGAGCAAGCCTCGGACGATAGCGTAACGGTTATATCATTTGACGGAAGAAAAAATGATTCTTTGACTATGGAAAAAATTGATGGAAAATATCATCAGAACATGGTTAAAGAACCGCATTTAGTTGTTTTGAGTGAGCCCAATTCAAAGTTATTAGGGTACACAAAAGTTGATGCTGAAGATGCTAAAACAAAGCAAAAACGACTTAGCGAATTTTTAAGCGAAAAGGGTGTTACGCTCAAGAATTTAATTGGCATATGCAGCGACGGCGAAAATACTAATACGGGCGTCGATAACGGCATAATACGGCGATTCGAAATTGAGTTAGGGAAACCACTTCATTGGTTTATATGCCTTTTACATTTTAATGAATTGCCATTTCGCCGCTTATTTAAAACATTAGACCAGTCGAAAACAAGTGGGCCTAGAACTGCTAGTGGATCGATAGCAAATCAAATTCAAAGCTGCGAAAGACTGGTATAAAAGCACTTTATAGCAATAGATATTTTATAAATAATAGCTCTTAAATTTTTTAGGACGTGGTTGATTTTGAAGCTATACCACTGGAGAACATGCCACCTTCACCTTCAGATGACAATTGGCGACGAGAACTATCAACTGATGTTAACTATTTGCATGAAATGGCCTCTGCAATTTCTAATGGTTTTGTTACATTCGATTTGGCACATATAAAACCCGGACCCATTGGACATTCTCGCTGGTTAACTAAAGCCAGCAGAATTCTAAGATTATATGTAGCAACAAAACATCCATCTCCTGTTTTAAAAACTCTAACAGAGTTCGTGATGAGGGTTTTTGTACCTATGTATTTTAACATAAAATATTACAAATCCGTTATATATGGTAGTCCGCTTTTGGCTAAATTTATTCGCTTCACCCAAAACCTGACCCCAGAAGTGCGAGAAATAATTAATCCCGTAATTCAGAACAATTCTTACTTCGCACATCCGGAAAACGTTTTGCTTTCAATGCTTTACGACGAACGCAAGTCTGTTCGCGACCAGGCTATACAAAAAATTGTGTACTACCGTGACAATCTTCACGATGAAACAAGAGTAAGGCCTTACAAAAAAGTCGAAATAAATTTTGATTGCTTGGATTACGTTACAATGATTGATTTAGATGATGACGATATTTTGTCGGAGCCACCAATCACACAGAACATTCCATATGAATATTTAAAGGAATACTTAGGATCGGAAAACCCTCCCCTTCCTGATCCCAAAATTCCATGTCACATACAGGGGACAGAAAGGTATGTTCAATTGCTAACAAATGTTTCTCGGCGAACCACAGTCAAGAACCGTGAAGGTGTTATGTTTGTGACAGATGCTAGTCGAAAAAGAATACCCCGACTAGAAAGCAAACAAGATTTTATTTGAAAAATTTTGAAATAATTATTTTTATATCTTTACTTTCGATAAATTTGTTTTCATATTTTGTCAAAAGCAAACATTATATGTTGGAGACTTCACAAAAATTAATAAAAAGTAAATTTTGTGCACAAAAAAATATGTCTTTTTGCCTTGGCACTCAATTATAAGCTATCTATTAAAGTTTTCCCAATACTTTTTGTAATGTATAAATTTGCATTTTCACCATGAAAATGGCTGACTCGAAATTCATTTTAGACCCATAGTTCCTTGGGAAAAGTTGCTCAGAATTGTCCGCAAAATCTTTTCCGCATATGCGATTTACGCGCTTTTTTTGTCCCCTTCAAATCGACCCGCCCTAGTGTTCATAGTCTTCTGAATTTATATGACCTTGTGATAATGAGCTAAAAAACTTTTCTTTTGCTGGTAATTGAGTTTCTTCCAAATTCAACCAATTTGATATATATTCATATGGAAAAACTCCTTTCCTTTTAATCAGCTTCAACTTTTCATCACTTAGGTCTGGAAACTGGGAATCTATAGTTTCCTTTTCTGTTAGATAAGAAGCCAATTTATCTAGTGATGAAGCCATAAATCGGAATGAGTCGATAAATTTGAATTTTATGTCACAATTTTCTAAATATTTGATGATGGCAATATAACTTTCAGTATTATTTGGTAATATTTTAATATGCCCAGGGATGATATTGGATACATCTTTTATTAGTAAATGACAATCATATCCACTCAGATTATGGAATACTACTGGGACTGTTTTACCGTCTTTGTAGTTAATATTGCAAGCCTGATGTGCGGGTCCTCTGTATTTTCCTGTAAGATGGCAATGCTCTTTCACTTTAACGTCAGATTCCACGAATTGTCTATTGCATATATGACAATTCAATGAGGAAATAAAGCTCTGCACTTGTTCTGCTGTGAGGTTCTCCATTGGTTTTATCTGATTTAAAATGAGCTCCAAAATGTTTCCTATGTCATGAAGCTCTTTAGCAAACCATTCCGCACAATGTAAACCTCTATAGCTTTTATAATATGATTGGTTATCATCATAGGAGCATTTTAAAAAATATCCTACACTATGAGCCTCATGCTGCATATAATGTTCTCCACTACCCTTTTTTATCGATGTCGGTTTTAAAATGCACTCAAAATCTGCATAAAGAACGAATGGAACCCGCTCTTTATGTTTAAAATTTCCAAATTGCACACTTTTTTCAGCTGGAAAAGTCACTTTATATTCGTTATGTTCCCCACAATCTTTAATATGACTTTGCAATTTTTCGGCCGAACATGAGTAATGAAGACATCGATCGCAAAGGAATTTAAAGTGCTCATTTCTCGATAATTGGCTTGATACAAGGCGCGAAATATTTTTGATCCAGACATAATGATATTCTATTTTTTGGGCTTCTTCAATTTTTTCTTCGTCATACTCATTTTGTAACAACAATAAATTAACATGTTTTTCACGTTTATTTTCGGTTAACCTAGTTGGTAAAACCTTGTATGAATTCCTTTTCTTTTCTTTGCATAGTTCATATATGTTGATACTTATATCATTCAAATTTTCAAATTTTTTAATATCTGACCTTTTAACAGGAAACACAATGCCTTTGAGGTTCAGAACTGATGAAAAATGTGGATATTTTGAAATGCGTTCTGCATGCTGATCGATGGGAAAGAGTGCTGCCACAATAGCCCATGCAAAGCAAGCATCATCCATATTTTTGACGTTGACGCAGGCTTTCTTCTTTTCAATATATTGAGGTAGCCTTAAATACGATGAAGCAACCATTGGCGAATATTTATTAATATTGATTGTAAGATTTACAATTTCTTTTAACGCCCAACCGCTATCCCTTTCTTGAAAATCCTCAAGTTTTTCCAATATTTTTGTCTTGCAGTTCTCTTCAAACCATTCACTCAGATTGGTGTCCCTCGATATTGCAGAATTTTTGGTGTTAACATTTTTAATTTCCTCGATTTCTTCCTCACCGCAAAGCTTGATGAAATTCGCGAAAAATATAGTGTTCACTTTTACGAAGCTTTCCTGCTCCATAATATAACCCATTTTCTGCACAAATGTGTCTCCACAATCTATTAAGAAATTAATTGGATCCTTATGCGTCAGGTTAATTATAGCTCCCGTTCTTAGTCTGAAAAAATTTTACATATTACTATTCGGTAAATTTTAAGAATATGCAACAAATCAACTTACCTTCCACCAAAGGCTGATTCCACATCTACCCATTTGATGCTGATTGATGCGCTCCCCCGATGGGTTAATTGCATCCGATAACCCTGCACCATACATATGGCGTAGGTTACCCTATGTTTTTCACCAACAGTTTTCGCTATCTTCATGCAATCGCGAAGAGTATCTAATGCCTTGGAGCACTCCTTGAGCCCCTCCGGAATTAGATTACTATTGTTCTTTCCACTTGCAAATGCTGTCTTCGCATTCTTAATAATAGCGTTTATTTGTCCTTCCATGTTTTTAAAATTTTTTTTTGTATCTAGTTTCACGTTTTAAAATGAACTGTATAAATTTTCACATAATCCGAGTTATTTATGCAGCAAAAATTGTACTATCAGTTAAAGAACGCATTGTCTTGCGGTTAAGAGAAACATGCACATACACATTTCTAATAAACAAAATATAAAAATTCTTTTATTTTGTACAACTGCTTATCAAAACCTCAACAGAGAATTTTTATTTTCTCAAGCATTGACAAAATTCCGAAATCTGGCGGTTGTTTTTTTCAAGTTGTGGAAAGCCAAGACACAAACCTCATACACGCATTACTTCTGGTGGCGCTGTCTCCGCCTCACCTAAACGCTAGATGGTGCTGCCTCCGCCTCCGCCTCCGCAGCCACCACGAAAAATTTAAATCGTTGATCATCAACGCTGTCAAACAAGCATTCCCCAGGAGCATGCAATGTTTTTTTTTTCGTCAACGCTGTCAAACAAGCATTCCCCCAGAAGTATGCAATGGTTTTTCGTCAACCACCGCTAGATGGCGCTTATTTTTTACCGGAAGTGGTCCAGAACCGGCATAGCCCATCTACTGTTGTAGTTAGGTCTGGCTGCGCAATTTTACAAATGCACAGATAAAAATGATGCCTGAAGAATGGGAAAATGATTTTTTTATAGAAAACAACGATGGCGACGTTCACAAGCATTAAACTCACATTAGCTTTCACATACGTAATAAACTTTCGCCACAGAGTAGACGGACGCAAAACACATTTGCATTGATGAACTTCCAGCTTAAAACTGACGAACGCCAAGTTGCTCTTCGTTTTTCTCTGCTTCACACACAAGCAAAGAATATGATAATATGTGTGTGTGCCCATCACTGATCTATACTATTAAAAACGTTGTGACACTGCATGTATGTTTGACAATCACGCGAGAACCACAGAACCGATTTAGACGATAAAGGTACCAAACGATTTGTTATTTGAATGATATCGTGATAGGCTATTAATATTTTGCCAGTCCTACTTTTCACGTCTTCCATATGCTAAAAATGCTATATTTCAGACGGTATTGGTCGTATGAGATAAAAATTTCGTTTTTTTATTTGTAGGTATGGTTACTTTCGGTTATTATACGATTTTGGTCGTTTAAATTGGGCCAAATGACTCATTTGGAATCAGTCATTCAAAAGTGCTTACATTGGTTTTTTTTTGCGAAAGTATCTCATTTCGTTTGACAAATGGTTCTTTGTTTTGTTTTTACTGGTTGATATTGATGAAACACGTGTATAAAATGATTTGTTGTTTGACGTTTTCCTTTGTTTTTATTGTATTCTGTGTTTTTTTATACATTTTTTATTGAATGCGTTCGAAATAGTTTGTAATAAGTTTTAAGAACGTATCCAATCTCATTCAATTGTTTTAAATGAGATGAATTGCAACTGTAAATTTGTATGGAAATACAAATAACTTCGTTTCTCATTTAGCTGAATGGGCTGAAATGAGTCATTTGACCCAAAGTTAACGTAGTACAAGACTAAAATTTGATAATGTAATTTGTAATACTTGAAATTTTCTTTTAACAGAAATTTTTTTAAGCTGTAAAACATTGTTAAAATATAATAACATATTAAAAGAATTAAATTTTATAAAAAAAATAATGGGGGTGGTAGCCCATGATTTTTAATGATAGAAACTGTTTATTTAATTTTGTGTCAAAATTTAACAATTTTTTTTAGATAAATGATATGTGCTATGAAAGAGTTGGGAAAATGGAAATTGAAAAAAATAACAAAAATAACTTTTTGGCAATTTTTTGGACACAAATTTAATATCTTAAAGGTTTTGTGAAAACAATATAAAACATTGAATTAGTGAAGTAACGGTTAATCTTTTCTCATTTTTCCAAATCCACTTAATTGATATTTCAGACAAAGGAAATTTGATAAACATCGATTTGAAAATGGCCGAGTTGTTTGCTTGCAAATTAAAAAATTTAAATTTTAATTGGTTTTTTCGAATTCTAAAGAAAATGTGTTATATTGAGAAAATCTGTAGTTTTCAAGATATCGCAATAATTTTAGTTTAGTGATCAGATAAAATCATAATAACGGAAATTTTTAATTAACTAGATATACGTACAAAATATTTTGTTTACCGTTATTTTTATTAATTAACGACTTTTCAAAAAAAATTTGTTGTACTGAGAATATCTATAAAAAAAAAATAAAAAATAAACTGGCCATTTTAGCCCTTGGAAGAACTTTGACCTAGCTTCTATTGATCAATTGTGTTGTACGTGTTATTAAATGTTTGATCACAAATGACTGAGAACTGGACCTACGTGTTTTATGCCGACTCCGAACGGCTTGTGTTCTCAAGAAGCTTTACATGGCAGTTTTTACTCTCTAAGGTTTGCCATTGTCTGCAGAGAGGTGACGACCGAACAGAAAAATTAATTCAATTGAAAAAACTTTCTGCCTGAGCTGGAATTGAACCCGATCTACCGCGGTTCTTTAGCTTAGGGGCCACGCACTCTACCCACTAGGCTACGGCCGCCACGGAGAATATCTATAGTTTTCGAAATATAGCCAAAAGTTTGATGTCATAATAATGGAAATAATAATAGAAAGAAGAATTGGAATTCAAACTCAGAATCTTAGTTAAAAAAAAATTACATTTTTGAATTACAAATTTAAAAAATTTTTGACCAATATTTTTTATAATCCTGTTCTGCAAGACTTCTTAAAAAATCAAAATACAGAAAAAGCCAAACAGCTTTATGTAACCACAACAAATACTGTAAGAAGGTAATTAAAATTAAATTAAGTAATTTTTTAATATTCACACCATTTTTTAATTACTAAACAAACACAAAAATTTTATATTTTGCATTTGAAGATAAAACAAAATTCTTAAATATTTATTCAAATTTTTACATGGTATTTAATATTTTTATCGCAGGCGAAGCAGCGAGTATTTGCTAGTATAAATATAAAGAAAGTAATTTCTTAGAACTATACAAGTCTGTTAATAGCTCACTTTTTGTGAGACAACCTAAAAATATATTGTTAGATTGTCGGTAATGCAACCTGTTTGGTATTAAGTTCAAATATAGTTCCAAGGCTGTTAATTTCGCTCAAAAAGTGAGCTTCCACATTCTAAGTGGATCACAAAAAGTGATCGCGCTCGAAAAGTTCACTTTTAAAAGTGAACAGTTTAAAAAGGATTTCATCAAAAGTAAAAAGCAAAGCTGTTAATTTCGCTCAAAAAGTGAGCGGAATTAAAAGCCTTTTAATTATATTTGAACTTAATGCCAAACAGGTTGCAAACGACAACCTAACAATATTTTTTTCTGTTAGGGAGTGTATATGTAATTTTTGGTTACTAAATATTATTTATGTAAACATTTTATTTCTTATTTCAGTTACCCTTTTCAACAATAGCCTCGTTGAATGGATTCCATTTATACTTTAAATCTCTTGGTATTAGTATACAATCTATATACTCTCACGAGTGGACTTATATATGGAAGGATTTCGATGGTTCTATAACGCTTATTATTTGTGGTAAAAATAAAACAGAGATTTTTCTGTCAATAATAGCAGAATATGTTTTTAACTGCTTAATATTATTTATTAGAAGAGATGAGTTATGCCTACCATCTTTATTAGTCAAACTGAAGCGTGAAGCCAAAAATTTCATGCCCATTGTAGATTGTATAATTGAATCAAGCTACAATGACCTTTGTGAAAGAACTAATTGTGTTTTAGCAATGGAAAACACTTTCGTTCTCAATAAACTTCATGAGTTTAGTGCTCAGAGTGGTTCCCTATTTTGCAGTATTGTGTTTACTCAGAAAACTTTATTGGGTACTGAAGGCTGGTGGAACCTTCATAATATTGATCGTTACCTACTCCTAACGCTACTGAAGTCATCGAAATCATTAAAAAACGACATTGTTGTATACTTGCCGAAAATAAATCCCACAGTGAGTAAAATATATATCATATTAAATTAAATATATATCCTCAATTTTATGGGCTCAAGGTCCAAAATATTAAAAATGAAAAAATCTTTAATAGTTTTTTTTATTTTTTTTATAGTTCTAAAAAAAATAAATAATTAATTTAATGCGAGCTTTAGATCAAGTAAGTTTTTGAAGAAGGCAACAAAAACAAATCCACATTCTGTGTATTGAGTCAATCACACAGCTGACTATACAGCCTGTTTCGGAAATCATTACATTTCCTCTTCAGTAGTCTTGAGTGATTAAGCTGTAATCAACCCACTGTTTAAGTCTTATATGATTCTACACTTGTTCGAACAAATTCGTAAGAATTATTATGTTCTCATCGGCCATGCACAACCAAATGTTGTGAAAATAGACATCTTTCAGTTAAAAACACTAGCTTCTAGCGAAGCAAAATCGTTTCAATTCTATGGTGCATTTAGACAGACTTGTCGAACTCCAATGAATATCGAAATAAATAAGAAGCAACTAGAACAGATGACAACCTTGGTAGAGTTGATGGCCTTGATCTATAAATTGCTTACTGCTTTAAAGTCTTATGATTGCCATAAATGGCCGATGAGAACACAATAATTCTTACGAATTTGTTCGAACAAGTGTAGAATCATATAAGACTTAAACAGTGGGTTGATCACAGCTTAATTACTCAAGACTACTGAAGAGGAAATGTAGCAATATCCAAAAATCACTCAAAACTAATGAAGAGGAAATGTAGCAATTTCCGAACTGTATAGTCAGCTGTGTGATTGACTGTATACAGAGTTGTTGTTGTTGTTGCCTTCTTCAAAAACTTACTTGATCTAAAGCTCGTATTTAAATTCTTTTAAATGTTAATATATCACAATTAATTAACTAAAAAGAAATAATTTCTTTAGAATTATATTTTAGCAAATTGGTATTATAGGGCATTGGCCGTAGAAAAATAATTTTTAAAAAATTTGTTTTATATTTCTTTTTGCGATATTTCGGCTTACAGTGTAAGCCATCTTTAAGGCTGGTAAGAAGAAAAGGCAATTTAAGCACAAGTAGTAATTATACATTAAAACATTATTTATCTACTAATTTAAAACATTATTGTAAAGTATATCTAAGAATTGTTATAGAAGCATACAGCAACCGCCTAGCATCATCGTTATTTGTGTTATCGGTGTTAGTTTTGTAATTTAATCTTGTATGTGTAGCATTTCTATTGTGCATCTTCTCATAGTAAGTCTCGTGTTGTATTATTTTCTTTTTTTCAAAATCTGGTTTTTGGTACCAATCAGTTTTCATTGTGTTATTCGCTTTTTCGCCAATAGCATCGAAATAAGGAAATATTTTTCCATTTTCTTCTGCTTTAGTAAACTTTGTGTGACCATTACATTTGTTTAATATGTTTAGCGTTATATTTTTTGAGTCCCATTTAACAATTGCGAAAATTTCATCTACGTATTTGCATAAAAGTCTTGGTTTTTGCTCAGTATTTTCCATAAATTTGTTCAAAGTGTCTTCCATCACTATATCCGCTATTATAGGTGAAATCGGCGACCCCATCGGCATCCCTTTTATTGTCAAACATGAAATAATTATTTTCTTTTATACAGAATCTAAGCATGTCTGTGAAAAGGGTGAGACTAGATTCGTATCATTTGAGAGTTGAAAATTTAGTATCGATTGTTTATAAATCATTGCAGTCAGGAGTCTTCCCTAGTTCCTGGAAAGAATCGATAGTAGTTCCTATAGAGAAAGTGCTACATACAAAAAAGGCAAATGAATTTAGACCAATACACATGATCTCGATTGAAGCTAAAATAATAGAAAAGGTAGTGAATATACTTTATTTATTTATTTTATTTATTTTTTTATTGAAATTAATGTTTACATGTAAGACACAGTCTTTCAAATGCAATACAAATTAACAAATTTTCAAGAAGTTATAGGATAGTCAACCGAACAAATATACAATTAGAAAATTTTTTTCATAACAATAACTTAATATCAGAGTACCAATCGGGGATCCAGAAGAAACATAGTTGTGAGTCGCTTATTAATTGAGTAATAATGAATTGGAAAATGGCTGTGAATGACAAAAAAGTAATAGTGGCAGTATTTCTTGATTTAAGGCGCGCATTTAAAACATCGCGATATTTTAAATAAAAAACTTGAAATGTATGGGGTCAGAAGAAAAGAATTAGCATTGTTCAAATCATATTTGTCTGAAAGAAAACAGAAAACAAAAGTGAATGGGTTAGTTTCAGATGAAGTAGATGTATTATTTGGAGTACCACAGGGTTCAGTGCTGGGAGTACTGTTATTCTTAATTTATATTATTGATATGGAAAAAGCTATACACATGGCCAAGTTGGCATTATTTGCAGATGATGCACTGGACCCTATAACTGTATATGGCGATTCAGTTTAGGAATGCTCTAGAAATATGAATCTTGAGTTAGAAAGTTTTAATATGTTTGTTATAATGAATGAATTAAAACTAAATGTACAGAAAACTAAATGTATTTTAATAATGGGTCTGCAGAAGAAAATGTATGTATTGTTGGTTCCATTTACGCTCTCTGAGAAAATCAATTAACTTTTGTGTATTAAAGTTAGTATTAAACGAGTTGTCAAACCAAAAACACGAGTTTCTTTTCCGCGCTTATAAAAGCAACCAATAAACGCAACATTTTTAGTCCTTCAAAGTCGGATCCGCGCAAAGCTGCTTGTAACTCTAAATTTCCTTTAAATAATACTTCGATATTCTAAACGGTCTCGCAAAACATTTTGTTTAAAACGATAACTCACTAATAAACTCGACAAGTATATTACTTTTTTCCCCGTTTGAATGTGCCGTGCTTTTCATTTCTCAGTTCTCAACAACCTCCCGTTAAGTCTTAAAAAACAAAAACCCAATGTCAAATAATGTCAAAACTCGTGATTCTGCAATAAGTGAAATTAAGAGATACAGTCATGTGAAAATAAATAGGGACACCTGTATTTTAATATTCAAAGCTGTGTTGTGACTAATTAGTCACAAACGTTAATAATTAACTTAAAACAGTTATGATTGCAATGAACACTGATCTGCCTCAATTGAAAGTGAGTAATGAGCATTCATTCCAATTCAAAAGTCAAGCTCATGGTTAATAAGCGACTAAATAGTTGAGTAAAGAATATGCGTATAAAGAAAGCCAGCTTGCTATTTTAGCTGCGCTTCTGTTAACATGACTTGACTACTGTTTTACAAAAATGCAGTCGTTGCATTTTTGGACTTTGGCTTATTAAGCGCGAGGTAAATATTTAAATTGATATTTTATTGTTGTAAGCCAAAGTTCCCATGGCTGGGCGGTCGAGTATGAGTGTATGTATGTTTGTTTTAGAAGAGTAGCGGCAGTATTAAAAATGTATGTGCATGCAAATAGGCATGAATAATTGTTTTGTTTATAAGAATAAGAATACTATTTTGTGTATCTAAAATAATAACAATGAGATTGCCTAGGTTAAGAATTTTACTTTAAGGTTGTTTATATTTTAAGGTTAAGTTATTAAGCCAAATAGAATCTCACCCAAGAATGGAAAATTGTAACAATGTTAAGAAAATGAAGAAGAAGAAAGCGAGATCAGATTTGTTATAAATATCGGTTCTCTGCTAATAAAGAGGGGAGTTGAAAAAATAAGATAGAGTGACGAAAGTGGCTCTAAAAATAAATGTGAAGAAGTCAATTAAAGGAAAACAAAACAAAGACTTTTCATTCAAATAAAAAGGAACAGGGTGAAAGATGGACAATTTTTGTAAGTATTCTTTCGGTTTGGGAACCACTAAAATCGCCATTAATTTTAATCTATCGCGGCAACCTCACGGCTGCCTACTGAATGGCATAAACCACCATGCCTCCCAAATAAAGAGGTGGTTAATATAACAAAAATTAGGGAGATTGTAGGACTTACGCGTATCCTCAGCGGAGGATACAACAGAATGGCGCAGCCGGTAGGATCCTTCTGTCCGCAGGGACAGCAAGGATGTTAGATCCTTATTGTTACAGGAACAATAAGGACAATTTTGGTTTGTTTAATTTCATTAAGTTTTAGAGAAGGACAATTTTTGTTAGATCCTTCTGTTACAGGAACAACAGGTGTTAAAAAAAATGGATATAAAAAAAAGTAATTGCTAGGATCCTTGCTGTTATAGGAACAGTAAGGACATTGGTTCTTTTGCAAAGATTCAAAGTGATCGGTGAGACATTGTTGTTACAGGAACAACAAGCATATTTTGGAAAGATTTTTTTTTTATTGAATTTGAATGTTTGATAGGTCTTTATTGTTACAGGAACAATAAAGAAAATTTTTTTGTTAGGACATTTAAAAAAAAAAAAATGTGTGTTTTTAATGTTTTAAATAATAAGAAATTATTTTGGGATTTTTATCTTTCTGCTGGAAATATATTATTGATGGCGGATTCATCTTTTAACACCTCTCGGAAAGAGGATGGCAGGAATATTTTTCTTTTGTATATAAAGGTTTAAGTTTCGTTTGAACCCTTTTTAGGAATTCAATTTTTGGTAAAAAATTTTTTTTAGATAACACATATTGTCAACAACAACTTTTTGTATCCACTAAGTGAAAATCATGAGGACTGTACTAGGAGAATTTTCGAAGACCATCCTGGCAAACCAAACATGGAAGCAGATTTTATGGGAAAATAGAAAAGGAACTAAATCACCGTGGAAGATTTATCAACAGAGAAGATAACCAGTCAGCTTCAAGGAAGTCTAAAGCGGCATGAATTTTAAAATTTGTTATAAAATATACAAAATAAAAAAAAAAAGAATTTTTTATATAATAAAGAATATTTGTATTACAAAAGTCAACTAATGTATGGTTTATATGTGGAAAAAAACCTTAAATAAATGGGAATTAAACAAAAAATATAAAAATGTGTTTTGTAAGCTTTAAATTTGTATTTTTTAGTGAAACAAAACGCATTACAAACAATTGAAGGCAGGGGAAAAGAAATAAGATATTTGTGTGGAGCATTCGGGGGTTTCGTGGAAACACTTGGGTCAGTGAAGATAGAACATGACGAGGTAAATAATCTTAGTTTTAAGTTGCACGTAGTGGCACTAGAACAAGGACTGCCTGCAGATGGCATATTAGGTCGGGATAATTTGTGGAATAAATCTATCATAAATACGATAGATAAAACAGTAATTATATATGACAAAGAAGGAGGTAATATAAAATTACCATTGAAACAAATGAATGAGTTAAGCTCAATTAATTACAGTGAGGAAATGGAAATAAAAGCTAGGACCATACAAACAGTAAGAATTAAAGTAGAGACAAAGATTCCGGTGGTAGTGGTACATAAACAGGAGATAGTGCCAGGGGTTTATTTAGGAGAAAGTTTAACGAAGGTAGAGGACGATACCGCATATGTATCAATTTTGAATTCAAATAATGAGGATGTTATCTTGCCGAGGTACTATAAACCGAAATTTTCCAATTATAACACATTTAAAATTAAGTCAGGCTCAATGTATGGAGTAAACGAGTGTAAGGTAAAAGAAAGGATTAACAAATTAACACAGACAATTAAATTAGATGAAAATTTGAACTTAGAGGAAAGGTCTGCAATCGAGAATTTAATAACGGCATACCATGATATTTTTCTATTGGAAGGAGATAAATTAACATATACTCCAATGATAGAACATGACATTCAGGTTCAAGCAAATCAGCCTCCAATAAATCAAAAACAGTATAGATTACCTCAAACACATAGAGAAGAAATTCAAAAACAGGTAGAACAACTTTTAGAAGACGACATTATTAGACCGAGCAAATCACCGTGGAATTCGCCATTGCTATTAGTACCAAAGAAAGCAGGAAGCGATGGTAAGAAAAAGTGGAGATTAGTCATAGATTTCAGAAAGGTAAATGACGCAACAATTAAGCAAGTTTTTCCAATACCAAGAATTGATGAAATATTAGATCAATTAGGGCACTGTAGATATTTTTCAACATTAGATTTGGCAAGTGGGTACCATCAGGTTCTCATGAGTAAAGAAGACAGAAAGAAAACAGCATTTAGTACAGCATTTGGTCATTATGAATTCAATAGAATGCCATTTGGACTCACCGGAGCTCCAGCGACTTTCCAGCGATTGATGAATAATATATTGACAGGATTACAAGGAATAGATTGTTTCGTATATTTAGATGATGTGGTAATTTATGGAAAAAATTTACAGCAACATGGGGAAAGATTAGCACAAGTATTCCAGAGACTTAGGGAAAATTGCTTAAAATTGAATACGGAAAAGTGTCAGTTTCTTCGTAGAGAAAAAGCATACCTGGGACACAAATGTTTGGAATTAGGGGCGCTACCAGATCCACAGAAATTAAAATTCGTGAAGGATATTCCAATACCAAGAAATAGGAAAGAGGTTCAAGCATTTTTAGGACTAGCTAATTATTACAGGAAGTTCATAGAGAATATGTCACAAATGGCATCACCCATAAATAATTTATTAAAGAAGGACAGTAAGTTCCAACGGTCATATAAGTGTCAGGAAGCATTTGAAAAAATAAAGGAAGCGGTGACTTCATCACCCATTTTGGCATATCCCGATTTTAGCAAGCCGTTTTTACTAACTACAGATGCGAGTGGTGAAGCATTAGGAGCAGTGTTGTCACAGGGTGAAGTAGGAGAAGATCGACCAACTGCATTTGCAAGCAGGTCATTAAACAGCGCAGAGAAAAGGTATTCGACAATAGAAAAAGAGTTTTTGGCAATTGTTTGGGCGACAAAAAATTTTAGAGCATATTTGTTGGGAAGGCCGTTCAAAATATATACAGATCACCAACCATTGAGAGGAATAGCGAATCTGAAGGACCAAACGTCGAGATTAGCAAGGTTTAGACACAAAATGTCAGAGTATGATTTTGAAATAATTTATAAACCAGGGAAAAAGAATTTAAACGCCGACGCCTTGAGTAGAATACCGCATGGAAGCGAAGAAGTCGCACTAGTACAAACGCAGGAGAAGAAAATAGGAGTGGAGAGGCCATTTACAAATTTATATATTGATCTGATTGGTATACTACCAGAAACGTGTTTAGGGAATAAATACATCTTGATACTCCAAGACGAGTCCTCGAAATATTTGAAGTGTATTGCCGTACCTAATGCGGACGCAATCACGATCGGAAACGCCATATTGAATAGTAATATTCCTGAAACAATAATAACTGATAACAATTCCAGTTTCACGTGAAAATTATTTTCGAGTGTTTGTAAAAGATTGGGAATCAGAGATTTCCAGATTACAAACGACCGAACACTATCGGAAAGTTCTTTGAAAGGCAAAAGCTCATATTTCATTAGGGAACATATAGCAGAATACTTGTTAAAGTCAGATAGAAGGATTCCAAGTTGGGAACAAGGGTTAAAAGAAGCAACAAGGTTATATAATAGTAAAATAAAGACGTCAGCACAGAAGAATTATTTTCAAGATTTACACGGGGAGAAGGCAGAGCTAATAAGCAAAGAGGTTAATATGGTTAAGACAAGATCAAAGACAAGAGAAATGGAAATAGCTAAGGAGAGTAAAGAGAATACAGAGTCAGTAGCGAAGGTAGATGACGACATAGCTCAGCAAAACGATAAAAACATAGTGGTTCTTACTGACAGAAAGGATATAGAAAGAATATTAAAGGATTTTCATGATTTGCCATTAGGAGGTCATCAAGGAGCACTAAGAACGTTCTTTAGAATAAGACAACAATACAAATGGAAGGGAATGCAAAAAGAAATTAAGGAATATGTAAGAGCATGCCATAAATGTCAAGTAAATAAAAGTTCTAGACTCACCAAAATGCCTATGGTATTGACAGACACACCAACACGCCCGTTTGACAAAGTTTATATGGATATAGTCGGCATATTGCCAGAGACTGTGTCTGGTAATAAATACATTTTAACGTTTCAAGATGATTTTTCGAAGTATATGGCATGTGTTGCGATACCAGATGCCGAAGCAAGCACGATATCGAAAGCATTTTTTAACGAAATTATAACTCGCCACAATACACCAAGGGTGTTAATTACAGACAACGGCTCAAATTTTATTTCACGCGTGTTTTCAGATGTATGTAAAATGTTAGTTATTAAAAAGTTACATATCACACCGTATCATCCACAAGCAAATGGTTCCCTAGAGAGAAGTCATAGGCCTTTGGCAGAATATTTGAGAGGTTTTGCAAAAGAAGACGGGTCAAATTGGGATCAGTGGCTATCGTCCGCTATGCACGTTCACAATAACACCGCATATGGCAACAAAGCAAACACCATTCAAAACATTATATGGGTTTGACTCAGAAATGCCAGCTAATTTAATGCGAAAGTGTAGTCCGGTGTATAATTCCGAGGATACTTCAAAAGTTATGAAATATCAAATTCAGAGAGCGCACGAACTGGTAAGACAGAACCAGGAGCGTGCAAAAGAATTATCTAAAAAATATTATGATAATACTTTAAATGCAGAAGAATTTTAAAATTGGAACAGTAAATATCAGAACAAAAGAATAAAATAAATAAATAACAAAACTTAAAGAAAACTAAATTCTCACTACGGGAAAATATTAAAAGAAAATATTAAGGAGAAATTAAAAATGAAAAATTAATGTTTAAAAGAACAAACCAAAAGAAAAGCCTATATTGAAATTTCTTACGGTTTATTTATATGTAAATGCGCTTACGCATAAAAATATTGACAAGAAAAATGAAGATTTGTATAAAAGTATAAAAAAGAAAAATAAAAATAAATTTAAAGAGAATTAACTAAGTTAGAAAATTAAAAGGAATTGAAATCCTTGAAGTCGTATGTTGAGTTGATAACAAGGTAAATGTGAAGTAAAGTTAAGATAAAAACAATATCAATAATTAATAAATTTGATAACAGAAGAATGTATTAAGATATAGAGAAACAGAATACAAATGTTTACAAAATAAATAATACGTTAAGGATCGAACTTATAAGTTATGGTCACTGAATATTTTAAAATTTGTTGAAAAAAAAAAAACTTTGTAAAATGGAAATTAAGAATACAACATTTGAAGAATACGGCTATATCAAGTGTCTTGTATGCATCGACATAGCAGAAACACAAGAAGCGGAGGTTGAAGCAGGAACGAGATATTCAAGTAAAAGAAGTAACGAAGACTTTTAATTGTGTCTGAACCAGTAGAGGGAAGAAATCCGTTAGTGAACGTTATTTGAAGTACAAGAAAGAGAATATGAGTTTGAAAGAATTACATGGAAGCAGTAAGGATTGGTTAAACTGATTGCAAAGTTTCTTGACGAACATTAAGACAACACAGCAAATTGAAGATGTGTAGAAAGCGCAGACATGGAAACGTTGCATCGCAAATAATAATTTCATAACTGGCCGCAGCTCATTCATTCATCAGATGATTTCGCAGAAACAAAAGTGTGCAAATATGTTACATACTTCGGAATAGTTTGAAATTTTATTACTTTTAACATTTTTCTTAAATTTATGCTGGCAATTTTTCTTGTGGAGCATATGGCGAAGGAAGAGAATAATAGCCTTTACGATAACGTATTGGCCGCATCATCAACGAAATTAATTATAATGAAGTCTATAACACTACGAGGTTGCTCAACAATAGATTGGGTGAATTAGGATATTTTGTTTATACATCCGATATCAATAGAGTAGCTGAAAGATTTGTTGAACTTGACAGGCTATAACGCAAAAAGTTCGGAGCTTGTATATGAAAACAAAAAGTTAAAGGCTGTTTACACAACTTGGTACTATGAAATTAGAAAAGACAAAAATTGAGTCACCATCAGTAGCAGTAGCACCAGAAGCGGAACAAAGATAAAAGATACCTAGTGGAGCATAAGCAGACCGAATCAACGAGGACGAGATGTCACCGATGTATACAAGACATAGGGAACTAGTAAGATTTAATGGGTTTCAAATGAGATTTTACATTTAACAATTATTTAAGATATCAAAAGTAAAACGAAAACATAAACATTCACAAGAACTATACAGGACAAAATGTGCTTATAACAAATAAAAATTTAAGTTAGTCGAATTTGGAACTGATAATGTATTGTCGTGTAATGTTATATAATTTAATGTAATGTAATGTAATGTAATGTACAAAAGAACTGAATAAGAAAAAATTTGTTTATAGTCAGTTTCACAGAAGAAAGAAAAAAAAAAGTAATTGAAAACTTTATATATTAAGCATACAAACATAGTCGATACGCAAAAAGCAAAGTCATCGAAAATTTCAACCTCTTCAAGGTAAAAATTTTCTTGGTCAAAGGGGGGAGGTTGTGACTAATTAGTCACAAACGTTAATAATTAACTTAAAACAGTTATGATTGCAATGAACACTGATCTGCCTCAATTGAAAGTGAGTAATGAGCATTCATTGCAATTCAAAAGTCAAGCTCATGGTTAATAAGCGACTAAATAGTTGAGTAAAGAATATGCGTATAAAGAAAGCCAGCTTGCTATTTTAGCTGCGCTTCTGTTAACATGACTTGACTACTGTTTTACAAAAATGCAGTCGTTGCATTTTTGGATTTTGGCTTATTAAGCGCGAGGTAAATATTTAAATTGATATTTTATTGTTGTAACCAACATGATTATGAAATCTGAGCCAAAGTTCCCATGGCTGGGCGGTCGAGTATGAGTGTATGTATGTTTGTTTTAGAAGAGTAGCGGCAGTATTAAAAATGTATGTGCATGCAAATAAGCATGAATAATTGTTTTGTTTATAAGAATAAGAATACTATTTTGTGTATCTAAAATAATAACAATGAGATTGCCTAGGTTAAGAATTTTACTTTAAGGTTGTTTATATTTTAAGGTTAAGTTATTAAGCCAAATAGAATCTCACCCAAGAATGGAAAATTGTAACTAAGTTAAGAAAATGAAGAAGAAGAAAGCGAGATCAGATTTGTTATAAATATCGGTTCTCTGCTAATAAAGAGGGGAGTTGAAAAAATAAGATAGAGTGACGAAAGTGGCTCTAAAAATAAAAGTGAAAAAGTCAATTAAAGGAAAACAAAACAAAGACTTTTCATCCAAATAAAAAGGAACAGGGTGAAAGATGGACAATTTTGGTAAGTATTCTTTCGGTTTGGGAACCACTAAAAATTCCCATTAATTTTAATCTATTGCGGCAACCTCACGGCTGCCTACTGAATGGCATAAACCACCATGCCTCCCAAACAAAGAGGTGGTTAATATAACAAAAATTAGAGAGATTGTAGGACTTACGCGTATCCTCAGCGGAGGATACAACAGCTGCATGAATTACATACAAGGTGCAACAGATATAGCATCAATTCCCTCGGGTGGTGGTTCCTACTGATAAGACGAGTATAAAACTTTATGGAGTTTCCTCCTACATTGTAAGACTTTCAAAATACATGGTGTTTTATGGTTTTGGTACGTGTTTAGTATTGTTGATATAGAATCTAAACTATTTATCATAAAATAAAAAATAATATTTTGTATTTTAGAAAAAATATCAAATTTTCCATCAATATATCAATCACTTTCGTGTCATGTGCTGCAGCTGAGCTAAAAATTTGAGATTATCCAACGAAATATCAACAAATTTTGTATCTTTTGTTTTAGCGGAGCTGTAATCGTCCAAATTTAAAATGTCTTTTTTTCATATCACTTAATCAACAGTCTTTTCTAAATTCTAACTTTGAGCAAAATTTGTTGATATTTCGTTTGATAATATCAAAATTTTAGCTCCGCTGCAGCACATGATACGAAAGTGATTGATATACTGATAAAAAAGTTGATATTTTTCTAAAATAGAAAATATTCTTTTTTATTTTATGGTGAGTAGAATAGATTCTATATCAGTAATACTAAACACGTACCAAAACCCTAAAACACCCTGTATCTTGAAAGTTTTACAATGTGGGTGGAAACTCCATAAAGTATTTTACTTACCTTATCAAGAAGAATCACCAGCCGAGGGAATTAATGCTATATCTGGGGCACCTTGTATATAATTCATGCAGCTTCAAATAGAAAAATATAGGTGTCCCTATTTATTTTCACATGACTGTATATGACGAAAAGCATTGAAGATGCGACGATAATGGACTTAGAGAGTATATCAAGTTATTTGCAGATGCTTAATGAACAGTGGACTAGATTCAACTTGGCACAAGATGCTGTTGAAATTTTCTTGTGGTATCGACAACTTTGTGACAGAAGAAGAATCACGAATTCGGGCCGAATCTTGGTATTCTATTTCTTTGGCTAAGTCGTACAAAAAAGGTTTTAACTGAACCTGAAATAAATACAAATGTAACCGCAGAGGCTTCTGCACCAAAACGGTTACCCAAAATGGAACTGCCAACATTTTCAGGCGATTCCACTGAATGGATTTCGTTTCTTGATGCATTTCAATCACTAGTTGCTTCAAACAATAATTTGACGAACGGTCAAAAGCTTTACTATCTTCGAAGTTGCTTGAAAAGAGAAGCTTTAAACATCATGAGTAGTTAAAAAATTTGCGTGGCGAACTATAACGATGCCTGGGACTTGCTAAAGGGTCGCTACAAAGTCATGCAAGTCATTATTGAAGGTCACTTTCGCGCATTGTCTGCTATACAGAGTGCGAGTAGTGATTCTGCTGACGCCATAAAACAGGTTCTTTACAAAACTCTACAGCATGTACGTGCTCTTAAAGCTATTGGATGACCGGTGGAGTTTTGGGACGACTGGTTGGTGCATGAGGTGGTGGGTAAGATCGAATTTGAAACAAGAAAACAATGGGAGCGTCACTTGAAAATGACGATCCTCCAACCTTTGACGACTTGAAGATATTTTTAGAGATAAGGTGTTGCTCTCTCTCAATGCTCTTGACAACAACTGCTACTGACGTTACTGTGGACAAAAATTCTGCCAGATTCACACCTAGAAACAAAACGACTGTGTTTCATGCTTTACAAAATAATTTTGATAGCTTGTCGCGCTGCTCACACTGTAATGGCAATCATAAAATTTACTATTGCGAAATGTTCTCAAGCTTAAATGCCTCTGCCAGAGTTCAGTTTATAAAAGAAAGTGGTGCATGCTTTAACTGTTTAAACACAGGGCACCTCAAGGCGAGATGCCGTAGTAGCTCAACATACAGAATTTGTCATCAACGTCACCATACGTTCTTACACACTATCGCTCTCTCTGCTCCAGAGTCCGATGAAAACGTTGTTGTTGCCACTGCTCGAACAGCTATGGTTCCCGCTTTCACCAATGCTGGCGCCGCTAGAACAGTTTAGATAATCAAGATTTCACAGCCTCTTTTGTCACTGCAACTAAACTTGTTAAATCTATTTTAAGCACAACCTGCAATTTCTCTAGCACCACCGCTGCAACCGCCGATGTCAACTCGCAAATCAAAGCCAAACAAGCTATTCTTTTGGCTACCGCTTTTGTCAAAGTGCAAGACTGCTCCGGCCGATGGCAAACCGCTCGCTTGTTATTCGATACTGGCTCGCACGCTTCTTTCGTGACTGAGTCCAACGCCTTCGTTTGACAAGAAATTCTTCATTTGTGTTCGTAACTGGCATCGGCTCTGCACATGGAGGACGTTCGAAAGGTGAGACATCACTCAATTTGCCACCTCGTTTGTTTCCTCAGTGTTTCAAAATTAAGGCGATTATTTTGACAAAGTTACCGAATGATTTACCAACAACAAATATTTCCGTTGCTTCCTGGCCTCACATTATTGATTTGCCACTTGCTGACCCACATTTTACGGAGCCTGGTTCAATAGATATCATAATAGGAATAGATGAAATGGAACAATTTATTACACCAGAAATTCGAAAAGGGGTTCCTGGAACGCCAATGGCTCAGTGCACAGCCTTTGGGTGGATTCTGTTGTGTTACTGTTGTGTTCTGTTTTGGGTAGCTACAGCTTCTCACTTATTCGTAAAGGCGCAACAGCAATCCGCAAAAGATGCTAATAATAATTTCAAAGGAGCTGCTGACACGATTCTTCGGGATTTTTATATGGAAGATTTGTTGATGGGGTCATCCAGCATAGCGATGCTTCAATTGTTAAAAAGAGACATATCCACTGTTCCAAAGACGATTTTCTGACTTTCTCCGTAAACCTTAAAGAGCCACCAACCTTTCCTTCTAAAAGAGCATTTTTATCGGATTCGAGTACCTTGTTTGACCTGCTTGGTCTTCTAACACCTTGCACTATAAAGTCAAAAATTTGATTCCAGGACATTTGGCTCACAGATGCTGATTGGGATGATGCTGTTCCGGACAGCATTGCGAAACAATGAAGTTCTCTTCGACAAGACTTGAAACTGCTTTCTGGTGTCAAACTAAATCGATGGCTTGGCTGTGGGACTACCGGTTCGGTTACAGAGTTACATACATTTGCTGACTGATCGGAGTGTGCGTACGGTGCGGTTATTTATGCTCGATCATTTTAGTCAGATTGTACAGTCAGTGTCACCTTAGTCGCTTCTAAGGCTAAAGTTGCACCGCTAAGAATAAAAACGCTTCCCCGTCTCGAACTTTGTACTGCACACCTTGCCGCAAAGCTTCTGAAAAATGTGACATCTAACTGGGATATGCAAAACTATCCTTTTTATGCTTGGACTGATTCCACTATTCTGTCATGGTTACAAGCTCATCCGAGTCGATGGGTAACTTATTGCAAACCGTGTCGCTGAAATACAGGAATCTTTACAACCAGAGTGCTGGAACCACATACGCTCTGAGTACAATCCTGCGTATTGTGCTTCAAGAGGCGTGACGCGTGGTGAGCTGCTTCGGCACCAACTTTGGCAAAAATGTCTTGAGGCAGAATTTGCACTAGTTAGGTATACTCAAACTTATAATTTTTCTAATGAAATATCTCATTGCAGCAAAAAGAAGCCAATACCACTTCGTAGCTGTCTGTTGCTTTTGCAACCTTTTCTATATGAAAATGCAATTTTACGAGTTGGAGGTAGCTTGAAACGATCTGCTTCCAGTGCTGATATTAAACATCCAATCATCCTTGCGTAAAATTCACCACTTGCTAAGTTTATAGTTACGGAGATACACGCGTATACGCTGCACTATTTTACAACGCAATTTGATTCGCCTAGTATATCATAAGTGTGTTAAGTGTACAATCAATGGCAGATTTACCATCAAGTCGTGCCACTTAAGCCCCCTGTTTTCTTTGTAGTGCTGTTGATTTTGCTGGGCCATTTTCGTTTAATTTTTCTCAGGGAAGAGGCTCGAAGTCTATAAAGGACTTTGTTTTGTTCCAGCGGCGCAAACACAAGCACTTGAACTTGGATTGCTCTGGATTGAACACTTAACAAACACAGGGACTTGAACCTGAATTTTTTACGCAGAAAGTTAAAACAAAAGCACTATAATGATTAGTGTAAAATAAATAACTGACTTTATTATTTCCTTGTACCTGCTTAAATATAAAACATATTGCGTAGTTTAACAAATTAAATATTGATTAATTAACATTAACTTCAATAAATGACAAAACCTAAATTTATGATAAATATTGCTTATTTAGCATTGATTATGTAAACAATTAAAACATAAAAAGTGCAAAGAATTCACAATATATAAAAATAAACAACAAACTTAATAATAAACAAAAGTAGGTCAGCAAGCGTGCATTGCCCTGTGCTGTAGCTGCAATTTGTTTTGCCTGTGTTGTTGTTGTTGTTATATCATAAGTAAAATATAGAGCAGCAAGCGTACATTGCCCTGTGTTGTGGCTGGACAATTTGGTTTGCATATTTTGTTGTTGTACCGTAAGTAAAATATAGAGCAGCAAGCGTACATTGCCCTGTGTTGTGGCTGGACAATTTGGTTTGCCTATGTTGTTGTTGTATCATAAGTAAAATATAGAGCAGCAAGCGCAAATTGCCCTGTGTTGTGGCTGGAGAATTTGGTTTGCCTATGTTGTTGTTGTACCATTAGTAAAATATAGAGCAGCAAGCGTGCATTGCCCTGTGTTGTGGCTTTACAATTTGATTTGCCCATGTTGTTATTGTACGGTTATTGTACAGGCTTCGTTTCTCAACGCATTTAAAAGATTTATTAATCGACGTGGTTACTGCAAAACATGTTTTCCGACAATGGCACTAATTTTTTAGGTGCGGAAAGAGAGTTAAGAACCATGTTTCGACGATGTATGGCTGATGATAAGGATCGAAGTTACTTTGTTGATTCCTGTATAACATGGCACTTTAATCCTCCGAGCGCGCCGCATATTGTATTTGTATTGGGAGATTGGTGTGAAACGTGTAAAACATATCTTAAATGATGCTCATCTAGCATACGAGGATTTAAGTACCCTGCTTACTGAAGTGAGGCTTACGTAAATTCACGTCCTTTGTGAGCCTTTATAACAGACGCCAGTGATATGGAAATTCTCACACCTGGACACTTCATCGTAGGTGAACCTTTAAAATCATTTCCGGAGCCAAAGACTCAAGAGTTTAATGGAAATTTACACCAGCGCTGGCATACTATTTCATCGACGAGACAACATTTTTGGCATCGTTGACGAGATGAACATCTCGTTAGCTTGCAACGCCGCTCCAAGTGGTTTCGCTCTTCACCAAACATTCAAGAAAATGACGTAGTTGCCGTACTTAATGAATACACTCCGACGAAATGGAAACTAGCAAGAGTAGTAAAATGTTTTCCTGTAGACGATGGCCGCGTAAGAGTCGTTACCGTAAAAACAGCCGGTGGGGAGTTAGTACTAGTAGTCGTGAAGCTCTGCCCTTTGCCCACTAAAAGCGATATCTTATATTGCAGTTATAATTATTCTTATTAAGCATTTATTTGTAATTAACTTTTCTTGAAACTTGAACTTTTTTCAAAATCATGTAATGTTTTGTTGATTTTTTAAATCAAAGTCTGTGTTGAACGCTTTGAAATCGTTCAAGGCCGGCGCTATGTTAAATCAAATTTAGTTTATATAATAAATATATATTCTTCCTTTTATTTATACAAAACTAGTGCAAGCGTTCTATCCCAGCTTCTTTGTTTTTTTTTCGAAAACTTCGGCTTAGCTTAAGTTAGACTAAAAAAAGTTGGTCCTTTTGCGACTCTGCCAATAATTTTTGTTATTCTTTTTAACACACTTGTATTCTTATGCTAAATATTGAAAAAATATTGAAATATACAGCTTTTTAAATATAAAATTTTTTATGCTAAAATACTGGCAAAGTCAATTGAAACATTAGCCATAATTATAACTAAATAATGACTTTGAAAACTACTTATAATTAATTCAATTTTCTCAAATTTAAATACAGTTAAAATAATATATAAATTGCTTCCTTTTCCTAATCAATTAAAACTTAAAATTAATTAAATTAATTAAAAGTAATGGTACACACTATTTGTTTAGTTTAGATTTTTTTGTACAAGCTCATCATTGTAATTTTTATTAGTTAAAACATATATTAAAGGAAACTTGGAATTGTTAAAATGAGACGGTAAAGTTTTCTTATTTGGTTGAGGGAGGGAGATGTTTGCTATTGGGAGGGTTTCTAAAAATTTATAGCCCCTGAACCCTCACGGTAGGATGGGAACAGTGTGGGCAGAGCTCGTATACCAGAGCTCCAAGAGTTTGTTTGTTGGTTGATTGGGCCAGGGGTGCCCACACGATTTTCCCTGTTGGTTTTAATTTCAGGTATAAATTTTTGACTTTCTTTTCAGGTTTGGAATTTTTTTTGGATTTGGTTTGAATCACCGACGTGCCGATGACGCATGCACGTGAATATTTGTACGGCGAGGGTACACTTGGACGGCCACAAGACCCCACCCCGCATCTCACCGAACTGCTAGCGATGGCAAACCAGCACGTGCTGCCGTGGGCAACCTACTGTCCGCGGGTTACTTGACCGGGGCGTTGGTGGCACCTGTTTGAGGAGTCAGCACTTGTCAGTCTGGTCAATATATACCAGGGGCGCTCAAATCGGCCGCCCTCAAAACAAAATCTACGGGGCTGCCGCCTCATAAAGATGGTACCACCGCTCCAACGAAAATTTAAATTAATTTTAAATTACTTTTGAACGTCGGTCAGTGACTGTTGAAAACTTCGCCCTGCTACAGTCGACTTAAAAAATATCGTTTTTCTGTTATAAAGATGATCCAATTTGGATAATTTTTTAATTTTTTGTAAACTTAATAAAATAAAATTGCTAACAATCTTGCAGCATTTAAATTTGAGAAAATTGCAGTGATCTAGACAAGGTCAAAAGCGAAAAAAAATTTAGGTAATATGGAATAATGTAGGCTAATTTTAGATCACGCACTAATTTTTAAAAAAATCTGATGGCAAATTCTTGTTAAGAAAACGCTTTTACGTCAGAATATCTTATGGTCAAAAGTTTTTTTATGACTAAAATTTATATAGGAAACTCGATTTGAAACATTTATTTTATACTTCTTCAAATTCACGTTTTTTAACAAGCGTACACCCATTCTGAGAATTTTCTGGATTTTTTTGCGTCATGTGCTTATATTTTTACATCCAGGATTTAGAATCAAGCCTTGCAGCTTTATGAAATATGTTTAGAAAATAAATTGAGCCCAAAACCCATCTATACATGTACCTCTTCATATATTTATTCATACGTTTTGAATTAAAAAAAAATCAATGTTTTAAATAATTCATACAAAAGGTATGTTTTCAAACTCGATTTTAGTAATTTGCATGCTGCCAACACTGATGCATGTTGAAAAAAGAAATAAGGCGGTTGATGTCCATGCTGGGAACATTTTAACAAGAATAGCGACAAATCTTATTCTTAATTTTTGCGGATGATATAGATTTTTACCTCCTAAATCCAAATCTGATAAATTTCAGGTCGCTCGCAATTGGTTTATGAGTATAGGCCTCCAAAACTGGAAAAAATGGTCAGAAAATCTTGCTGATTTTATTAATTTTTAAAAAAAAATATTGGGAAATTCTTGTATTTTTATTTAAAAGGGAAACTTGGGTTCTAAATAGTAATTAATGCGATTTTATTTAAGAATAAAGGAGACCTCACATTATTTAATTTACTAAATTACTAAGAATATTTGTTGAGAAAAAATTTTAGAAATTACATGAAAAATAAATTAAATTTGAAAATGTTTCGGTCATGATACGAGAAAGATTTTTACCCCTCTTTGAAATAGATATAATTTTCTTATGTGTACAAGCGTGTGTCAACCGGTGTATCATGATAACAAAATTAGTACCAAGAATCTCAGAAAATAGAATTATATAGGTTACGTTTTCTTTATGTGCATTCTAGATCCTTTATACCTTTTCCCCCCTAGAAAAAAATCCTGTGGATGCCCTTTAATGTAGTCATTAGCTTCTCAAACCTTTCGTCATTATTTCTTTTCGTTCCATTGAGAGTTGTTTTCAATGTCATGTAATTGCTTAATTTCTCTGTTTTTGGGCTTAAATCATTAATAATATCTCTTCGTCATTTACATTCATTATTTTGATCTGGCAAATGCCTTTTAATGGAGCGATGGAGTTTGCTAAAAACACTCCCTTAGTTAGTTCTTGGATCAATATAACACTGTCTTCTTTTAAGTTTAACTTAGGGCCAGCTTATGAGTACGAGCTTAAACTTTAGTTAATTTAAACCTAGCTTAACTCACCAAAATTTGACGTTTAAACTCGGTTTAACTAGACATTTAAGCATTCTTTGAAGTTAAATTATGATAATGTGTTTCTTTTTTGCCTTAACCGAAAAAATTGGCACTTAATGGGCAAAATTACTTTCGATCGAGGGGGTATTCTAAAGACTTCTTTTGCGTGTGGTTTTGTAAGCAAAGGCACGATATGCTAGTAATTTTTAAAGTTGATTTTTATTGTGTAAGTTCCATAGTCAATCTTGCACATATATTTCATCAAGAAATTTCTCCAATGTTACAATGTGTTGTTATTGGAAAATCTTCATTTACAATGTGGAAATCGTTCGTCGCTATATCCTTCCCAAGACGCAATGGTAATTTCGATGTTCCTAATGTGCATAAATTTTCTTTCATTATGCCAGTTAATCTGCATCCGTTTTCGCAATCTATATTGAGGTTATTATTTATATTCTTACATATGGAGATATCTGCTCCTGTGCTTACTAAAAACGTTAATTTATTTTTTTGTTTGGTCACACGATAGTATGACATAATTTGTCAATTTTTAAGATAAAACATATATTTTCCTATCTATTGTTGGCCTTCCGGAAGTTCTTGTTCTTCCGGGCCGCTCTCGTTTCGGTAACCGTTGCACGGTGGGGCGATCACATACAAAGGACATCCAGAAAAAGTGCAACTTGCAAATTATTATAATATTTTGATACATTTCGATAGAAATATATTTGGGCTATTTGAATTCGGCAGTTTTTTATTTTGAAGTGCGTACTTTTGTTTTTGTAAAGCCTCAAAGTTGATATTTTGTAATTTAAAAAAAAATATAGTCTTTTTTTAAAGTCCTATAACATTTTGTTAAACTACTTGATTGAACAGGTCTTTATATTTTATGAAAGGGTATACTCTAAACTTTTCAACCAGATATTTTGTTTTTAAGTTTTTTGCTATCCCGTTATTGCGATAAGGAATAAAAATAAAAAATTAAAAAAATTATTAAATTTGAAAAATAAAAAATGGCCAGGGTTGGGCAGGATCAAAGTACTTTACATTACAAATAATGATATTAAGAAATGTTTAAAAAAAAAATTAGCGCGCGCCATCCAGCGCCTTCTGAGAATTTCACTATCAATGCTGTATTCCTCGGGTTTTTTTGTACCATTTCTCACAAAGTTTGCCTATTACAGCGTAACTACAAGAACTGATTCAGTTTTATTAGCGATAAAACTTGCGAATGGATAATGGACAAGTTTGGGATACAAATATTTTTTCTAACCCATACCGACCCGGCTCCGTGACCTTTTGTAAACGGAAAAAATAGATCTTTTGATTTGATTGCGGCATAGCATCCATACTAGTAAAGTGACTTAAAGTTATTGTATTAAATAAGTGTAGACAATTTTAATGCAAATATTTTGGTATACTGTTTATTTATCAGAGACGTCTGGTTCTTGAGATATATTTTATACACGATGCAAATATCGTCAATAATTTTAGTAAAAAAATTGCATAAACTGGTACAGTACAGATAAAGGGTATGAAATCCACTTAAAAGTGATCTGCCAATAAACACAGGTGTTATATCTTTAACCGTCAATAATTTATATGAAATATATATTAAAAGTTCAGTGCAAGCAATATGTATTTATGAAGGTGGCAGAAGTAGGTGACGTCTCTCAAATCGGCACCGTAGCAATGTAGCAAATATTAACCAATATGTAACTATTATGATAAAAGCATTTGAATCAACACCAATATACTATTTTGCTGACGACGAAATTAAAATTGTTTAAGGTTAGTTAATAGAAGTGGTATTGCAAGGGTCTGGTAAAATTCATGACGGTAACAATGCCCGCAGATTTTTTACTAATTACAAGGAAAAGTTCAGAAATCAGTGGAGTGGAAGAAAATTTAATTAAACGATGTTATGTTATGTTATGTTATATTACAGGTAAAAAATTTTAATATATACAGATATGAATTAATTTGTTTTACATTTATTCGTAAAAATTTTAATTTATTTCAGGTCATAGCATCTGGTCTTAAAAATAATATCACAAAATTCAAAAACTATTGTCTAGAAACAGCAAAGTTATACGTTGAGCTTTATGATTGATACTAAATGCCTGCTACTGTACATAAAATATTAATGCACAGTGAGAATATAGTTAAAAAAGCGGTAGTACCCATAGGTCTGTTATCCGAGGATGCGAAAGAAGCCAATCACAAATTATTTCGGTTTTTCAGACTTCACAACACGAGAAAATTTTCAAGATCTGCTTGCAATTCAGATATTTTGCATGCCCTTCTGCTGAATTCAGATCCAGCACTTTCAAGCTTTGGTTTTAATAAAAAATTACCACAAAGCTATCTGATTGAAGCAAAGGAGCTTTCTGATGAGGAAAGTGAAAACATATCTTTTACAGATAATGTGTAAAATTAAGCATATTGTATAATTATGTGTGGTATTAATGAATCCCTGTTTGCTCTTAATATGACATATAATTTATTTTAAATAGAGATATATGCTGTCTCTAAACATCTTTTAAATGCAATAAGCTAATAAATTCTTGTTTAAAAACACATTTTGTAATAAAATACAGGTACGAAATATAGCTAAACACAAAAAAATGGTTTTTTTACCATGAATTTTTTGGGTTTCTTAGACCCGCTACACTCATAAAGGTTAAAGGATTTCAAGGGAAGTTTTTTTAAGAAGCCATGTTTAAAATTTGGTCAAAATACATCAAATGGTTCCAGAGTTACAATCAATTATTTAAAGCAATATGCTATGTCCAACCCTTTGTATGGGATCGCCCCATAGTGCGTTGTTTAATCCGTTCGAACTCATGTTCCTGTTTCCTGTAGTGTTTCTATTATTGTCTCGAGTAGAGTAGCTATGAGGATTCTAATCCAAAAACGCGTGTATTTTCTTATGGGCCTCAAAATTCACAAAATTGTGCTCGACTGCGCAGTCGGCGTAGTATGATCGGTCAAGTTGGCCGATAGTAGGGTGGCTGAAGCGTGTTGTTGTTGTTGCAAATTGGAGATAAGCATACAAGATGTACGGATGGAGGGATAGCTAGGGGGTATGATCGGTCAAGCTAGCTGAAGTAGAACGGTTGAAGCGTGCTGCTGCTATAAATTGTAGATAAGCACACAATATGGACGGACGGACGGATTGATAGCCAGATGGGCTATGACATATGTTCTAGAAGCTTCTAGAACATTCTAGAAGTAATTGAAATTGGAGATAAGCATGAAAGATGGACGGACAGATGGATTGATAGCCAGATGGGCTATGACATATGTTCTAGAAGCTTCTAGAACCTTCTAGAACATTCTAGAAGTAATTGAAATTGCAGATAAGTATGCAAGATGGACGGACAGATGGATTGATAGCCAGATGGGCTATGACATATATTCTAGAAGCTTCTAGAACCTTCTAGAACATTCTAGAAGTAATTGAAATTGGAGATAAGCAAGCATAGAAGACGAATGGGCAGAGACAGTCAGTCAGATAGTCAGATGGATGGACGGACGGACGGATAGCTAGCTAAATGGAGGTATGATTGATCAAACTAGCTGAAGTGGGAGATAAGCAAGCATAGAAGACGAATGGGCAGACAGTCAGTCAGATAGTCAGATGGATGAACGGACAGACGGATAGCTAGCTAGATGGAGGTATGATTGATCAAGCTGACTGAAGTATGATGAGTGATGTTGTTGTTGTTGTTGGTATAAATCAAATTTTAAGTTTAAGGTGATAAGCCCAAGATTCATAGCAAGCAGAATGTTTATAGATTTAAGTCGCTACATAAACTTCGGTGTTGTTGTTGTTGTTGGTATAAATCAACATTTCAAGTTTAAGGTGATAAGCCCAGACCCAAAACCGCAAGCTGAAGATAAGGAAACAGCACAGAAGTAAAGAGTGTAGTTGTTATGCATTTTAATAAATTTAATATGAGTTGGTTGACTTATGTAAAAAAAAAAGTATGAAAGCAGCAAAATAAATTAAGCTAGCGATTGAAAGCGATATCATAGCCATGACCATACGCAATAATGCTGATATAAATAAAACAAATCGAGCTGATTTATATATGAATCATTATTGTTCTTTTATTGATTTGTTATATTTAAAGTTTGATAATTACATGTATAAAAGCAATAATTACATGCACAAAAAGTAATTGATTTAACCATTCAGCTTCGAGTATATTTTTGCTCTATTTTCTTCTTCTGTTTCTGCATATTTTTACTCCTTTACCAATCTTATTTTTAGCGTCTTTTTGCTCCTTTGCCCATTTTGCCAACTTTTGGTCATCCTTCTTCTTCTTACACTTCTCCTCTAAGTGCGAGTTGCTACCGCAGTAGTAGCAATAAATTAATTTACGATACCCTCTCAATCTATTCATATTATTTTTCTGATGGCTTTATTCAAAATAACTTCAGCAATAAAGATCAGATGATGACTGGTTACCTTTTTATAATTCGCACACATTTAAATAATTCTTCTGATTTCGCTGGTTAGAGGTGAGTATTCAATTAAACGATCATGGATTACTAGACAATAGGCCGATGTTTTATCTGGAATCGGTTTGTTTGCTTCGGTATCAAATTCGATTCGTATATCAATAGGTAGGCACCACAAATTTAATGTTAAAGACGATAACCTCAAGCTTCATAGTAAGCGTATTAAACGGATCCAAAACCAAATGTTTAAGATAAGGGAGCAGTATGGCTGTTAAGCATTTTAATAAATTTAATATGAGCCGGTTGAATAATGTAAAAATAGCGTATGAAAGCAGCAAAGAAGATAAGGATTCAAGAAAAATTTATTATTTGAACCCATAAATATATATAAATAATTGAATCGAGAGTTTTTAGCTCATTCAATATTTGATCAGCAACATAAAGTATTTAAACATATTTCGTGAAGATTTATTTATTTGTATTTCTTATATTTTAAAATGAGTGCACGCGTCAACGAAATTTTAAAAATTGCAAAAGCATTGTGCGAAAATGCGCATAAAAATCGGGAGCTGGTTATGCCGAGTATAAAAGAGTGCTCATCGCTCCTTATTACCCTTCGGGGTATTTTACGGAAGGCAACAACTGTTGGAACAAATCAGAGTGCTACATGCGGAATAGGACTTATTCAAGGCTATCGCACGCAGTTGAAGAAGCTCAACGCTTGTACTGGTGCAGGTCTTTCCCGAACGGGCAACAGAGCGGATTGGGCTTCCATTCGAATTCGGTGGGAAGAAATCGAGTCAACATTTGGTGGACGGTAAGCTTAATTTTTAAATAATTTTATTACCATAGTACATATTTCGATTTAATATAATATATTAATTTAAACCATATTTTTAATTTTCAGAGTACGTACCGGCGTCATAATTAATTTAACGCATAAAGATCCCCAGAATTTCTTGGCAGATTGTCTAGATCACTTCCAGCGCACCGTTAAAAAATCCTTAGTGAAATTTACGTCTCTTAAGGTAAATACAATATTTTGTGGCGAATTTCGAGTTACTAGAGCTAATGAGGAAATTAGTGACTTGAAATTCATGAACACGAAAAATGTTGCTATTTACCGGGAAACGGATATTAGAGCTTGGTTTTTTGAACATGTTCAAAATGCTATTTTGAAAAAGCTGGAAGAGTTCCAAGAACGGGATAGTGGATGGGCGTTGGCTGCAGTCGTTAACTTGGCAGTGAACATCAACAAATACACGCCACAGCTAGGGTCGTCATATATCCCGCTACCACAACAGATTCATAGCAAGAAAGCATGCGTTAATGTAAAAAATTATGACAACGCATGTTTTGCTTGGGCAATCATATCTGCTCTGCATCCAGCGAATGTGCATACGGAACGCATGTCAATGTGAATGAATTATCGGGATTTATTAAATTTAACAAATATTGTATTTCCAATGACGATGAGACAGATCCCGAGATTTGAGATGCAAAATAACATCTCAATTAATGTGTACATTCTACATAAAAACAGAAACAAATTTACAGTGCTACCGTCATATTTGACAAAAAATAAAATGGAATGTCACATAAATCTCCTGATGTGCTCTGCACCATATCAGAATGAAGCTGATGATGGTGATGATAACAACAATATCGCTGATAATGGAGATGGTAGCAGCAATGATGATGTGCCAGTCACATACCATTATGTGTGGATAAAAAGCCTTTCGCGGCTTTTATCCTTGCAAGTGTCGCGAAATCGCAATGTTAAATATTTTTGTGATAGATGTTTGCACTACTTCCACTCAGCACTCAAGTTGGAGCAGCACACCGAGGACTGCAGCAGACTAAACAACTGCAAAATAAGGATGCCAACAGAAGCTGAGAAGGAGGTTTGCTTTAAAAATTTTAAAAATAAGATTATGACCCCATTTGTGGTATATGCCGATTTGGAGTGCATTTTGGCAAAGTCCTTTGTTGGAAATACATACCAGAAGCATATACCATATAGTGTGGGTTTTTATGTTAAGTGTGCGTATGACCCCACGTTATCGTTTTATAAAAGCTATCGTGGGGCAGATTGTATTGCGTGGTTCGTTTCGGAACTTAATAATTTTGCCGAAGATGTTGAAACTGTCTTTCTTTGCCCTCTACCCATGGATGACATGACTGTTGAGCAAGTTCAAAGTTTCACGATCGCCAACACATGTCACATATGTGAGAAAGCCTTCACCGGTGATAATGTCAAGGTACGTGATCATTGTCATCTTACCGGTGTTTATCGAGGCCCAGCGCATAACGGGTGCAACATAAACTTCAAAGACTCGCACACAATACCCATAATTTTTCATAATCTTACCGGTTAGGACTCACATTTCATTTTTAAAAATTTAGCAACAGATTTAAAGGGACGCATTGACCTTCTACCAATAAACAGAGAACGTTACATTTCATTTACAAAACGACTGGACGAATATGTAATAAAATATCGGTTTATTGACTCATTCAGATTCATGGCGAGTAGCTTAGATACTTTAGCCTCTCATCTACCAAATTGCAATATTCTAAAATCGGAGTTTAACAATTTAAATGATGAACAATTAAATTTGCTGACACGTAAGGGTGTCTTTCCGTATGACTACTGCGATGATGTAGTTAAATTTTCAGAAACATCATTACCCGATATTACACATTTCTACAATCAACTTAATGATACAAACATCAGCGCAGAGGATTATGCTCATGCACAAAAAGTCTGGGCTGAATTAAGTATTAATAATTTGGGGGAATATTCAGATATTTATTTGAAAACAGACGTTTTACTATTATCAGATGTTTTCGAACAGTTTCGCACAAGTTGTCATAAAACTTATGGCCTAGATCCCGCACATTATTTCACTCTACCTGGTTATACATGGGATGCAATGCTTAAGCATACTGATATAACCCTTGAGCTATTGACAGATATTGATATGCTCATGTTTGTAGAGCGAGGTATTCGTGGGGGTCTTAGCCAGTGTATTAAGCGTTATTCGAAAGCCAACAATAAGTATATGACTGATTTCGATGAGGCTTAACCATCTAAATTCTTAATGTATTATGACATTAATAATCAGTATGGTTGGGCCATGTCTCAATTTCTCCCCCACAGTGAGTTTCATTGGCTGTCAGATTTTCAAAATTTTAATGTTGAAGCCATAGCTGACGATTCAGATGTAGGATATATTCTCGAGGTAGATTTAGAGTATCCAATTAATCTCCACGATTACCATAAAGATCTCCCCTTTTGCCCTGATCATATTACACCTCCAGGATCAAAGCAGAAAAAACTGTTGGCAACTTTGGGTGGTAGCGTGAGATATATTATCCACTACAGAAATCTAAAGCAGGCTTTGAAATATGGATTAAGGCTATCTAAAATTCACAAAATTTTGAAATTTAGACAATCTGCATGGTTGAAGTCATATATCGATCTAAACACGAGTCTTCGAACAGCAGCTATAAATGAGTTTGAGAAGAATCTTTTCAAACTCATGAATAATGCTGTGTTTGGGAAAACTATGGAAAACATACGTAAACATAGTGTTGTTAAATTGGTGACGAGTTGGTTAGGTCGATATGGTGCCGAAGCCCTTATTTCTAAGCCTGAGTTTAAGGCCTCAACAATATTTTCCGAAAATTTGGTGGCAATTGAACTCAATAAAACTGAGATATACTTCAATAAGCCCTTTTATGTTGGTATGTGCATCCTTGATTTAGCTAAAACAACCATTTATGATTTTCGTTATGGTTATATGGCTCCGTAATTTGGTTCCGATTGTAGCATTTGCTATACTGATACCGATTCACTAATTTATGAGGTGACTTGTAAAGACTTGTATGAGGTCATTAAACGCGATTGCTTTATACACTTTGACACAAGCGACTATTCTATTGATAACGTGTGGGATATTCCTCAAGTCAATAAAAAAGTTTTGGGTCTCATGAAAGATGAGAATAATGGCAGTATCATGACTGAATTTGTGGGGCTCCGTGCAAAAATGTATGCGATACGTGTAGAGGGTGAAGATTCAACAAAAAAATCGAAAGGTGTAAAAAGAAACATAGTCAAGACTAAAATAACGTTTAGTGACTATGTTGATTGCCTTGAAAACAACGTTGAAAAGACAGTTCAACAAAATTTGATTCAGTCGCGGAAACATGAAGTAAGCTCAATCATACAAACAAAAATTGCATTAAGCCCTCATGATAATAAGCGATTTTTGGTAGCAAATAGTAATGAGACATTACCGTGGGGTACATTTCAGTATTATGGAGTAGAATAATATTACTTAAGAATAAATGTTTATTTTTAAGATTTTAAATTGTTAAATATATATGATTAAGAAGAACAAAAATCGCTTATTATCATGAGGGCTTAATGTAATTTTTGGTAGCAAATAGTAATGAGACATTACCGTGGGGTCATTTCAGTATTATGGAGTAGAATAATATTACTTAAGAATAAATGTTTATTTTTAAGATTTTAAATTGTAAAAGATATATGATTAAGAAGAACAAAAATAAAATTTTTATAACGTTGTACAAAATATATTTATTTTATTTTTTTAAACTTTACTCTGCTGTTGGAATTTTATAATAATCTCTAGTATGGGTAAGTATCTGATGTCGATGATGATTATGATGACTTACAATGAAACAAATCGGATTTTAAGTATTTTATTTTTTCCTTTATTCTTTCAGCCTATTTTTGAAAACAAATATTTCAAACATAAATGTCCACAATTAATTGTGTTAAAATTTTGATATCTAGTATAATTATAGTTTATATCTTTCCCAGAAAAAAAAAAATTAAATTTTTATAACGTTGTACAAAATATATTTATTTTATTTTTTTAAACTTTACTCTGCTGTTGGAATTTTATAATAATCTCTAGTATGGGTAAGTATCTGATGTTGATGATGGGTTATGATGACTTACAATGAAACAAAATGGATTTTAAGTATTTTATTTGTTCTTTATTCATTGCATAAGTTTTAATTAGAACTGCATAAGCTTATACAAATTTACTTTTTGCACTTGAATATTAAACAAGATTCAGATCTGTCATCAAGTTCTATATTTGTGTTTGATGAAAGGACATTTTTTCGGGCTGGTCCACTTTTATTCCGCTTTGTCCATTAAATTTTTCTTGCTTCTTTTTTGTTTTTGTTTTTTGTCTAATTTTCATTTTGAAAATATATAGTCAAAAGGATATTTCCTTTTCTAATTTATTTTACGAGTCATAGCGTATTAGACGAGAGAGTACGTTGGCCGAAGAACAGGTATAAATGTTTTTCTCGAAACACCTTTTTCCGTGCTCTACACGATTCCGCTTCAACGACTTGACCGGCCGCTAGGTCAGAGGTGGCAACACTGGCAGCATGTTGTTGTTGTTATAAATGGGAGATAAGCATGCAAGTTAGACGGATGGACGGACGGATGGTCAGGTGGTCAGATGGATGGACGGACGGAGGGATAGCTAGAAGGGGGTATGATTGTTCAAGCTGGCTGAAGTATGACGGTTGGTGTTGTTGCTGTTGTTATAAATAAAAAAATTTTTAGTTTAAGATGATAAGCCCAAGCTTCATAGCAAGCAGAATGTTTATAGATTTAAGTCGCTACATAAACTTCGGTGTTGTTGTTGTTGTTATAAATCAGCATTTCAAGTTTAAGGTGATAAGCTCAGACCCAAAACCGCAAGCTGAAGATAGGGAAACAGTACAGAAGTAAAATATTTTTTATTTTTTTCCCATGCTTGTTTAATATGTTTATGAATTTAAGTTGTTACAAATTGCATGTTATAGGTGATAACCATACCCCAGACCCCCCACAACATAAATCATGTAAAGCTATTTCTTGAAGATTATATTGAGTGTAGTTTTTAAGCATTTAATAAATTTAATATGAGTTGGTTGACTAATCTAAAAACAAAGTATGAAAGCAGCAAAAAAAAATTAAGCTAACGATTGAAAGCGATATCATAACCATGACTATACACAACTATGCTGATATAAATAAAACAAAACGAGTTGACATGGACTAAGACTGATTGTCTTTTTATAAATAATTGTCATTAGTATTTATTCTTTCCAAGTAAAGGTTGAATGGGAAGTGAATTAAAATTAATAAAAGGACCCGATTATATATGAAAACAATTAGTAGTTTACAATACGCGATTCTAAAAATAACATAAGTCAATTAACGTAAAGAATATTGATTCAAAGTTAAATTCATCAAATAGAACACGGCACAGCTCATTACTGCCGAACTCTATTCGCGGTCTTATTGTAGGACCTTCAAATTGTGGGAAAACAAATGTGATGATTAGTCTTATTGAAAGTCCTAATGGACTGAAATTTCGAAGTATTTACTTATACTCAAAGTCGGCACAGCAACCGAAATACCAATACTTGGAGCGTCTAATTAAACCTATTAAGGGGATACATTTTTCATCATTTTCTAATAATGATGACGTCATATTTCCAGACGAAGTGCAGCCCAACTCAATATTTATATTTGATGATGTAGCATGTGAGAAACAAAATCACATACACTCATACTTCTGCATGGGACGCCACAAGGATGTTGACAGCTTTTACTTATGTCAAACTTATACATGTATACCAAAACACCTAATTCGCGATAATGCTAATATGATTATAATATTTAAACAGGATGAGATGAATATTAAACATATTTATAACGATCATATTGGTTCTGATATGTTTTAAGACATTTCGTGACTTATGTTCAAAGTGTTGGAAAGAAAACTATAGCTTTCTAGTTATAAACAAGGATGATCCCATAAATAATGGACGCTATAGGAAAGGATTCAATGTTTTTTATTAGTCTATAAAATCAAACAGTATAGATATTTTAAAATCAGTACAACAAATGCTGCTTAACGGATGACATTAAACACCTAACTGTTTAACTGATAACATTAAACAGCTAACTGCCAAACAGCAAACTGCTAAACAGCTAACTGCTAAACAGCCAACTGCTAAACTGGGCTGTACTGTTAAACAGTCAACCGCTAAACTGGGCTGCACTGTTAAACAGCCAACCGCTAAACAGCTAACTGCTAAACAGTTATTTATGAACAGTTATGTTCAAAGTGTTGGAAAGAAAACTATAGCTTTTTTGTAAAGTCTAATAATTGTATCAATTGCTTCTAGAACATTCTAGAAGCTTCTAAAACATATGAGTAGCACGGACAGGCAGACAGATGGACAGCAGATTAGTATCAGAACAGCATCAGATCAGTATCAGAACAGCATCAGAACAGTATCAGAACAGCATCAGAACAGTAACAGATCAGTAACAGAACAGCATCAGATCTGATCTGAATGATTCTAACTTGGCAAAGAATTACCGCAAGTGATATTAGTATTGCTGAAAAATCAAACGCTTGGCTTGTTACTAACGCGATGAAGGCAAAAACAAAATTTGGACTGGGTTATGTTACCAGTAAAACGGTGAGATCTCCTCAAATAAATGGACATCGTCTATTTAGACATGCCCTAAACAGCGCTAAAATGAGAATTAAGAAACCTTTAAACTTGAATAATGCAGTTAAAATTTCAAGAAAAGTTGTAAACAATATTTTCAATGGGAAAAAATCTCTGATTAAGACTCTTCGAGTAATTCCACTACCTAAATCTGGAGGTTTTCTCCCGCTTGCACCTATATTCGCTGCCCTGGGTGCACTTGGGGGTCTAGCTGGTGGAGTATCTGGCATTACAAAAGCAATCAATGCAGTAAAAACTGGAAAAGAGCAGTTAAATGAAGCAAAACGGCATAATAGTAAAATGGAAGCTATTGCAATGGGAAAAGGAATGTTCCTAAAACCATATAAAAAGGGGTTTGGATTATATTTAAAGCCTTATCAACAAAATTTTTAATGCAGCTACCTAAAAGAGTCCTTACTGATGTAGATAAGAAAATATTCTAAAGATATTCCAAATTTTAGAGGAATGTTTATGTGTGATACTCTTCCAAGTAAACCTTTTAAAAAAGAGTGCTTGATAATTAATCTCGATACATCAGAGGGTCCCGGCACACATTGGGTAGCATACTGGAAAAACAATAATCAAATTGAGTATTTTGACAGCTTTGGAAATTTACAACCGCCAAAGGAAATAATAAAATATTTAAGGAAAGATATAAACTATAATTATAATATGTCTTTTCAACGTTGTTTGCAAGGCAATCAACATAGTCATTAAACGTTATTTTAGTCTTGACTATGTTTCTTTTTACACCTTTCGATTTTTTTGTTGAATCTTCACCCTCTACACGTATCGCATACATTTTTGCACGGAGCCCCACAAATTCAGTCATGATACTCCCATTATTCTCATCTTTCATGAGACCTAAAACTTTTTTATTGACTTGAGGAATATCCCACACGTTGTCAATAGGATAGTCGCTTGTATCAAAGTGTATAAAGCAATCGCGTTTGATGACCTCATACAAGTCTTTACAAGTCACCTCATAAATTAGTGAATCGGTATCAGTATAGCAAATGCTACAATCGGAACCAAATTGCGGAGCCATATAACCATAACGAAAATCATAAATGGTTGTTTTAGCTAAATCAAGGATGCACATACCAACATAAAAGGGCTTATTGAAGTATATCTCAGTTTTATTGAGTTCAATTGCCACCAAATTTTCGCAAAATATTGTTGAGGCCTTAAACTCAGGCTTAGAAATAAGGGCTTCGGCACCATATCGACCTAACCAACTCGTCACCAATTTAACAACACTATGTTTACGTATGTTTTCCATAGTTTTCCCAAACACAGCATTATTCATGAGTTTGAAAAGATTCTTCTCAAACTCATTTATAGCTGCTGTTCGAAGACTCGTGTTTAGATCGATATATGACTTCAACCATGCAGATTGTCTAAATTTCAAAATTTTGTGAATTTTAGATAGCCTTAATCCATATTTCAAAGCCTGCTTTAGATTTCTGTAGTGGATAATATATCTCACGCTATCACCCAAAGTTGCCAACAGTTTTTTCTGCTTTGATCCTGGAGGTGTAATATGATCTGGGCAAAAGGGGAGATCTTTATGGTAATCGTGGAGATTAATTGGATACTCTAAATCTACCTCGAGAATATATCCTACATCTGAATCGTCAGCTATGGCTTCAACATTAAAATTTTGAAAATCTGACAGCCAATGAAACTCACTGTGGGGGAGAAATTGAGACATGGCCCAACCATACTGATTATTAATGTCATAATACATTAAGAATTTAGATGGTTGAGCCTCATCGAAATCAGTCATATACTTATTGTTGGCTTTCGAATAACGCTTAGTATACTGGCTAAGACCCCCAGGAATACCTCGCTCTACAAACATGAGCATATCAATATCTGTCAATAGCTCAAGGGTTATATCAGTATGCTTAAGCATTGCATCCCATGTATAACCAGGTAGAGTGAAATAATGTGCGGGATCTAGGCCATAAGTTTTATGACAACTTGTGCGAAATTGTTCGAAAACATCTGATAATAGTAAAACGTCTGTTTTCAAATAAATATCTGAATATTCCCCCAAATTATTAATACTTAATTCAGTCCAGACTTTTTGTGCATGAGCATAATCCTCTGCGCTGATGTTTGTATCATTAAGTTGATTGTAGAAATGTGTAATATCGGGTAATGATGTTTCTGAAAATTTAACTACATCATCGCAGTAGTCATACGGAAAGACACCCTTACGTGTCAGCAAATTTAATTGTTCATCATTTAAATTGTTAAACTCCGATTTTAGAATATTGCAATTTGGTAGATGAGAGGCTAAAGTATCTAAGCTACTCGCCATGAATCTGAATGAGTCAATAAACCGATATTTTATTACATATTCGTCCAGTCGTTTTGTAAATGAAATGTAACGTTCTCTGTTTATTGGTAGAAGGTCAATGCGTCCCTTTAAATCTGTTGCTAAATTTTTAAAAATGAAATGTGAGTCATAACCGGTAAGATTATGAAAAATTATGTGTATTGTGTGCGAGTCTTTGAAGTTTATGTTGCACCCCTTATGCGCTGGGCCTCGATAAACACCGGTAAGATGACAATGATCGCGTACCTTGACATTATCACCGGTGAAGGCTTTCTCACATACGTGACATGTGTTGGCGATCGCGAAACTTTGAACTTGCTCAACAGTCATGTCATCCATGGGTAGAGGGCAAAGAAAGACAGTTTCAACATCTTCGGCAAAATTATTAAGTTCCGAAACGAACCACGCAATACAATCTGCCCCACGATAGCTTTTATAAAACGATAACGTGGGGTCATACGCACACTTAACATAAAAACCCACACTATATGGTATATGCTTCTGGTATGCATTTCCAACAAAGGACTTTGCCAAAATGCACTCCAAATCGGCATATACCACAAATGGGGTCATAATATTATTTTTAAAATTTTTAAAGTAAACCTCCTTCTCAGCTTCTGTTGGCATCCTTATTTTGCAGTTGTTTAGTCTGCTGCAGTCCTCGGTGTGCTGCTCCAACTTGAGTGCTGAGTGGAAGTAGTGCAAACATCTATCACAAAAATATTTAACATTGCGATTTCGCGACACTTGCAAGGATAAAAGCCGCGAAAGGCTTTTTATCCACACATAATGGTATGTGACTGGCACATCATCATTGCTGCTACCATCTCCATTATCAGCGATATTGTTGTTATCATCACCATCATCAGCTTCATTCTGATATCTGCTCTGCATCATCAGGAGATTTATGTGACATTCCATTTTATTTTTTGTCAAATATGACGGTAGCACTGTAAATTTGTTTCTGTTTTTATGTAGAATGTACACATTAATTGAGATGTTATTTTGCATCTCAAATCTCGGGATCTGTCTCATCGTCATTGGAAATACAATATTTGTTAAATTTAATAAATCCCGATAATTCGGATACATCGACATGCGTTCCGTATGCACATTCGCTGGATGCAGAGCAGATATGATTGCCCAAGCAAAACATGCGTTGTCATAATTTTTTACATTAACGCATGCTTTCTTGCTATGAATCTGTTGTGGTAGCGGGATATATGACGACCCTAGCTGTGGCGTGTATTTGTTGATGTTCACTGCCAAGTTAACGACTGCAGCCAACGCCCATCCACTATCCCGTTCTTGGAACTCTTCCAGCTTTTTCAGTATAGCATTTTGAACATGTTCAAAAAACCAAGCTCTAATATCCGTTTCCCGGTAAATAGCAACATTTTTCGTGTTCATGAATTTCAAGTCACTAATTTCCTCATTAGCTCTAGTAACTCGAAATTCGCCACAAAATATTGTATTTACCTTAAGAGACGTAAATTTCACTAAGGATTTTTTAACGGTGCGCTGGAAGAGATCTAGACAATCTGCCAAGAAATTCTGGGGATCTTTATGCGTTAAATTAATTATGACGCCGGTACGTACTCTGAAAATTAAAAATATGGTTTAAATTAATATATTATAATTAATCGAAATATGTAATATGGTAATAAAATTATTTAAAAATTAAGCTTACCGTCCACCAAATGTTGACTCGATTTCTTCCCACCGAATTCGAATGGAAGCCCAATCCGCTCTGTTGCCCGTTCGGGAAAGACCTGCACCAGTACAAGCGTTGAGCTTCTTCAACTGCGTGCGATAGCCTTGAATAAGTCCTATTCCGCATGTAGCACTCTGCTTTGTTCCAACAGTTGTTGCCTTCCGAAAAATACCCCGAAGGGTAATAAGGAGCGATGAGCACTCTTTTATACTCGGCATAACCAGCTCCCGATTTTTATGCGCATTTTCGCACAATGCTTTTGCAATTTTTATAAAACATCGGCCTATTGTCTAGTAATCCATGATCGTTTAATTGAATACTCACCTCTAACCAGCGAAATCAGAAGAATTATTTAAATGTGTGCGAATTATAAAAAGGTAACCAGTCATCATCTGATCTTTATTGCTGAAGTTATTTTGAATAAAGCCATCAGAAAAATAATATGAATAGATTGAGAGGGTATCGTAAATTAATTTATTGCTACTACTGCGGTAGCAACTCGCACTTAGAGGAGAAGTGTAAGAAGAAGAAGGATGACCAAAAGTTGGCAAAATGGGCAAAGGAGCAAAAAGACGCTAAAAATAAGATTGGTAAAGGAGTAAAAAGATGCAGAAACAGAAGAAGAAAATAGAGCAAAATTATACTCGAAGCTGAATGGTTAAATCAATTACTTTTTGTGCATGTAATTATTGCTTTTATACATGTAATTATCAAACTTTAAATATAACAAATCAATAAAAGAACAATAATGATTCATATATAAATCAGCTCGATTTGTTTTATTTATATCAGCATTATTGCGTATGGTCATGGCTATGATATCGCTTTCAATCGCTAGCTTAATTTATTTTGCTGCTTTCATACTTTTTTTTTTACATAAGTCAACCAACTCATATTAAATTTATTAAAATGCATAACAACTACACTCTTTACTTCTGTGCTGTTTCCTTATCTTCAGCTTGCGGTTTTGGGTCTGGGCTTATCACCTTAAACTTGAAATGTTGATTTATACCAACAACAACAACAACACCGAAGTTTATGTAGCGACTTAAATCTATAAACATTCTGCTTGCTATGAATCTTGGGCTTATCACCTTAAACTTAAAATTTGATTTATACCAACAACAACAACAACATCACTCATCATACTTCAGTCAGCTTGATCAATCATACCTCCATCTAGCTAGCTATCCGTCTGTCCGTTCATCCATCTGACTATCTGACTGACTGTCTGCCCATTCGTCTTCTATGCTTGCTTATCTCCCACTTCAGCTAGTTTGATCAATCATACCTCCATCTAGCTAGCTATCCGTCCGTCCGTCCATCCATCTGACTATCTGACTGACTGTCTCTGCCCATTCGTCTTCTATGCTTGCTTATCTCCAATTTCAATTACTTCTAGAATGTTCTAGAATGTTCTAGAAGCTTCTAGAACATATGTCATAGCCCATCTGGCTATCAATCCGTCCGTCCGTCCATATTGTGTGCCTATCTACAATTTATAGCAGCAGCACGCTTCAACCGTTCTACTTCAGCTAGCTTGACCGATCATACCCCCTAGCTATCCCTCCATCCGTACATCTTGTATGCTTATCTCCAATTTGCAACCACAACAACACGCTTCAGCCACCCTACTATCGGCCAACTTGACCGATCATACTACGCCGACTGCGCAGTGGGGCACAATTTTGTGAATTTTGAGGCCCATAAGAAAATACACGCGTTTTTGGATTAGAATCCTCATAGCTACTCTACTGTCTCGGTATCGTGAGCTATGATTCCATTGTTGGTTGCCTCGCTGGCTACTTTGTTATCGTCTATTCCAATTTCTATTTATACTCATAACGTTCCTAAGATGAGCACTATTTGTATTTTCAATATCTAAAGCAAGGTTTATTGCTTCACTTAAATTTGTTGGTTGAGCAGCGAAAATCGTTGATTTAAGATCTTCACTGAGACTATTTTTGAATACAGTGAGTGCATACTTTTCATTAATTTGAGTTACCACAGCTTTCTGTTCATTTAAAGCAGTTGCACCTTATTTATTTATCTGCAGTCTGTTTAATTCTGTCGTTAAGTTCATTATTTTGTCTTTATAACTAGAAACTGATAAATTCCTCTGTACAAAATTTGATAGTCGTATGTGAATCGCACTGTAGTTAAATTGCTTCTATACGATATGGCTAACTAGTTTGTTTTTCAAACCATTGAAATCGTTTATATCGTCCACAAAACCTATAGCGGTTCTAACTGTTGGACCTAATTTCATACTTTTATCGAATTCTGTTAATAGTTTTTTAGATTCATCATTGTATTGTATGTATTGTTTAGCAGTCTCGTAATTTTCAGAAATGGTTCAAGTTCGTTGTAATGTTCGTTAAGTATTAGTATTGCTTTTAAATCAAGTTCTATGTTAAAGGCTGCTATGTTTTTTAGGTTACTGCAGACTTTACTTTCACTATTTTCTGACTCTGACTCCGGACTTTCACTTCCTTATCTTGAGCTTCAACAAACTATTTACTGCACTCCCTAGCTGGTCAAATGTTTCTAACTCATTCTTGCTAAAATTAGAATTAGTAGAATTCTTAATTAGTGGCTCTCTATGGACCAGTTTTTCAGTGCGAGCTCAAACTCTATTCAAATTAAACTGAGGTTAACTCACCAAAATTGGACGTTTAAACTCGGTTAAACTAGATATTTTAGCATTCGTTGAAGTTAAATTGACTTAAATGATAATATAATATGTTTCGTTTTGCCTAATCTGATTTTAAACGCCCAATTCGGGTGAGTTAACCTCAGTTTAATTTGACTAGATTTTAAGCTCGCTTTGAAAAATTGGCCCTAAGTGTTGCTAATTGTTTTTTGTTTCTTCTATATATTTTAATGAATTTGTCCTATTTTGTGCTCTCCGTAGTTTTGCTAATATTTTCTGAATGATATCAATTTGATATACATTTTTAAGAAGACGTAGAGTTCGGACGTGTTTTTCTTGAGCTCTTGAATCTATTCGCAAAAACTTTGATTGTTAACACCTCTGTTTTACCAAACCACCAAAAACTTATAGTTTGCCTACGTTTGTGCGACGCGATTTAATAAAAGAGTGAAAGATAAGGCAATAAAACTGTGCAAATTGTTATGATTTATTTTATAATTGGACAAATTATTGAATTTGTAAATCTTGCTCAGTAGTTAACTCATCTAACAGTAGAGTAGCTATGGGGATTCTATAGTACGATCGGTCAAGTTGGCCGATAGTAGGGTGGCTGAAGCGTGTTGTTGTTGTTGCAAATTGGAGATAAGCATGCAAGATGTACGGATGGAGGGATAGCTAGGGGGTATCAGTTCGAATTCCATTGGTGAAGACGGTGTGTCGATCAAGTTCATTAAGCTTATTTTGCCCCATGTGGTCAGTCCACTTGCTCATATCATCAACCATTGCATCACTACCTCGTGCTTTCCTGCCAGCTGGAAAGTGACTACAATTGTTCCGATTGCGAAAATTGCAAATGCACGCGAGCCTGGTGATTTCAGACCAATCAGCTTGTTGTCATCGATTTCGAAAGCATGTGAGGCTCTTATGGCGGAGCAAATAAGTGAACATATTCTATCTCTGGGCCTTATGTCTGATTTTCAGTCAGGCTTCCGTAAAGGTCATAGTTGTTCAACAGCTATAGTTCATATCTTGGATGACATCAGAGCTCCCTTCGATAATGGTGATCTAACCTTGCTTTGCCTTCTCGATTTCTCTAAGGCTTTCGACACTGTAAACCATAGTATCTTATGCAAAAAACTTGAATTGCAGTTCGGATTTTCTGAGCCATCAGTTCGCCTTTTAAGTAGTTACTTAAATGGAAGGTCCCAAAGAGTCAGCCTAGGCAACAACTTATCTGCGTATAATCAAATCTCTTGCGGTGTCCCTCAAGGGTCAGTCTTGGGACCACTCTTGTTTGCCATGTTCATCAACGACATTTTTGTGAAATGTGAGAATGTATCCATGCATGCTTATGCTGATGACTTACAGTTATATATGTCAAGACCCACAGGGCTTGTTGAGGATTTGTGCGCAAGAGTTAATGTTGATTTAAAATTAGTAGTGGAATGGGCTAGGGAGAATTTGCTTGCACTAAACTCCTCGAAATCATGTGTCTTGCCAATAACCAAAACACCTTTCTTCAATCTTGAGTTTCCTCCGATTATTCTAAATAACACTGAGTTAAAAGTTGTAAGAAAGGTAAAAAACCTAGGTTTTATCCTGAATTCATCTCTTTCCTGCGAGGATCATATTAATATGTGTGTAAGTAAGGTCTATTATGTATTAAGAAACTTAAGAATGACTGCACCGTTTGTTCCCACCGAAACGAAACGTAAACTTGTCCTGCAGATTTTAGTGCCAATAATTACATACTCAGAAGTCGTGTATAGCAAGCTGGACTCAAAATCTTCACATAAACTGTTAGTTGCCTTGAATAATGCTGCTCGCTATGTCTATGATCTGCAGATGCATGACCATGTCTCCTCATTTTCCATTCGATTACTTGGCCGTAGTCTGAACAATCTTTTCGAAGCAAGGAACTGCATTTTCTTGCATAAAATAATATACTCGCAATGTCCACGATATCTCTTTGCAAGACTTCAGTTCTGCAGATCAAGTAGAAATCTGAATCTCTTAATACCGCGTTTTAATTATACAGCATCAAGTAGACTACTTTTCGTTAGCGCAATAAGGCTGTGGAACTCACTGCCCAACCATATAAAATTAGTCTCCAATAGATTAGCCTTTAAGCAATTGATACTCAAATATTTTTCTTAACTTCACATAACTTAATTTTTAGTCTTAGCTCTAACACAACCTCTTATTCTACCTCTAGCATTTTTTCACCGCAGGTCGTTCATTTGATTAGTCAATTTATATTAATGTCACATCTTTTAAAAATATTTTCAATAGTTTTAAATATATTTTTCACTGTGACATGCACATGATAATTAATTCTTGAATGTTAACATTTTCTCTAATAAAAAAAAATTATTGGTATCATTTTATGAGTTGAGAATTTCTGTCATTAATGATAATAATCTTAGTTATAAAATTTGAAATAGTTTAGTATATAAGTATTATATTGTTGTTATTTATTCTAAGAATGCGGCGTGCAAAAGACTCAAGTCTTAAATGCCAACAATATTTTTAAATAAATAAAATAAATAAAATAAAATAAAAAAATATGATTGGTCAAGCTAGCTGAAGTAGGACGGTTGAAGCGTGCTGTTGTTATAAATTGGAGATAAGCACGCAAGATGAACGGACGGACGGACTGATAGCCAGATGGGACATGACATATGTTTTAGAAGCTTCTAGAATGTTCTAGAAGCAATTGATACATTGGAGATAAGCATGCAAGATGGAAAGACGGACGGACGGATAGCCAGATGGGCTATGACATGTTTTAGAAGCTTCTAGAATGTTTTAGAAGCTTCTAGAATGTTCTAGAAGCAATTGATACATTGGAGATAAGCATGCAAGATGTACGGTCGGAGGGATAGCTAGGGGATATGATTGGTCAAACTAGCTGAAGTGGGAGATAAGCATGCATAGAAGACGTATGGGCAGACAGTCAGACAGATAGTCGATGGATGGTCGGACGGAGGGATAGCTAGCTAGATGGGGGTATGATTTATCAAACTTTCTGAAGTATGAGGATTGATGTTGTTGTTGTTATAAATTGGAGATAAGCATGCATAGAAGACGTATGGGCAGACAGTCGGACAGATAGTCAGATGGATGGACGGACGGAGGGATAGCTAGCTAGATGGGGGTATGATTGGTCAAGCTGGCTGAAGTATGATGAGTGATGTTGTTGTTATAATAAATGGGATTTAAGCAAGCATAGAAGACGTATGGGCAGACAGTCGGACAGATAGTCAGACGGATGGTCGGACGGAGGGATAGCTAGGGGGGTATGATTGGTCAAGCTGGCTGAAGTATGATGAGTGAGTTGTTATTATAATTGGGAGATAAGCAAGCATAGAAGACGTATGGGCAGACAGTCGGACAGTTAGTCAGATGGATAGACGGACGGAGGGATAGCTAGAAGGTGATAAGCCCAAGCTTCAAAGCAAGCATAATGTTTATAGATTTAAGTCGCTACATAAACTTCGGTGTTGTTGTTGTTGTTATAAATCAGCATTTCAAGTTTAAGGTGATAAGCCCAGACCCAAAACCGCAAGCTGAAGATAAGGAAACAGTACAGAAGTAAAGAGTGTAGTTGTTATGCATTTTTAATAAATTTAATATGAGTTGGCTGACTAATGTAAAAACAAATTATGAAAGCAGCAAAATAAATTAAGCTAGCGATTGAAAGCGATATCATAACCATGACCATACGCAACTATGCTGATATAAATAAAACAAAACGAGTTGATTTATATATGAACCATTATTGTTCTTTTATTGATTTGTTATATTTAAAGTTTGATAATTACATGTATAAAAGTAATAATTACATACATAAAAAGTAATTGATTTAACCATTCAGCTTCGAGTATAATTTTGTTCTATCTTCTTCTTTTTCTTCTTCTTCTTCTTCTTCTCTTTCAGCATCTTTTTACACCTTTAACAATCGTATTTTTAGTATCTTTTTGCTCCTTTGCCCATTTTGCTAACTTTTGGTCATCCCTCTTCTTCTACACTTCTCCTCTAAGTGTGTGTTGCTACCACTGTAGTAGTACTAATTTAATTTATGATACCCTCTCAATCTATTCATGTTATTTTGTTGATGGCTTTAGGTGAGTAGCTATGGTATTCCTTTTTTATAATGCTCTCATTTATTTTAAATATTTGTTGTCGAAATTAGAAATAAGCATGAAACGTATGATGTTGAAATTGGAGTTATGCATGAAACATATGAACTCATAAGAGCCTAAGTTGAGAGGATATATACTATATGTAGACTAATTATTCTAAGCTGATGGAATGGGGTTAGGTGGTTAAAGTGCTATGTTGTTGTTAAAATTGACGATAAGGATTTAAGAATAATTTATTATTTGGACCCATAAATATATATATATAAATAATTGAAACGAGAGTTTTTAGCTCATTCAATATTTGATCAGCAACATAAAGTATTTAAACATATTTCGTGAAGATTTATTTATTTGTATTTCTTGAATTTTAAGATGAGTGCACGCGTCAATTAAATTTTAAAAAATGCAAAAGCATTGTGCGAAAATGCGCATAAAAATCGGGACCTAGTTATGCAGAGCATAAAAGAGTGTTCCACGCACCTCATTTCCCTTCGAGGTATTTTACGGAAGGCAAAAACTGTTGGAGCAAAACAGAGTGCCACATGCGGAATAGGACTTATTTAAGGCTATCGCACGCAGTTGAAGAAGCTCAACGTTTGTACTGGTGCAGGTCTTTCCCGAACGGGTAACAGATCGAATTGGGCTTCCATTCGAATTCGGTGGGAAGAAATCGAGTCAACATTTGGTGGACGGTAAGCTTAATTTTTAAATAATTTTATTATCATATTACATATTTTGATTTAATATAATATATTAATTTAAACCATATTTTAATTTCAGAGTACGTACCGGCGTCATAATTAATTTAACGCATAAAGATCCTCAGAATTTCTTGGCTGATTGTCTAGATCTCTTCCAGCGCATCGTTAAAAAATCCTTAGCGAAATTTACGTCTCTTAAGGTAAATACAATATTTTGTGGCGAATTTTGAGTTACTAGAGCTAATGAAGAAATTAGTGAATTGAAATTCATGAACACGAAAAATGTTGCTATTTACCAGGAAACGAATATTAGAGCTTGGTTTTTTGAGCATGTTCAAAATACAATTTTGAAAAAGCTGGAAGAGTTCCAAGAACGGGATAGTGGATGGGCGTTGGCTGCAGTCATTAACTTGGCAGTGAACATCAACAAATTCACACCACAGCTAGGATCGGCATATATCCCACTACCACCACAGATTTATAGCAAGAAAGCATGCGTAAATGTGAAAAATTATGACAACGCACGTTTTGCTTGGGCAATCATATCTGCTCTGCATCTAGCGAATATACATACGGATCGCATGTCAATGTATCCAAGTTATCGTGATTTACTTAATTTAACAAATATAGTATTTCCAATGACGATGGCACAGATCCCTAGATTTGAGATGCAAAACAACATCTCAATTAATGTATACATTCTACATAAAAAAAGGAGCAAATGTATAGTGCTACCGACATATTTGACAAAAAATAGAATGGCATGTCACATAAACCTGCTTATGGTGCAGAGCAGATATCAGAATGAAGATGATGATTATAACAACAATATCGCTGATAATGGAAATGGTGGCAGCAATGATGATGTGCCAGTCACATACCATTATGTGTGGATAAAAAGCCTTTCACGGCTTTTATCCATGCAAGTATCAGCACATCGTGAAGCCAAATATTTTTGCGATAGATGGTTGTACTACTTCCACTCAGCACTCAAGTTGGAGCAGCACACCGATGACTGCAGCAGACTAAACAACTGCAAAATAAGGATGCCGACAGAAGCTGAGAAGGAGGTTTGCTTTAAAAATTTTAAAAATAAGATTATGACCCCATTTGTGGTATATGCCGACTTGGAATGCATTTTGGCAAAGTCCATTGTTGGAAATGCATACCAGAAGCATATACCATATAGTGTGGGTTTTTATGTTAAGTGTGCGTATGACCCCACGTTATCGTTTTATAAAAGCTATCGTGGGGCAGATTGAAAGACCGAAGATGTTGAAACTGTATTTCTTTGCCCTCTACCCATGGATGACATGACTGTTAAGCAAGTTCAAAGTTTTGCGATCGCCCACACATGTCACATATGTGAGAAAGCCTTCACCAATGATAATGTCAAGGTACGCGATCATTGTCATCTTACCGGTGTTTACCGCGGCCCAGCGCATAAGGGGTGCAACATAAATTTCAAAGACTCGCACACAATGCCCATAATTTTTCATAATCTCACCAGTTATGACTCGCATTTTATTTTTAAAAATTTAGCTACAGATTTAAAGGGACGTATTGACCTACCTACCAATAAACAGGGAACGTTACATTTCATTTACAAAACGACTGGACGAATATGTAATAAAATATCGGTTTATTGACTCATTCAGATTCATGGCGAGTAGCTTAGATACTTTAGCTTCACATCTACCAAATTTTAATATTATAAAATCAGAGTTTAAAAATTTAAATGATGAGCAATTAAATTTGCTGACACGTAAAGGTGTCTTTCCGTATGACTACTGCGATGATGTAGTTAAATTTTCAGAAACATCATTACCCGATATTACACATTTCTACAATCAACTTAATGATACAAACATCAGCGCAGAGGATTATGCTCATGCACAAAATATCTGGGCTAAATTAAACATTAATAATGTGTTTTTACTGGGGGCGATGGAACAATGTAACATGTCTGACTGTCTCAACCAGGCGAGGCCAGCATAATCTTTGTGAAATCGCCTCAAGTCGACTCAAACCTCCACGTGGTGTTTCCTGGACAACGTCAAAACTTACAACCGTTAGTTTGGCGGCTAATCTGAGCGGCGGGCCTCCCAAGGCTTAAAAAAGGTTGTGCGTTGGGTTTGAAGCCCACCCGTAAAAACCAATTTCAATGAAAATAAATAAGAATAGAAGAAAACTGATCCCCAAATCTGATGACGACTTCCGCAAACGAAAAACTGATAATGATTTACGGATATGCACCTGGAATGTCCGAACCCTTAATTGGGAAGGTGCCTCTATCCAACTGACTGATGTCTTGGAAAGATACAAAGGTTATATCACTGCTATCCAAGAAATGCGATGGAAGGGACAGGATTGCATTCGGCATGCACCCTGTGATATCTACTACAGCGGCCATGCGGAGAAGCACGAGTTTGGATGCGGATTTGTAGTTGGCAAGAGACTATGGCCCCACGTCCTGCGATTCACACCTGTGAACGAACGACTTGCCATAATCCGCATCAAGGTTAAATTTTTCAATATATGCCTATAATGTGCGCACGCTCCGACAGAAAACAAGGACGATGAGATCAAGGAAATTTTCTACGAGCGCCTTGAAAATGCTTACGAGCGCTGCCTCCGTCACGATATAAAAATCGTGCTTTGTGACTTCAACGCTAAGGTGGGCAAGGAAAATATTTTTGGTCCAACAGTCGGAAAGTTCAGCCTCCACGATAACACCTCCGATAACGGAATGAGGCTGATTGCCTTCGCCGCAGCACGAAACATGGTCGTAAGTAGCACTAGATTCAAGCATCTCAATATTCAGAAAGCCACCTGGATGTCCCCTGATCAAAAAACCAAGAATCAAATTGATCACGTTTTGATCGACGGAAGGCACTCTTCCAGTGTATTGGATGTACGCACGATCTGTGGTGCAAACATTGACTCGGATCACTATCTTGTTGCAGCCAAGATCCGTACACCTCTGTGCGCAGCTAAGAATACACGCAACCCTACACAGAGAAAGCTAACCGTCGACAAGCTGCAATCGAAACAGACAGCCGATGCTTTCGCCACTCGACTCTCACTCCTACTTCAAAGCACTCCTCCAATCGATGATATATGCGCGCAGTGGACACACATTTCCAACTCCATGCGTGCGGCTGCTGAAGAGGTGATTGGCTACTAACGCCCTCGCCGAAACCAGTGGTACGACCAGGAGTGTCGCGACGCCACTGCAGAGAAAGGCACCGCCTACAAAGCCACCCTGCAGTCGGTTGTAACGCGCGCTGCTAAGGAGCGATACAAAGAAAAGAGGAGGGAAGAGAGACATATTTTCAGGCGGAAAAAAGAGAGGCAGAAAAGCGCGAGCAAGAGAAGATTGAGATGTTTGGTGACAGGAATGAAGCCCGAAAATTTTTTGAAAAAATAAGACGCCTTGCCGATGGTTTTAAAACTGGGGCCTCTTCCTCCAAGGATGAAAACGGGAATCTAGTGACAGATGTCCAGAGTACACTGACGTTATGGAGGGAACACTTCTTTAAGCTTCTAAATAGCGACGCTGACAACAATCCCGCCAATAGAGATGATATTCCGGAAACCCCAATTTTGGATGACAGCGTTGAGGTTCCGCTACCCGACTATGATGAAGTTCTGCCAATTACCGTGGGATAAGCCTTCTTAATATCACATATAAGGTCCTGTGGAGCGTTTTATGTGGAAGATTGAAGCTGCAGGGGAGCATTGTAAACGAACTGATCGGACCTTATCAGTGTGGCTTCATACCTGGAAAGTTCACCATCGACCAGATTTTCACGCTACGACAAATCTTGGAGAAGACTCAAGAAAAACAAGTCGACACCCACCATCTTTTTGTCGACTACAAAGCCGCCTTCGACAGCCCAATAAGGAAGCACCTGTACTCCACCATGTCTGAATTTGGTATTCCTGCAAAACTAATATGACTTTGCAGGATGACACTGAGCAACACCAGCAGCGCAGTTAAAATCGGGAAGGACCTCTCCCCATCATTTATTACCAAACGAGGTTTCAGACAAGGTGATTCCTTATCGTGCGACTTTTTCAACCTAATGATGGAAAAGATCATCCGAGCTGCTGATCTGAGACGTAGTGGCACAATATTCTACAAGAGTGTTATGCTGCTTGCGTATGCTGATGACATAGATATCATTGGCCATAATACGCGCGAAGTCAGTGCAGCATTTTCCAGATTAGAAAGAGAGTCAAGTCGAATGGGTCTGTCAGTGAATGCAGATAAGACGAAATACTTATTGTCAACAAACAAACAGTCCCAGCGTCTTGGAACCCACGTTACCGTTGACAATACCTCATTCGAGGTTGTGAAGAACTTAGTCTATCTTGGATCCAGCATTAATTCAACCAACGACATCAGCATTGAGATCAAGCGAAGAATAACTGTTGCCAACAGGTGTTACTTTGGGCTCAGTAGGCAATTGAGAAGCAGAGCCCTCTCTCGACGAACGAAAATCACGCTCTATAAATCGCTCATCATGCCCGTCCTACTTTACGCATTACAAACCTGGACGCTGAGCAGTTTAGATGAAAAGACTTTAGGAGCATTCGAGAGAAAGATTCTTCGTAAGATCTACGGACCAATCTGCGTCAATGGCGAGTACTAAATACGGTAGAATGATGAACTGTATGAGATGTACGCTGACATCGACATAGTCAAGCGCATTAAAATCGAGCGGCTTCGCTGGCTTGGTCATGTTCAACGCATGAAAGACGATGCTCCAGTGAAGAAAACATTCGATTCGGTACCCAGCGGCGGTCAACGCAGAAGAGGACAACCGCATCTTCGTTGGAAAGACCAAGTAGAGGGCAACCTGACGAAGCTTGGAATTTCCAACTGGCGCCAGCAAGCGAAAGACAGAAATGGCTGGCGCAAATTCTTAGATGAGGCCAAGACCGACATACGGTTGTAGCGCCAACTAAGTAAGTAAGTAATGTGGGTGAATATTCAGATATTTATTTGAAAACAGACGTTTTACTATTATCCGATGTTTTCGAACAATTTCGCACAAGTTGCCATAAAACTTATGGTCTAGATCCTGCACATTATTTTACTCTACCTGGTTATACATGGGATGCAATGCTTAAGCATACTGATATAAGCCTTGAGCTATTGACAGATATTGATATGCTCATGTTTGTAGAGCGAGGTATTCGTGGGGGTCTTAGCCAGTGTACTAAGCGTTATTCGAAAGTCAACAATAAGTACATGGCTGATTTCGATGAGGCTCAACCATCCAAATTCTTAATGTATTATGACATTAATAATCAGTATGGTTGGGCCATGTCTCAATTTCTCCCCCACAGTGAGTTTCATTGGCTGTCAGATTCTCAAAATTTAATGTTGAAGCCATAGCTGACGATTCAGATGTAGGATATATTCTCGAGGTAGATTTAGAGTATCCAATTAACCTCCACGATTACCATAAGGATCTCCCCTTTTGCCCAGATCATATAACGCCTCAAGGATCAAAGCAGAAAAAACTGTTGGCAACTTTGGGTGGTAGCGTGAGATATATTATTCACTACAGAAATCTAAAGCAGGCTTTGAAATATGGATTAAGGCTATCTAAAATTAATAAAATTTTACAATTTAGACAATCTGCATGGTTGAAGCCATATATCGATCTAAACACGAGTCTTCGAACAGCAGCTATAAATGAGTTTGAGAAGAACCTTTTCAAACTCATGAATAATGCTGTGTTTGGAAAAACTATGGAAAACATACGTAAACACAGTGTTGTTAAATTGGTGACGAGTTGGTTAGGTTTATATGGTGCCGAAGCCCTTATTTCTCAACCTGAGTTTAAGGCCTCAACAATATTCGGTGAAGATTTGATGGCAATTGAACTCAATAAAACTGAAATATACTTCAATAAACCCATTTATGTTGGTATGTGCATCCTTGATTTAGCTAAAACAACCATTTATGATATTCATTATGGTTCCTCAAATTGGTTCCGATTGTAGCATTTGCTATACCGATACCGATTCGCTAATTTATGAGGTGACTTGTAAAGACTTGTGTGAGGTCATCAAACGCAATTGCTTTATACACTTTGACACAAGCGACTATCCTATTGAAAACGTGTGGGATATTCCTCAAGTCAATAAAAAAGTTTTGGGTCTCATGAACGATGAGAATAATGGCAGTATCATGACTGAATTTGTGGGGCTCCGTGCAAAAATGTATGCGATACGGGTAAAGGGTGAAGATTCAACAAAAAAATCGAAAGGTGTAAAAAGAAACATAGTCAAGACTAAAATAACGTTTAGTGACTATGTTGATTGCCTTGAAAACAACATTGAAAAGACAGTTCAACAAAATTTGATTCAGTCGCGGAAACATGAAGTAAGTTCGATCATACAAACAAAAATTGCATTAAGCCCTCATGATAATAAGCGGTTTTTGATAGCAAATAGTAATGAGACATTACCGTGGGGTCATTTCAGCATTATAATTAATGATTTAGAATAATATTACTTAAGAATAAATGTTTATTTTTAAGATTTTAAATTGTTAAAGATATATGATTAAGAAAAAAATAAAATTTTTATAACGTTATACAAAATATATTTATTTTATTTTTTTAAACTTTACTCTGCTGTTGAAATTTCATAATAATCTCTAGTATGGGTAAGTAGCTGAGGTTGATGATGATTGCGATGACTTACAATGAAACAAAATGTATTTTAAGTATTTTATTTTTTTTTATTCTTTCAGCCTATTTTCGAAAAAAAAAATTCAAACATAAATGTCCACAATTTATTGTGTTAAAATTTTGATATTTATTATAATTATAGTTGTGACGAGGCAAAACAGGCACCAGTTTTGCCGCACATGTTACTACCACAAACAAACACGCAAAAGCACATTAGAAGAGTCAACAATACGACAACAAAACAATAAAACCAAACAGCAACAATAACACGAAGACAGCCAGAACATCAAAACGAAACAACAACAACATGAATATAATTAACGACAACAATCGCTACTTATATACATTACATATATATATATATATCTATATTTCTTATTGAACTGAATAATTATAATATATAAAATGAATTAATTTTATTGTTAAGTTCTTGAAGCAACAAATAAATTTCTTATTTACTTTATTTATTTCAAATATAAATTACTTTAAATTATATTAAATTGCATAAAATAAGACAAATACTATATAATTCTAATTTTGAACAACGCACCGTGTGCCAACATAAATGTTTAAGAGTTATTTGTATATAAGGCATGAGCAACGGTCAATGTGACAAATTTAAGCAACAGCATACACAAAGTATACGCAACAATTAGCAACATTTGATTAAGCGCCAACGGGACCGCGAGTACTTCGATGGGTGACCGGCAACACGACAAACATGTTTCCAAGAAAAACCACTGAGCGTTATCAACATGTCGACGAGAGCATGAGTAGCAGAGCATGGCAACACCAATGAGCGGTGTCAACATGTTAACGAAGACATGAGTATAACTAGCTAACAGCAATGCTGCTACGTTAGCAGAGGTATGCAATAAATTTGATGATGAGAAGACAGTCAGTTGCTGACAGACAGTTGAGCCGTGCGGTTGAGCCTACAGAAGAGTTGCTGACAGACAGTTGAGCTGAGCGGTTGAGCTTACGGAAGAGTTGCTGACAGACAGTTGAGCCGTGCGGTTGAGCCTACAGAGGAGTTGCTGACAGACAGTTGAGCCTACAGAGGAGTTGCTGACAGACAATTGAGCCAAGCGGTTGAGTTTACTGGAGTTTCTGACGAACCACCAAAGCGAGCGGAAGTGCAAAAGGGATTAGCTGCCGAACCATATTAAGATAGAGGAACCATAAAGAAATACACACAGAAGTAAGATTGTGTTAAAGTGATTGGGTTATTTAGACAAGTGGCGAGAATAACAGGCGAGACAAAGACTGAGGACGAACCTTACTCCTAACTAAGGGACAACTGGGTTTAGCTTTGGAGGCGCAGAGTCAGCTCGCAAGGGACAACTGGGTTTAGCTTTGGAGGCGCAGCGTCAGCTCGCAAGGGACAACTGGGTTTAGCTTTGGAGGCGCAGCGTCAGCTCGCAAGGGGCAACTGGTTATAGCTTTGGAGGCACAGCATCAGCTGGTAAGGGACAACTGGTTATAGCTTTGGAGGCACAGCGTCAGCTCGCAAGGGACAACTGGTTTTAGCTTTGGAGGTGCAGCGTCAGCTTGCAAGGGACAACTGGGTTTTAGCTTTGGAGGCGCAGCGTCAGCTCGCAAGGGACAACGGGTTTCAGTTTAGTGAGGCATAGCGTCAGTTCTCAAGGGGCATCATCCTAGCTGGCAGCGCAGTATCAGAGCGTAAGGGGAAGAGTAGTATTATTAACGCACCGGCTGGACATAAGGACTGTTACCCAGACGCCAGAGTTTCCGCCCACTCAGGACGCCAACGACCATTAAAATTAATCACCATCGCATTGCTCCTATATCGCCTTACTATTATTATTACTTAGTTTCTACGTAAAATATTGTAAGAAATCAAACTTAAAACGTGAAATAAAAGCTTTATTTGGAAGAACCTGAAACAAATAAAATCTATTTTTGTGACGAATCCTGGACACGACTGAGAATACCTCAGCTATAGAGCCGGAACACCGGCAGCTTCGTTACATGGCGCCCGAGCAGGGACCCTTCTAAATATAGTAAAGTGAGCAATTGTGCAGTGATTTAAAAGTGGTCGGCTGACATACGCAGAAAAGATAACAGCAACAAAGATTGTGATAAGCAAACAAAAAAAAAAAAAGAATTTTCTGCAACGTTGGAGAAGTATATTAGGAAAATAATCTAAATTGGCAAGAAAAAAAAATCGAGAAAAGACGACAACAGAAGAATTTGCACAATTTACAAGGATCGAAGAAAGTCATCATGGTTAAGACAACGTGGGTGTACTCGCTTCGACGAAAAGATCTCTTGAGCTATGCTGAGGAATTTAAATTTGATGCAGAAGGCTCGGTAGAAGAGCTGCGGAAACGGTTCGCAGCCCAGATCAATGAAAATAGTTATGAACCGGAGCAGGAGAAACGGCTGGCCGAACTGGAGGTCAAACACCGACGAGGGTGTTCACCGGTGCCAGTAACATCAAACGAGACAAACAAAACGCCAGCTATAACGATAACAAAATATTTCCAAGAGGCGCAAGGCACACAAAGAGAGACGAAAGAGGAAGAAGCAAGGGCAGCCGGGATGTCGAACCTTCAGACGCGGCCACAACCATATGCTGACGCCCAGAGAGGTGGGTTACGCCCGTCATTTTACAGCGACATCATAGATCGAGTGAAGAAGTGGTCAGTGAGTTTCAACGGGACGGAAGACGCTCTAGCCTTCATTGAGCGAGTCGAGGAGCTTGTGGAGGTATATGATCTGAATATAGATTTGCTGCCACGGTGCATGCCTCAGTTGCTATACGAACAAGCACTCCACTGGTACCGCAACAATAACGCACACTGGAACAACTGGCAGAACTTTAAGACTGACTTTCTGGGATTCTTCTTGCCAGCTAGATTTTTAGAGCGGCTAGAAGACGAAATACGCCGCCGGCAACAATTCGCAGGCGAGAAATTTAAAGATTTCGTCATAGCCATCCAGAACGTGATGCGCCATGGTAATCTCAGCAAGGAATTCAATTAGAGCGGATCTATAGAAATAGCAGCCATGAGCTTCAATTTTATGTGAAGAGAAGAGAGTTCTCAAGCTTGGCGGAGCTTATCAATTTGGCAGGCGACTTCGAAGACTTAAAGCGGTCGAACAACAACCCCCACCTTCCAGAGATCCAGATGAGAGAGGCAGGTAGCCAACAGTCGACACTAGTCGCATACATCGATCCACGCACAGCTTGCCGACGCTGCGGACAGAACGGTCATTTAGCGCGCAACTGCCAAAACCAAGGTGTAGATTTCTGCTGGGAATGTGGAAAAATGAATATTCGGACTTACGACTGCTGCCGTCGAAGACAGGGAAACGGCGGAAGGTCCCCTCTACGTCGAGGAGAGTGGTGGCCCAATTTTGTGGAGTCTCGACAGCATTAGATGGTCTTCGAGCAGAAGAAGGCCGCATAGTGGTAACAGTAGCACTCGATGACGTCTGGATGAAGGCTACTTTGGACACAGGGGCGACAAGGAGTTTCATCAGACAATATTATGCAGACAAGCTGCGGACTACGTTAAAAATCAGGCCTACCATAACGCAGATTAGTTTGGCTGATGGAAGCATACAAGAAGTTACAGAGGCGTAAGAAGCGAAGGTATCCCTGGGTGAGAACTATGTGCGGTTGGCGATACTCATCCTTCCTGAAGTGTTGGACGATCTGATTCTTGGGATGGATTTTCTGTACGGCATCGGGACATCAATACGATGTGGGGATTTTTCCCTAGATTTGACAAGAGTATCAAGGGCACAGGAGCACAAAAAAGTTTTGAATTGCGTCGCAGCAGCACCTGCGTCATCAACTGCCGCCACAGCAGCACCTGCGTTACCAACTGCCGTCGCAGCAGCACCTGCGTCATCAACTGCCATCGCAGCAGCACCTGCGTCATCAACTGCCGTCGCAGCAGCACCTGCATCATCAACTGCCGTCGCAACAGCACCTGCGTCATCAACTGCCGTCGCAGCAGCACCTGCGTCATCAACTGCCGTCGCAGCAGCACCTGCGTCACCAACTGCCGTCGCAGCAGCATCGCATCATCAACTGCCGTCGCAGCCGCACCTGCGTCACCAACTGCCGAAGCAAGCGTTACTGCAAGAACAGAAGTCAACAGGAAAAGAACAAGAAGAAGAGGTCGCAGAGAAAATAAGTCGAAAGCCGCAAAAGTCGCAGCAGCACCTGCGGTACCAACTGTGAGACTAAGGTCAGCTACACCTGCACTGAAAATTGTGCAACAAAGTAATATCGCACAACACACGAAAATTAAACCAGACATTGAAAATTTTGAAGTTAAAACCTTTTTGGAGAAAGAGCTGAAAAGTTTTGAGGCAATCCAGGGAGTTTCGAATGTCGCCACGCACCGCATCGTGATGCGCGACAAAAGTCCAATCAAGCAGAGATATTTCCTTAAAAATCCAGCCATGCAACGTATAATCGACACCGAAATAGATGAGTTGCTCGAGAAAAGATGTATAGAGCCTTCGCGAAGCCCACACAGCGCACCCATAGTGCTAGTAAAGAAAAAAACTGGACAATGGCGGTTATGTGTTGACTACCGCCAGTTGAATGCGAGGTCTGTACCAGACGCTTACCCCCTCCCGAGAATCAATCACATTTTGGATAGGCTCAAAAGTGCAAAGTTCATAAGCAGCATCGATTTGAAGAACGGGTATTGGCAGATACCCATGGAGGAAAACAGCAAGCAGTACACGGCATTTACCGTTCCGGGTCGAGGACTTTATCAATGGCGCGTGATGCCATTTGGACTCCATTCCGCACCTGCCACCTTCCAGCGGGCCTTAGACACAGTCATTGGAACAGACATGGAACCACACGCATTCGCTTATCTTGACGATATAGTCGTCACTGGGACTACGTTGGAGCAACATATGGAAAACCTGAGGGAAGTATTCCGTCGACTGAAAGAAGCCAACCTGCGCATCAACCCAGAGAAGTGCGAGTTTTTTAAGAAGAAAATAAAATATCTCGGTCACGTGGTTAGTGAAGAAGGCATTCACACGGACCCAGATAAGATTGCAGCAATAAAAGAACTGAGGCCCCCCGAAAACGTTCGCGAGTTACGAAGATGTCTCGGCATCGCCTCGTGGTACCGACGATTTGTACCAGAGTTCTCCAAAGTCGTTCATCCGCTTACCGCATTACTACGAAAAGGGAAGCATTTCAAGTGGGGAGCTGAGCAGCAAGCCGCGTTTGATTATCTAAAGAGAAGGCTCACAGAGGCACCTGTCCTCGGATGCCCAGACTTTAATAAAAAATTTACTCTTCAGACCGACGCCTGCGATTATGGCTTAGGAGCTGTCCTCACGCAGAATATAGATGGTACAGAGAGAGTGATCGCATACGCAAGTCGCCACTTAAACAAAGCCGAAGTAAACTACTCAGCGACAGAAAAGGAGTGCCTGGCAATTGTGTGGGCGATACGCAAAATGAGACCTTATCTGGAAGGCTATGCATTTACTGTCATAACCGATCATCTCTCACTCAAATGGATGAACTCTATCGAGAGCCCGTCGGGTCGAATAGCGCGATGGACACTTGAATTGCAGCAATACACATATGATGTAAAGTATCGGAAGGGTACACAGAATGTCGTCGCCGATGCTCTTTCTAGACAACCCCTCGAGGCTACTTGCAGCTGCGCTGTAGAACAAAGTGATCAGAAGAAATGTGCATGGTACGAACGACGCATAAACGAAGTCAAGACTAGTCTGGACCAACACCCAGAGTACAGGGTTGTCCATATTCGAAGCGCCCATCTGGCAACACTAACTTTCCGCAGTGATGCCAAATCGACTAATGACATACCGCGTTTGAAGCGTCATTCCAAGCAAATGTTTACAATGGAACAGTACACGCCACGGGAACGCTCTAAAATTGTTCAAAATTTACATTCAACAAAACAAGTCAATAGTGAAAACTCAACGTGCTTTCAAAAAATGAGCGATGAAGCTCATTTTCAGTTGAACGGAACGGTAAACAAACAAAATTGCCGTATTTATGCCACTGAAAATCCACAAGAGATTCAAGAGGTACCTCTTCACGATGCAAAAGTCACTGTTTGGTGCGGCGTTTGTGCTAAAATGCTCATTGGGCCGTTCTTTTTCGAAGATGATAATGGCCACAGAGTTACTATCAATCAGGAGCGTTATCGCGATATGATAAACAATTTTTTCATGCCAATCGTTCGTCGAAAGCGTATCAGGCACTACTGGTTTCAACAAGACGGCGCGCCACCACACACAAGCCGCACTACAATCGATTTTTTTGAAGCAATTGTTCCCTGGCCGTTTGATGTCAAAAAATGGTGATTTCGATTGGCCGCCAAGATCACCAGATTTAACGCCTCCAGACTTCTTTTTGTGGGGTTATTTGAAATCAAAGGTTTACGTCAACAAGCCAAAGACCCTAGAAGAGCTGAAAACCAACATCCGTCAAGAAGTAACCGCCATTCCCATCGAAATGTTGAAGAAAACCATGGAAAATGCTGCTAAACGGGCACAATATGTCGTAGAGGCCAATGGCGACCATTTACGAGATATTATATTCAAAAAATAATGTAAGCAAATCTATTGTACTTGAACTCAATTAAATGATATTCATGACGAATTGACAAAAAAATTGTGGTTTCTTTGATTTATTTAAAAATAAAATGGGTGCTTCGAATATGGACAACCCTGTACATTATTGAAAACGGAAAGTTGTATCGCCATTTTCCCCGAACGGTTGGCGACGAAGATAGTGCGCCATGGAAATTGTGCGTACCCAGTTATCTCAGAAACCGCGTTATGATGGAAAACCACGATGCCCCTACCGCTGGCCACTTAGGAATACGCAAAACTATAGTCAGGGGGGCAAACAAATATTACTGGCCAGGTATGTTTCTCAGCATAAGTCGGTACGTCAGAGGATGTAAAAGTTGCCAAAGTTATAAAGTGAGCCAACAACAACCAGCAGGAAAGATGCTTACCCACCTTGCAGAAGAACCCTGGGCTACAGTTTGCGCCGATTTTGTGGGCCGACTGCCAAGGTCAAAGCACGGAAATACGATGTTTATCGTTTTTGTAGACAAATTCTCAAAATGGACAGAAATGATGCCACTTCGGAGGGCAACAAGCGAGCAATTAATAAAAGCGTTTAGAGAACGAATTTTGTCAAGATTTGGAGTGCCCAAGGTGCTAACTACAGACAATGGAGTTCAATTTACGAGTCGAAATTTTCAATGTTTTTTACAAGATCTCGGAGTACAGCAAAGGTACACAGCACCATACACACCACAGGAGAACCCTACAGAGCGTACAAATAGGACCATAAAGACAATGATAGCTCAATTTACAGAAGAAAACCAGAACACGTGGGACGAGCTACTTCCCGAACTAACTCTCGCCTATAACACTGCCGATTCGGAGTCCACCGGTTATAGCCCTGCGTTCATTGTTCAAGGACGAGAGCCACGTCTACCCAGAACACTTTTCGATGAATTTACCACTGGAACCGGCCAAGAAGCGATTACCCCTAGCGAACATGCAGCACGTCTAAAAGGAGTATTGAAAATTGCTAGGAGGAATATGGAGCAAGCCGCACAATCGCAAGCTAGACATTACAACTTAAGGCGCAGAACATGGAAACCAGAACTGGACCAATTGGTGTGGGTGAAACAACACCACCTGTTAAAAGCAGCGGACCAATTTGCAGCAAAATTGGCACATCGATTTGACGGCCCATATAAAGTAGAAGCATTTGTGTCCCCGGTCATCGCCCAGATAAGAAAGCCTGGTCAGAAGCGTACCCGCACTGCACACCTTGCCGAACTTAAACCATACCACACCGTTTGACGCATAGTACCAGATCCGAATCTCCCGCAGCGGAGTAGTAACAACAAGCGTCGAACCTCCGGCGAAGTAAGGGGGGAATGTGACGAGGCAAAACAGGCACCAGTTTTGCCGTACATCTTACTACCACAAACAAACACGCAAAAGCACATTAGAAGAGTCAACAATACGACAACAAAACTATAAAACCAAACAGCAACAATAATACGAAGACAGCCAGAACATCAAAATGAAACAACAACATGAATATAATTAACAACAACAATCGCTGCTTATATACATTACATATATATATATATATATCTATATTTTTAATTGAACTGAATAATTATAATATATAAGATGAATTAATTTTATTGTTAAGTTCTTGAAGCAACCAATAAATTTCTTATTTACTTTATTTATTTCAAATATAAATTACTTTAAATTATATTAAATTGCATAAAATAAGACAAATACTATATAATTCTAATTTTGAACAACGCACCCTGTGCCAACATAAATGTTTAAGAGTTATTTGTATATAAGGCATGAGCAACGGTCAATGCGACAAAATTAAGCAACAGCATACACAAAGTATACGCAACAATTAGTAACATTTGATTAAGCGCCAACGGGACCGCGAGTACTTCGATGGGTGACCAGCAACACTACTGAGCGGTGTCAACATGTTACCAAAAACATGAGTACGAATAGCTAACAGCGAAACAGTCAAGCTACCAACAATTAGCAACATTTGATTAAGCGCCAACGGGACCGCGAGTACTTCGATGGGTGACCAGCAACACGAAAAGCATGTTTCCAAGAAAAACCACTGAGCGTTATCAACATGTCGACGAGAGCATGAGTAGCAGAGCATGGCAACACCAATGAGCGGTGTCAACATGTTAACGAAGACATGAATATAACTAGCTAACAGCAATGCTGCTACGTTAGCAGAGGTATGCAATAAATTTGATGATGAGAAGACAGTCAGTTGCTGACAGACAGTTGAGCCGTGTGGTTGAGCCTACAGAAGAGTTGCTGACAGACAGTTGAGCTGAGCGGTTGAGCTTACGGAAGAGTTGCTGACAGACAGTTGAGCCGTGCGGTTGAGCCTACAGAGGAGTTGCTGACAGACAGTTGAGCCGTGCGGTTGAGCCTACAGAGGAGTTGCTGAAAGACAATTGAGCCGAGCGGTTGAGTTTACTGGAGTTTCTGACGAACCACCAAAGCGAGCGGAAGTGCAAAAGGGATTAGCTGCCGAACCATATTAAGATAGAGGAACCATAAAGGAATACACACAGAAGTAAGATTGTGTTAAAGTGATTGGGTTATTTAGACAAGTGGCGAGAATAACAGGCGAGACAAAGACTGAGGACGAACCTTACTCCTAATTAAGGGACAACTGGGTTTAGCTTTGGAGGCGCAGAGTCAGCTCGCAAGGGACAACTGGGCTTAGTTTTGGAGGCGCAGCGTCAGCTCGCAAGGGACAACTGGGTTTAGCTTTGGAGGCGCAGCGTCAGCTCGCAAGGGACAACTGGTTATAGCTTTGGAGGCGCAGCGTCAGCTCGCAAGGGACAACTGGTTGTACAATAGCTTTGGAGGCGCAGCGTCAGCTCGAATGGGACAACTGGTTTTAGCTTTGGAGGCGCAACGTCAGCTCGCAAGGGACAACTGGGTTTTAGCTTTGGAGGCGCAGCGTCAGCTCGCAAGGAACAACTGGTTATAGCTTTGGAGGCGCAGCGTCAGCTCGCAAGGGACAACGGGTTTCAGTTTAGTGAGGCATAGCGTCAGTTCTCAAGGGGCATCATCCTAGCTGGCAGCGCAGTATCAGAGCGTAAGGGGAAGAGTAGTATTATTAACGCACCGGCTGGACATAAGGACTGTAACCCAGACGCCAAAGTTTCCGCCCACTCAGCACGCCAACGCCCATTAAAATTAATCACCATCGCATTGCTTCTATATCGCCTTACTAATATTATTACTTAGATTCTACGTAAAATATTGTAAGAAATCAAACTTAAAACGTGAAATAAAAGCTTTATTTGGAAGAACCTGAAACAAATTATATCTATTTTTGTGACGAATCCTGGACACGACTGAGAATACCTCAGCTATAGAGTCGGAAGACCGGCAGCTTCGTTACATAGTTTATATCTTTCCCTAAATATTTTATTATTTCCTTGGCGGTTGTAAATTTCCAAAGCATTCAAAATACTCAATTTGATTATTGTTTTTCCAGTAAGCTACCCAATGTGTGCCGGAACCCTCTGATCACAAATAATATAATAGGAAGATGTGCCACCGCCATACAAGCAAGTGGCACAGTAAAATTTGAATGTGGATTTATCATAAATCCACATAAAAGCTTTATGAGAGTCAGCAAGCAAACGATTTAAAGCTTTTGAGAGCGAGAGAATAAGTAAGCGACAATGTGAGCAAATGTGAGCATAATATTGAAAAGCAATAGAAATGATATGTAAAGATTTGATGCACGAAACATCTGAATAAACGATATAGCTGCCAACAAAATGTAGCAGAATTTCATTAGGTTTTACTTAAAAAATGTAGGCAATTTTTTTACTTAACTACCCTACGAACATTATATAATTGAAAGTTATTATATTTTTTTGCATTATCTCTTATCTTTTTGTTATATAATTTCAAGAATATAATATCATAAAGATGACATAATCTAGGATGACATAATTTTGTGTGTTGACTTGGTTTTTTTGCCGTTTTGCCACATGATATTTTTAGTGTTATATTATTGTAAGGGCGATTCCCTTAGTTGAAGCTTAGCAGCGAATAATGTAAGCAATATTTTTTAATTTTTTTTGCGGAAAATTTTTTTATTTAACTACTTTTATATATTTTTATTATATTATTGCAAATACATGCTTTACTTTATGAAAAGTACTCAGATATGCAATTTTCAATTGTTCTTATTTATACAACAAAGACATTTTTTTAATCATTTTTTGAGTAAAAATTCAATATTTTGGCCAGTTTTTGAAAAAAAAATTAAAGAATATATTCACTGACCTAACTTTACAGTTGAAACTATTTTTGTAAAGTGCTTTTATTAAAACTTTGATCAAAAAATTTGAATTAAATATATTTAAAATAGCGGACATATTTGCATCGAAAGTCAAAGTTTTGATTTGCATGTCGTTTTTTTCTCATTCTTGGGGAACGATGTTTTATAAAAAAGTCGTTGTACCAAAAATTTCTGAAATTCTAAAGATATGTGAATGTTTTTGGTTTTTAAATTCTGAAATTTTTTAAATTTTATTTGCGAAAAAAATTTTTAAAGAAAGATTTTCAATATCAAAATTTACGTAAGTGGAAATGGGTGGAATGAGCGTGATTAAAACTAAGTATGTTACAATCTCATCTAGGATGCACACAATATGTGTACTCAAATTGAGCGAAGTCCGTTAAGTCATTTAGATTTGTACAAATGCCAATTAAACAAACAAACCAGAAAATAAGTTATATTAATATAAACTTTGTGATAAATTGTATGAGTATTATAGAAAGAATGCAATTCGAAAAGAAATAAAGAATTTTCAAAGGTTTTTTCGATTTTTTTAAGTTTTGAAAAATATGCCCCCATTTATGATCCTATAACTTCAAAAGTATTTTTTCATATTACAAAATTTGTACATGTTTGCAAATAAAACATTTATATCTTTTATTTAAGCTATCTTTTGTATTGATCTAACGATTTTTGTATAAATATTCTAAATACTACATCTGTGAAAGAGTTTAAAAAATATGGTTAATACTCAAAATTACCTCCTATTCAGGCCAAATATGCGATATCGGATAGCTTTATAATTATATTTCGAAAAGCCTCAGAATTCGGTATTCGACCACAATTAACAAGTAAGGTTTCCTTGATAACATGTGATGGGCTTTGGGCAAGGAGGCTTGGCACCTCCTACACCACCCAAATTTGCGATATCGAATTGCTATGGAGTTATAGGTCGCATAGCCTCGAAACTCGGTATTCGACTGCAATTTACACGTTTCACTGATAAAATTTTATGGGCGTTACCCTTCCCACACAACTGAAATTTTTTGATATTGAATAGCTTTGGAGTTATAGGTCGCTGCACAGCCCCGGAATTCGGTACTCGACCACAATTTACTCGTGCCGTTTCACTGATAGCATGTTATGGGCGTTTGGCAACGGGGGCGTGGCAAAAACACACAGTGTTTCAGCTAGTTATTTATACCGGCGCGAAGATTTCGTTGTTTTGTTTTGATTTATTTTTGACGTATTTTTGCTTACGTTATTTCTGTTATTTAACTCATTTCCATGGCAATTCAAAATAATCCAGGTAGTGTTGAAAACTGATAATATCAAGAAAACAAATAAAAATTTAAAATCATGAATGTTGTAAAAATATTCTGCTATGACTCATTTCAAAGAGTTTACAGTGTTGAAAATCCTATTATAATGTAAAATTGCGTTTTAGGGATTTTTAAATTTTGCTAAAAACGCTAAGAATATTGTTTGCAAACAAAATCTTTAGTTAAATATATGATGATTTGGTTTTTAAAGTCAGAAGAATTTGTTTAGTACGAACTCACCACGTCGACTTTGATGCAGGTAGTTTTGAGTATTTTTACTAAAACCGAAATACGTTTATATCCAACCTACTACAATCATACTTTTTACCTTAATATATTCGTTAAAATATTTTTTTTAACAATGTTAAAAACTGGGAAATGTCAAATAAACGGTATACTTTAAACTCTTTCACAAATGTAGTATTCAGAAAATGTCTACAAAAATCGTACAAATAATCGTATAAATAACAGCTTTAATAAAAGGTATAAATGTCACATTTGTAAATATTTATAAAACTTGTATAATAAATGAATACTTTTGGAGTTATAAAATCATAACTAGGGTAATATTTTTCAAAACTCAAAAAAGTTGAAAAATTCTTCTAAAAAAAATCGAACCAACCTGGTCTTAATAATTTTTGTTATCTAGAAAAAATACTCAATCGAACTAGCAATGTCGTTTTTGTCGCGCCAACTTTTTTTAAATTGTTAACCACTGTTATTAATTTGTTATTCACTTTTAAATAAAAAATACAATGAATAAAAAATTTAGTTATTCACTACTATTTTATGAATTAAATGTTCGCTTTCAATTGTTTTATTAATTTTTTATTCATTATTAATTTTTTATTCATTATAAATTTCGTATTCATTTCTAATTTTTCATTCACTTTTGAGTAATAAATAAAATGAAAAAAAAAATCTTGTTATTCACTTTTGAGTATGGAACCAAATAATAATAAATAAAAAATTAATAATGACTACAAAATTAATAATGAATAACACATGAATAGGCAATGAATAAAAAAAAAAATAAATAATGTACAAAAAATTAATTATTGAAAAATTTTAAATTCTTTTTGAATTGCATTCTTTGTAAATAGAATTCATATGAATAAAAAATAATTAATTATTCTGAATAACAAAAATATATTTTAAATTAATTACTAATCAATTTTTAAAATTCAATGTGAATTAAAAATTTTATTTATAAACAATTTTGAATTCATTGGATGGATTTGTATGTCGTTATTCAGTTTTCCTTAAGATTCTGAATATATATGCAGATTTTACTGCTCTGGCTGATAGTCAATCAAAAATAGGGAATATTAATAGCAAGCAGTGAATTAGAAAAATTTGCTTCGCACAAAATAAGGAAATTATCATGAAAATAATGCAAACAAACAAAAACAAACAAAGAGATCACAACTGCTTGGTTCCAACAAACACAATAACAACAACGGAAAAAACAATTACAACATTAAATTTCACGACTCTCGCTAGCTATGAGAAACCATGCAGTGGTGATCTATGCTGTGAAGCATTGTGGAGTGAAGAGTGAAAGAGCATTGCAGAGAGAATGTGCATGCAAGGATTGGAAACTTTTCTCTCAAGAAAGCTTTTTCATCGCGCTCATAAAAGCTTACGTATTGATCTGAAAAATATTTGTTACTTTTTAATGTTCTACGTGGCACATCTTTATACTATATAATCTTTGCTCTGATGTATCGAGATTAATTATACCGCATTCTTTTTTAAATGGTTTACTTGGAAGAGTATCACACATAAACACTCCTCTAAAATTTGGAATATCTTTAGCATATTTTCTAATCTACATCAGTAAGGGCTCTTTTAGGTAGCTGCATAAAAAATTTTGTTGATAAGGCTTTAAATATAATCCAAACTCCTTTTTATATGGTTTTAGGAACATTCCTTTTCCCATTGCAATAGCTTCCATTTTACTATTATGCCGTTTTGCTTCATTTAACTGCTCTTTTCCAGTTTTTACTGCATTGATTGCTTTTGTAATGCCAGATACTCCACCAGCGACCCCCAAGTGCACCCAGGGCAGCGAATATAGGTGCAAGCGGGAGAAAACCTCCAGATTTAGGTAGTGGAATTACTCGAAGAGTCTTAATCAGAGATTTTTTCCCATTGAAAATATTGTTTACAACTTTTCTTGAAATTTTAACTGCATCATCCAAGTTTTTAGTTTTCTTAATTCTCATTTTAGCGCTATTTAGGGCATGTCTAAATAGACGATGTCCATTTATTTGAGGAGATCTCACCGTTTTACTGGTAACATAACCCAGTCCAAATTTTGTTTTTGCCTTCATCGCGTTAGTTACAAGCCAAGCGTTTGATTTTTCAGCAATACTAATATCACTTGCGGTAATTCTTTGCCAAGCTAGAATCATTCAGATCAGATCTGATGCTGTTCTGTTACTGATCTGTTACTGTTCTGATGCTGTTCTGATACTGATCTGATGCTGTTCTGATACTAATCTGCTGTCCATATGTCTGCCTGTCCGTGCTACTCATATGTTTTAGAAGCTTCTAGAATGTTCTAGAAGCAATTGATACAATTATTAGACTTTACAAAAAAGGAAAAAATCTCTGATTAAGACTCCTCGAGTAATTCCACTACCTAAATCTGGAGGTTTTCTCCCGCATGCACCTATATTCGCTGCCCTGGGTGCACTTGGGGGTCTAGCTGGTGGAGTATCTGGCATTACAAAAGCAATCAATGCAGTAAAAACTGGAAAAGAGCAGTTAAATGAAGCAAAACGGCATAATAGTAAAATGGAAGCTATTGCAATGGGAAAAGGCATGTTCCTAAAACCATATAAAAACGGATTTGGATTATATTTAAAGCCTTATCAACAAAATTTTTAATGCAGCTACCTAAAAGAGCCCTTACTGATGTAGATATAAGAAAATATGCTAAAGATATTTCAAATTTTAGAGGAGTGTTTATGTGTGATACTCTTCCAAGTAAACCATTTAAAAAAGAATGCGGGATAATTAATCTCGATACATCAGAGGGCTCCGGCACACATTGGGTAGCATACTGGAAAAACAATAATCAAATTGAATATTTTGACAACTTTGAAAATTTACAACCGCCAAAGGAAATAATAAAATATTTAGGGAAATATATAAACTATAATTATAATAGATATCAAAATTTTAACACAATAAGTTGTGAATATTTATGTTTGAAATTTTTGTTTTCGAAAATAGGCTGAAAGAATAAAAAAAAAAAAATACTTAAAATACATTTTGTTTCATTGTAAGTCATCGCAATCATCATCAACATCGGCTACTTACCCATACTAGAGATTATTATAAAATTCCAACAGTAGAGTAAAGTTTAAAAAAATAAAATAAATATATTTTGTATAACGTTATAAAAATTTTATTTTTTTCTTCTTAATCATAGATATATGTAACAATTTAAAATCTTAAAAATAAACATTTATTCTTAAGTAATATTATTCTAAATCATTAATTATAATGCTGAAATGACCCCACGGTAATGTCTCATTACTATTTGCTATCAAAAACCGCTTATTATCATGAGGGCTTAATGCAATTTTTGTTTGTATGATCGAACTTACTTCATGTTTCCGCGACTGAATCAAATTTTGTTGAACTGTCTTTTTAATGTTGTTTTCAAGGCAATCAACATAGTCACAAAATGTTATTTTAGTCTTGACTATGTTTCTGTCGATTTTTTCGTTGAATCTTCACCCTTTACCCATATCGCATACATTTTTGCACGAAGCCCCACAAATTCAGTCATGATACTACCATTATTCTCATCTTTCATAAGACCCAAAACTTTTTTATTGACTTGTGGAATACCCCACATGTTTTCAATAGGATAGTCACTTGTATCAAAGTGTATAAAGCAATCGCGTTTGATGACCTCATACAATTCTTTACAAGCTACCTCATAAATTAGCGAATCGGTATCGGTATAGCAAATGCCTCAATCGGAACCAAATTGAGGAGCCATGTAACCATAATGAAAATCATAAATGGTTGTTTTGGCTAAATCAAGGATGCACATACCAACATAAATGGGTTTATTGAAGTATATTTCAGTTTTATTGAGTTCAATTGCCATCAAATCTTCACCGAATATTGTTGAGGCCTTAAACTCAGGCTTAGAAATAAGGGCTTCGGCACCATATCGACCCAACCAAGGGGTCGTTACCAATTTAAAAACACTCTGTTTACGTATGTTTTCCATAGTACTTCCGAACACAGCATTATTCATGAGTTTTAAAAGGTTCTTCTCAAACTCATTTATAGCCGCTGTTCGAAGACTCGTGTTAAGATCGATATATGGCTTCAACCATGCAGATTGTCTAAATTGTAAAATTTTATGAATTTTAGATAGCCTTAATCCATATTTCAAAGCCTGCTTTAGATTTCTGTATTGAATAATATATCTCACGCTACCACCCAAAGTTGCCAACACTTTTTTCTGTTTTGATCCTGGAGGCATAATATGATCTGGGCAAAAGGGGAGATCCTTATGGTAATCGTGGAGGTTAATTGGATACTCTAAATCTACCTCGAGAATATATCCTACATCTGAATCGTCAGCTATGGCTTCAACATTAAAATTTTGAGAATCTGACAGCCAATGAAACTCACTGTGGGGGAGAAATTGAGACATGGCCCAACCATACTGATTATTAATGTCATAATACATTAAGACTTTGGATGGTTGAGCCTCATCGAAATCAGTCATGTACTTATTGTTGGCTTTCGAATAGCGCTTAGTACACTGACTAAGACCCCCACGTATTCGCTCTACAAACATGAGCATATCAATATCTGTCAATAGCTCAAGGGTTATATCAGTATGCTTAAGCATTGCATCCCATGTATAACCAGGTAGAGTGAAATAATGTGCAGGATCTAGACCATAAGTTTTATGGCAACTTGTGCGAAATTGTTCGAAAACATCCGATAATAGTATAACGTCTGTTTTCAAATAAATATCTGAATATTCACCCACATTATTAATGTTTAATTTAACCCAGACATTTTGTGCATGAGCATTATCCCCTGCGCTGATGTTTGTATTATTAAGTTGATTGTAAAAGCTGGTTATATCAGGTAATGATGTTTCCAAAAATTTAGCTGCGTCATCGCAGTAGTCATTTGGAAAGACACCCTTACGTGTCAGCAAGTTTAATTGCTCATCATTTAAATTTTTAAACTCTGATTTTATAATATTAAAATTTGGTGGATGTGAGGCTAAAGTATCTTAGCTACTCGCCATGAATCTGAATGAGTCAATAAACCGATGTTTTATTACATATTCGTCCAGTCGTTTTGTAAATGAAATGTAACGTTCCTTGTTTATTGGTAAGTCATAACCGGTGAGATTATGAAAAATTATGGGTATTGTGTGCGAGTCTTTGAAGTTTATATTGCACTCCTCATGCGCTGGGCCTCGATAAACACCGGTAAGATGACAATGATCACGTACCTTGACATCGTCATTGGTGAAGGCTTTCTCACATATGTGACATGTGTTGGCGATCGTGAAACTTTGAACTTGCTCAACAGTCATGTCATCCATGGGTAGAGGGCAAAGGAAGACAGTTTCAACATTTTCGGCAAAATTATTTAGTTCCGAAACGAACCACGCAATACAATCTGCCCCACGATAGCTTTTATAAAACGATAACGTGGGGTCATACGCACACTTAACATAAAAGCCCACACTATATGGTATATGCTTCTGGTATGCATTTCCAACAATGGACTTTGCCAAAATGCATTCCAAATCGGCATATACCACAAATGGGGTCATTATCTTATTTTAAAAATTTTTGAAGCAAACCTCCTTCTCAGCTTCTGTCGGCATCCTTACTTTGCAATTGTTTAGTCTGCTGCAGTCCTCGGTATGCTGCTCCAACTTGAGTGCTGAGTGGAAGAAGTGCAAACATCTATCGCAAAAATATTTGCATCCATTATGTGATGATAATTGGTTAGAAAAAAGCCGTGAAAGACTTTTTATCCACACATAATGGCATGTGACTGGCACATCATCATTGCTGCTACCATCTCCATTATCAGCGACATTGTTGTTATCATTATCATCATCTTCATTCTGATATCTGCTCTGCACCATCAGGAGATTTATGTGACATTCCATTTTATTTTTTGTCAAATATGTCGGTAGCACTGTACATTTGCTTCTTTTTTTATGCAGAATGTATACATTAATTGAGATGTTGTTTTGCATCTCAAATCTAGGGATCTGTCTCATCGTCATTGGAAATACTATATTTGTTAAATAAAGTAAATCACGATAACTTGGATACATTGACATGCGATCCGTATGTATATTCGCTAGATGCAGAGCAGATATGATTGCCCAAGCAAAACATGCGTTGTCATAATTTTTCACATTAACGCATGCTTTCTTGCTATAAATCTGTGGTGGTAGTGGGATATATGCTGATCCTAGCTGTGGCGTGAATTTGTTGATGTTCACTGCCAAGTTAATGACTGCAGCCAACGCCCATCCACTATCCCGTTCTTGGAACTCTTCCAGCTTTTTCAAAATTGTATTTTGAACATGCTCAAAAAACCAAGCTCTAATATCCGTTTCCTGGTAAATAGCAACATTTTTCGTGTTCATGAATTTCAAGTCACTAATTTCTTCATTAGCTCTAGTAACTCGAAATTCGCCACAAAATATTGTATTTACCTTAAGAGACGTAAATTTCGCTAAGGATTTTTTAACGGTGCGCTGGAAGAGATATAGACAATCTGCCAAGAAGTTCTGGGGATTTTTATGGATTAAATTAACTATAACGCCAGTACGTACTCTGAAAATTAAAATAGGGTCTAAATTAATATATTGTATAAAATCAAAATAAATAATATGGTAATGAAATTATTTAAAAATTAAGCTTACCGTCCACCAAATGTCGATTCGATTTCTTCCCACCGAATTCGAATAGAAGCCCAATTCGATCTGTTACCCGTTCGGGAAAGACCTGCACCAGTACAAACGTTGAGCTTCTTCAACTGCGTGCGATAGCCTTGAATAAGTCCTATTCCACATGTAGCACTCTGTTTTGCTCCAACAGTTTTTACCTTCCGTAAAATACCCCGAAGGGAAATGAGGTGCGAGGAACACTCTTTTATGCTCTGCATAACTAGGTCCCGATTTTTATGAGCATTTTCGCACAATGCTTTTGCATTTTTAAAAATGTCGTTGACGCGTGCACTCATTTTAAAATTCAAGAAATACAAATAAATAAATCTTCACGAAATATGTTTAAATACTTTATGTTGCTGATCAAATATTGAATGAGCTAAAAACTCTCGATTCAATTATTTATATATATATATTTATGGGTTCAAATAATAAATTATTCTTAAATCCTTATCGTCAATTTTAACAACAACATAGCACTTCAACCACCTAACCCCATTCCATCAGCTTAGAATAATTAGTCTACATATAGTATATATCCTCTCAACTTAGGCTCTTATGAGTTCATACGTTTCATGCATAACTCCAATTTCAACATCATACGTTTCATGCTTATTTCTAATTTCGACAACAAATATTTAAAATCCTTGAGACTTAATCTACAAGCATGAATGAGATATTAAATGTTCTTCAAAGCCAATATATGATGAGAGCATTATAAAAAAGGAATACCATAGCTACTCACCTAAAGCCATCAACAAAATAACATGAATAGATTGAGAGGGTATCATAAATTAAATTATTGCTACTACTGTGGTAGCAACACACACTTAGAGGAGAAGTGTAAGAAGAAGAAGAAGGATGACCAAAAGTTAGCAAAATGGGCAAAGGAGCAAAAAGATACTAAAAATACGATTGTTAAAGGTGTAAAAAGATGCTGAAAGAGAAGAAGAAGAAGAAGAAGAAGAAGAAGATAGAACAAAATTATACTCGAAGCTGAATGGTTAAATCAATTACTTTTTGTGTATGTAATTATTACTTTTATACATGTAATTATCAAACTTTAAATATAACAAATCAATAAAAGAGCAATAATGATTCATATATAAATCAACTCGTTTTATTTTATTTATATCAGCACAGTTGCGTATGGTCATGGTTATGATATCGCTTTCAATCGCTAGCTTTATTTATTTTGCTGCTTTCATACTTTGGTTTTACATTAGTCAGCCAACTCATATTAAATTTATTAAAAATGCATAACAACTACACTCTTTACTTCTGTACTGTTTCCTTATCTTCAGCTTGCGGTTTTGGGTCTGGGCTTATCACCTTAAACTTGAAAATCAAAACACCGAAGTTTATGTAGCGACTTAAATCTATAAACATTATGCTTGCTTTGAAGCTTGGGCTTATCACCTTCTAGCTATCCCTCCGTCCGTCCATCCATTTGACTATCTGTCCGACTGTCTGCCCATACGTCTTCTATGCATGCTTATCTCCCACTTCAGCTAGTTTGACCAATCATACCCCCTAGCTATCCCTCCGTCCGTACATCTTGCATGCTTATCTCCAATGTATCAATTGCTTCTAGAACATTCCAGAAGCTTCTAAAACATTCTAGAAGCTTCTAAAACATATGTCATAGCCCATCTGGCTATCCGTCCGTCCGTCTGTCCATCTTGCATTCTTATCTCCAATGTATCAATTGCTTCTAGAACATTCTAGAAGCTTCTAAAACATATGTCATAGCCCATCTGGCTATCCGTCCGTCCGTCCATCTTGTGTGCTTTTCTCCAATTTCAATTGCTTCTAGAACATTCTAGAAGCTTTTAGAACATTCTAGAAGCTTCTAAAACATATGTCATAGCCCATCTGGCTATCAGTCAGTCCGGCCGTCTATCTTGCATGGTTATCTCCAATTTATAACAACAGCACGCTTCAACTGACATACTTCAGCTAGCTTGACCAATTATACCCCCTAGCTATCCCTCCATCCGTACATCCTGCATGCTTATCTCCAATTTGCAACAACAACAACATGCTTCAGCCACCCTACTATCGGCCAACTTGACCGATCGTACTACGCCGACTGCGCAGTCGGGCACAGTTTTGTGAATTTTGAGGCCCATAAGAAAATACACGCGTTTTTGGTCCAGAATCCCCATAGCTACTCTACTACTAACGTTAAAGTAAATGAAGCAAAACAACTCAACATCAACCGTAATATCAACAAAATAAAAACAATAAAACTGAACAACATCAACCGAAGATTCGCTTTCAGCGACAATTCTGCCAGCCACGCTCAAACTAAATCAGGTCGTCAGTGGTAACTACCATGTGTGTTCGTCATCACCCTTCTCTCACTGCTGATTTGTTCATGGCTGCCACTCATCGTCTGTCGCTGTTGACCTGTTTTTTTTATTGCTTTATTTGCGTTAGCTTGTGGTGTATTGCTGCAGCTCATCTTTGCAAATCAATGACAACATCCCCCAGATTAACACGCCAATAACTTCTGCAGCACTCAAATCACAAAAAAAACAAAAGCGATGGCACGCTTAAGTCTGCTTAAGGTGCTAATAAAATATCTCAATCTCTGTGCTCTTACCTCCAAGAAATAGAAGAGCGCCTGAGTAATTATATGAAAACAAAGATTCGGCAACTTTAGGATCGGCTTGTTCAATTGCAAGAGGATCGGATTGCATTTAAGCGCCTCAGTTTATCATAATTTGCCTCTATATTGAGTTTCAACCAACGCACATAAGAGACATTTTTAGAGTCAAATAGAATTTGCAAACATCAAACTCTCTTATTATTGTTAAACTCTTTTCTGCCTTTGATCGCAATCGGGTTCTCAAAGCATTTGGAGCGTATCTGAGAAGAAAAAGATCAGCGTATGTCTAAGAAATGCAGGAATTGACTCTGATAGTAATATATACATCCACGAAAGTCTAAGCGTACTCAACCATAAAATATTAAAATCTGCAATTACTCTTTAGCGCCAAAAGTATCTACACAATGCGTTTACCCTCCGTAGCTCGGTACACATTAGGATGGAGAAAAATGCAGGTTGCATCTGCATCAGCAGTCTGGATTAACTTCATGATGCTGTGGAAACAACTCGTGAAGCTGTATCTCCTACCAGATAAATTTTATTTAAATTTGATCTCAACTATTTTAGTCTTTTGTTTTAGTTTATCTTATTTTCTAACTTATCTACTTTCGTTCCAAACAAATATGCTTTTAACTATGTTCTCTTTTTCTTATTTTTCGTATTACTTTTTTGTAAAAATGTTTGATTGTATTGTTTTTGAAATTCATATGTTTACTATTACAAAAGATTTTTGCTATTCGTCAGACTATGTTGTTAGTTGTTTCTATGAGCTCTAGTGCTTCTTATGGTGTTGATGATAATTGCCTACTGTTAATTGATATTTTGTGTAAACAGCGTGGTGGTTTGTCTATAGTCCATTTTAATGATAGAAGTTTAAACGAATTCAAACTTGATTATGTAAGAACCGTTTTTGAAAAATCAAATGTATCGTTATTTGTGTCTCCGAGACATGGTTTATTTCTGAAATTCCCCCTAGTTATACTCTGTTTAGAAATGACAGAACTGGTAGACGAGAATTCGGATTTGCTATTTATTGCAAATAATGCCTAAATTAAAACTTTATTAAAGTCTGAGGTTGAATTTATAAATGTAGAAATTTTGTATGCCAATTTTAAAATGTTTGTCTCATAGGTGGTGATTTTAATGTGAACTTGGTCAACAAGGGCAATGTATCTGATAGTTTTTATGACAAAGTCAATGGGGCTGGAATGACAATTATTAACTCCTCTCTTCTGACTCATTTTGCTCTTAATGCAACCCCTTGTCTAATTGATGTTTTTATACTTTCTGGTGAGTCTTTGCTTCTACTTTTTGACCAAATTTCTTTTATCTCTGACCATGATCTACTTTTTTGTCAAGGTCATGTTACTTTGTTATGTCTTTTGGATTTTTCTAAAGCGTTTGACTCTGTGAACCATTTTGTTTTAGTTAAAAAACTTAAGTGTATGTTTGGTTTTACTAGTAGTGCTGTTAACTTTATTGCCAACTATCTTGATGGAAGAAAGCAAAGAGCAAAGATTGGTAACCGTTTTTTCGATTATAGCGATTTTAAAATGGGTGAGCCCCAAGGGTCAATTCTTGGGCCTTTCCTCTTTAGTATTTTTATTAATGATATTTTTAAAACTTGCAATAACCTTAGAATGCATGGCTATGCTGATGATATTCAGTTATATACATCCAATCGCATAGGACTTGTTGAGGACTTATGTTGTAGACCAGTGATGGGCACACACATATTACCATATTCTTTGCTTGTGTGTGAAGCAGAGAAAAACGAAGAGCAACTTGGCGTTCGTCAGTTTTAAGCTGGAATCAATGCAGATGTGTTTTGCGTCCGGTGGCGCAATTTTATTAAGTATGTGAAAGCTAATGCGAGTTTAATGCTTGTGAACGTCGCCATAGTTGTTTTCTATAAAAAAATCATTTTCCCATTCTTCAGGCATCATTTTTATCTGTGCATTTGTAAAATTGAGCAGCCAGACGCCAGACCTAACTACAAGTGCTCAACATCAACTGACTTGATTTGCTTAGCAAAAATAAAAACAAAGCAACAGCCGAACGCATACGATTGAAAGCCACACGAAGAAGCTTATAGTGTACATGTGTCGACGTCGCTCAAGCAGCATTTTGTTTCCAAACACGTGTGCTTGGGAAATTAAAATGTGCCCGACACTGTTGTAGACTAAATGAAGACTTAACTGCAATCTCAAAGTGGGCATCAGATAATGATCTATGCTTTAATGCCCAAAAATCATATGTTCTTCCTATCTCCAGGGATAAACTTGACCACCAACAAATACCACCGATCTTTTCAAGTAATAATGTCTACTACTGGTTGATAAAGTTAAAAGTTTAGGTTTTTATATTAACTGTCGACTTTCATCCTCTGATCATGTGAACAATATTGTTCAACGAGGTTACAACACGCTTCGATGCTTACGAATGTCTGCTAAATTTACTTCGATTGAGACAAAAAAGAGGCTTGTTGTACAATTAATACTTGCAATCATATCTTACTCAGAATTAATATACAGCAGGCGCGTACGCAGGGGGGTTTTGGGGGTTAAACCCCCCACCTCGAAATTATTGAACTTTAATAAACAACGAGAGCCACTCTCAGCACAACATGACAACCGTTGTGTGTTTAAGGTTACTACTGAAACACACTTTTTCTTATTTTTCTAAGGAGAAGAAGATGTATTTAAAACAAACAAAAAATTTACAATTCACAATAAATGTTTTAATTTGCGTCTTTTGTTTACTGTGTTGTGCAGTTTGTTCAACTTAGAATGGACAAAAAAGCGTGAATTTTTTATGATTTAAAGAAAAAATTTGGCTAAAACTTAAGTATGCTTTGTTATTTTAATTTATCGTAGGAATTGAATCCTGAAAAACCATCAACATGGGTTTAGCGGTTAACAAGAACACAGGTTAATAAAACTGCAGTATAACTAAAAAATATAGATTATTCCTATTACTTTTAAACTGAAACGTAGTAATTATTTCTTGTTCTTGTAAAAATTTAACAAATATCCGAACAAAGCCTGGTATACACATACATGTTCTAACACGCCGCTATTCTTTGTAACGTTTTTACGTTACAGTGCCGTTATCGCAGCAGCATCACTGTGATGTGCAGTTACAACCAGAGATAAAGAGATGGGGAAACTCTGTTAGAGAGCAACAGCACTATGTCTGATTTTTGTCAGATTTGTGCCAATACTATCACAAAATGTAAAACTGTGGTAGTAAAATCTTAAAACTCACCCAGGCGGCAATATTTTTTAAGTTAACTCACCCAGCCCAAGATATTTTTCTGTTTCAAAAAGACCTTTTTTATATTGGGCAAGACTTGAAAGCAACTTCGTCACCGAAAATGTATGTAAACTCCCCACAATTTGCCTGCAAAATTTAATTCTTGCTTTCAAGTCTTGCCCAATGTATAAGGGGTTATAGCAGCAGTCCTAAGCAGTGTTGTCGTTTTGAAAAATTTGTGGATACGTTTTAAAGCCTCAGTGTAAGTTTAAATACTTTTTATTTAAATATTTTTATATTAGTATATATAAATTTATTTTAATAATTTTATATTAACATAAATATTGGTTGTGGAAATAGCCACCTTTCAGTTTAAAGCACTAGCTTCTAGCGATGTAAAAAAAACTCGTTTCATTTTTTATGGTGCATTTCGACAAACTGTCAAACACCAATGAATATTGAAATATATATTATATTATATTGTAATATATATATTTTTTTAATTTTGTGCGATATTTCATTCTTTATTTTAGGCTTTATTGCACAAACTTCATATTTTGCACTCAATTTTTAAACTTTCGCGAATTTTTTCTTTTAAACCACTCGAGACCGACATTTTATTTTTGCACTTTTGGCCTAAGGAGACCCAAATACGTTTAATAAAAATAAAACAAAAAATATTTACGCGTGGGCCATAAACTGCACTTATGGCTATTTGGATACTTTTTTGACCTTTTCATTGATACTTTTTTTAGAATCGTCGCGGTAACACTGATCTGAGGTGAACTCACGTACACAATAAATGAGTTTCACCAAAGTACATGAAATAAAATGAAATCATATGTTTTTACGTCACAAAATTTAAGTTTCCTGTCTCTTATCTCTGGTTACAACTACGAGTAAGTCAGTTTATTTCGAGCATTCGGTTACAATGGGTGAAAATACAATCAAAAAATATTTTGGAAGTAATATTTAAAAACGTGGAAGTGATCCCAGTAGTAGTGCATCTAAATTTCGCAAAGAGGACGCCACAATACGAGCTGTAAGTCTTATGCATAGGCTTATGCTTGCTGCATTTATTTAATACATATAGCTTTAAAACTTTTTTAGCGTTTTCTTTTCTCGAAAAAATATTTTGTCTTCTGAGAGTGGATAATCTTTTCATTTTTAGTTACACTCAAAAAATGTCAACCTGCTTCTGTCGAAAAAAGCTAAAAAAAATGCAAAATTTTTTCAGTGATGCTGTTGGCTGTCCTGTTACTAAATTAATCTATTCGACTTAAAACTATAGTGAGCTTTATTAAATCGTAGGTACTTTTATAGTATTTGTAGGCACTGCTAGAATCAGACAAATCGACCTGTAACGTTTATAGAAACCCTTAATTTATGCGATGCAAATATATATCCATCAATAAGCCGATTCCTGAAGATTGGTGCAACGTTGCCGGTTTCAGTCGCTTCAAGCGAACGCTCGATTTCGTAACTTCGAAGATTCAAACATATATGAGAATTAAAACTGGAGAAGAGAGGCTCAACGGGTTAGCTCTTCTTAATGTTCACAGGGATGTGGTAGTGACCACGGATGAAATTTTAAATATACTAGCCCATAGTAAAAGAAGACTAGACCTAATGATATAAATATTGTTTTATTTATTATATATTATGGCTCTTAAGCGCCAAAAGTATCTATACAATGCGTTTACCCTCCGTAGCTCGGTACACATTAGGATGGAGAAAAATGCAGGTTGCATCTGCATCAGCAGTCTGGATTAACTTCATGATGCTGTGGAAACAACTCGTGAAGCTGTGTCTCCTACCAGATAAATTTTATTTAAATTTGATCTCAACTATTTTAGTCTTTTGTTTTAGTTTATCTTATTTTCTAACTTATCTACTTTCGTTCCAAACAAATATGCTTTTAACTATGTTCTCTTTTTCTTATTTTTCGTATTACTTTTTTTTAAAGATGTTTGATTGTATTGTTTTTGATATTCATATGTTTACTATTACAAAAGATTTTTGCTATTCGTCAGACTATGTTGTTAGTTGTTTCTATGAGCTCTAGTGCTTCTTATGGTGTTGATGATAATTGCCTACTGTTAATTGATATTTTGTGTAAACAGCGTGGTGGTTTGTCTATAGTTCATTTTAATTCTAGAAGTTTAAACGAATTCAAACTTGATTATGTAAGAACCGTTTTTGAAAAATCAAATGTATCGTTATTTGTGTCTCCGAGACATGGTTTATTTCTGAAATTCCCCCTAGTTATACTCTGTTTAGAAATGACAGAACTGGTAGACGAGAATTCGGAGTTGCTATTTATTGCAAATAATGCCTAAATTCAAACTTTATTAAAGTCTGAGGTTGAATTTATAAATGTAGAAATTTTGTATGCCAATTTTAAAATGTTTGTCTCATAGGTGGTGATTTTAATGTGAACTTGGTCAACAAGGACAATTGATGTTTTTATACTTTCTGGTGAGTCTTTGCTTCTACTTTTTGACCAAATTTCTTTTATCTCTGACCATGATCTACTTTTTTGTCAAGGTCATGTTACTTTGTTATGTCTTTTGGATTTTTCTAAAGCGTTTGACTCTGTGAACCATTTTGTTTTAGTTAAAAAACTTAAGTGTATGTTTGGTTTTACTAGTAGTGCTGTTAACTTTATTGCCAACTATCTTGATGGAAGAAAGCAAAGAGCAAAGATTGGTAACCGTTTTTCCGATTATAACGATTTTAAAATGGGTGAGCCCCAAGGGTCAATTCTTGGGCCTTTCCTCTTTAGTATTTTTATTAATGATATTTTTAAAACTTGCAATAACCTTAGAATGCATGGCTATGCTGATGATATTCAGTTATATACATCCAATCGCATAGGACTTGTTGAGGACTTATGTTGTAGACCAGTGATGGGCACACACATATTATCATATTCTTTGCTTGTGTGTGAAGCAGAGAAAAACGAAGAGCAACTTGGCGTTCGTCAGTTTTAAGCTGGAATCAATGCAGATGTGTTTTGCGTCCGGTGGCGCAATTTTATTAAGTATGTGAAAGCTAATGCGAGTTTAATGCTTGTGAACGTCGCCATAGTTGTTTTCTATAAAAAAATCATTTTCCCATTCTTTAGGCATCATTTTTATCTGTGCATTTGTAAAATTGAGCAGCCAGACGCCAGACCTAACTACAAGTGCTCAACATCAACTGACTTGATTTGCTTAGCAAAAATAAAAACAAAGCAACAGCCGAACGCATACGATTGAAAGCCACACGAAGAAGCTTATAGTGTACATGTGTCGACGTCGCTCAAGCAGCATTTTGTTTCCAAACACGTGTGCTTGGGAAATTAAAATGTGCCCGACACTGTTGTAGACTAAATGAAGACTTAACTGCAATCTCAAAGTGGGCATCAGATAATGATCTATGCTTTAATGCCCAAAAATCATATGTTCTTCCTATCTCCAGGGATAAACTTGACCACCAACAAATACCACCGATCTTTTCAAGTAATAATGTCTACTACTGGTTGATAAAGTTAAAAGTTTAGGTTTTTATATTAACTGTCGACTTTCATCCTCTGATCATGTGAACAATATTGTTCAACGAGGTTACAACACGCTTCGATGCTTACGAATGTCTGCTAAATTTACTTCGATTGAGACAAAAAAGAGGCTTGTTGTACAATTAATACTTGCAATCATATCTTACTCAGAATTAATATATAGCAGGCGCGTACGCAGGGGGGTTTTGGGGGTTAAACCCCCCACCCCGAAATTATTGAACTTTAATAAACAACGAGAGCCACTCTCAGCACAACATGACAACCGTTGTGTGTTTAAGGTTACTACTGAAACACACTTTTTCTTATTTTTCTAAGGAGAAGAAGATGTATTTAAAACAAACAAAAAATTTACAATTCACAATAAATGTTTTAATTTGCGTCTTTTGTTTACTGTGTTGTGCAGTTTGTTCAACTTAGAATGGACAAAAAAGCGTGAATTTTTTATGTTTTAAAGAAAAAATTTGGCTAAAACTTAAGTATGCTTTGTTATTTTAATTTATCGTAGGAATTGAATCCTGAAAAACCATCAACATGGGTTTAGCGGTTAACAAGAACACAGGTTAATAAAACTGCAGTATAACTAAAAAATATAGATTATTCCTATTACTTTTAAACTGAAACGTAGTAATTATTTCTTGTTCTTGTAAAAATTTAACAAATATCCGAACAAAGCCTGGTATACACATACATGTTCTAACACGCCGCTATTCTTTGTAACGTTTTTACGTTACAGTGCCGTTATCGCAGCAGCATCACTGTGATGTGCAGTTACAACCAGAGATAAAGAGATGGGGAAACTCTGTTAGAGAGCAACAGCACTATGTCTGATTTTTGTCAGATTTGTGCCAATACTATCACAAAATGTAAAACTGTGGTAGTAAAATCTTAAAACTCACCCAGGCGGCAATATTTTTTAAGTTAACTCACCCAGCCCAAGATATTTTTCTGTTTCAAAAAGACCTTTTTTATATTGGGCAAGACTTGAAAGCAACTTCGTCACCGAAAATGTATGTAAACTCCCCACAATTTGCCTGCAAAATTTAATTCTTGCTTTCAAGTCTTGCCCAATGTATAAGGGGTTATAGCAGCAGTCCTAAGCAGTGTTGTCGTTTTGAAAAATTTGTGGATACGTTTTAAAGCCTCAGTGTAAGTTTAAATACTTTTTATTTAAATATTTTTATATTAGTATATATAAATTTATTTTAATAATTTTATATTAACATAAATATTGGTTGTGGAAATAGCCACCTTTCAGTTTAAAGCACTAGCTTCTAGCGATGTAAAAAAAACTCGTTGCATTTTTTATGGTGCATTTCGACAAACTGTCAAACACCAATGAATATTGAAATATATATTATATTATATTGTAATATATATATTTTTTTAATTTTGTGCGATATTTCATTCTTTATTTTAGGCTTTATTGCACAAACTTCATATTTTGCACTCAATTTTTAAACTTTCGCGAATTTTTTCTTTTAAACCACTCGAGACCGACATTTTATTTTTGCACTTTTGGCCTAAGGAGACCCAAATACGTTTAATAAAAATAAAACAAAAAATATTTACGCGTGGGCCATAAACTGCACTTATGGCTATTTGGATACTTTTTTGACCTTTTCATTGATACTTTTTTTAGAATCGTCGCGGTAACACTGATCTGAGGTGAACTCACGTACACAATAAATGAGTTTCACCAAAGTACATGAAATAAAATGAAATCATATGTTTTTACGTCACAAAATTTAAGTTTCCTATCTCTTATCTCTGGTTACAACTACGAGTAAGTCAGTTTATTTCGAGCATTCGGTTACAATGGGTGAAAATACAATCAAAAAATTATTTGGAAGTAATATTTAAAAACGTGGAAGTGATCCAAGTAGTAGTGCATCTAAAGTTCGCAAAGAGGACGCCACAATACGAGCTGTAAGTCTTATGCATAGGCTTATGCTTGCTGCATTTATTTAATACATATAGCTTTAAAACTTATTTAGCGTTTTCTTTTCTCGAAAAAATATTTTGTCTTCTGAGAGTGGATAATCTTTTCATTTTTAGTTACACTCAAAAAATGTCGACCTGCTTCTGTCGAAAAAAGCTAAAAAAATGCAAAATTTTTTCAGTGATGCTGTTGGCTGCCCTGTTACTAAATTAATCTATTCGACTTAAAACTATAGTGAGCTTTATTAAATCGTAGGTACTTTTATAGTATTTGTAGGCACTGCTTGAATCAGACAAATCGACCTGTAACGTTTATAGAAACCCTTAATTTATGCGATGCAAATATATATCCATCAATAAGCCGATTCCTGAAGATTGGTGCAACGTTGCCGGTTTCAGTCGCTTCAAGCGAACGCTCGTTTTCGTCACTTCGAAGATTCAAACATATATGAGAATTAAAACTGGAGAAGAGAGGCTCAATGGGTTAGCTCTTCTTAATGTTCACAGGGATGTGGTAGTGACCACGGCTCATATACTAGCCCATAGTAAAAGAAGACTAGACCTAATGATATAAATATTATTTTAAATAAAAAATTGAAATAAGTCTAATTTAAAAAAATTAAACCCCACCCCCCGAAATTTTTTCCTGGGTACGCTACTGATATACAGCAATCTTGACTAGCACTCTTCGCATAAAATTCAGGTTGCCTATAATGATGCAGCAAGATACGTGTTTAGCCTGAGACGCTTTGAACATGTATCTGAAGAGAGTAGAAGTATTTTGGGCTGTAGTATTATAAACTACTTAAATGCGAGAAATTGTTTATTTTTGCATAAATTAATTTCTTGTAAAACTCCCGCATACCGCTATGAAAAGTTACGCTTCAATGTTTCTACTCGAACACACAACCTCATAATACCTAAATTCAAGTCCTTACATACCAAGCGACTTTTCTTCACCAATGCCATCAAACTCTGGAATTCATTACCTTCTTGTTTAAAATCTATTGTCAGCACGAATAAATTTAAGTCTTATGTTATATTATACTTTTCAAACATTTAACTATCTATTACTTCTTTTTTCTAATTATTTATTTTGTCTTCTTACTATGTTTCATCTTAGTTTTTATATTTATAACTCTGTCTGTTTATTAAAATAATAAATAATCATGAATAATATATTTAGTATTTTAAGTTATTTGAAGTTGTAAAATTTTATGTTAACAGTTAATTATACATATAAATTTGTTGCACTATTAAAATAATAATTATATATTAAGTATTTTCTAGTAATGAAGGTATATCTATTTTACTATTATTTTTGTAGATATATTATTATTGCCGAACTAAGTTGGCCAAACCTTCCAATGGTCAAAATGCCGTACATGAGGGAAGAATTCAGTGGAGACTCTTTTGTTTTAAGTTGAAACTCATTCTTAATTTTATTCACAAACAGTGCTGATATTTAAATGAAAAATACCAGTATTAATTAAGTTACAATTTTTACATTGTCTCTTCTTAAACTTCATACATTACATACAACTTCATGCATTGAAAACTCACGTTTCTTTCCGCGTTTGTTTACTATTTGTTTTTCTTTCGCTTCCTCATTGATCGACATTGAGACTCTATACTGCGCTTGCACTAGAGCAGCTAATAGGGTTAGCTAGCCAGTGAGCGCATTGTTTACAGTTGCTAGTCAGTTGTGTGTAACGAAAGAAAATCAATATTTATCGCTGCATAATTTCAGCTGGTGTTGCGGTCTCGTGATACCACTACATAATGGTATTCAACGTATTCAAATCTTAAGTTAACTGTTGATTATACTATAAATAAAATATCTGTTGTTTATTAAAAGTATATTTATTTATAGAGATTTTTAATTTTAAATTTCAAGCTATAACTAACTCATTAAAAATCGAAAAATAATCATTTTTTTGAAAAAATTTTCTACCGCAAAGAAAACTTGATAAACATTTTTTGTTCCTGAATTACCTCAATAATAAGCAAAGTAGAAACGAATTTCTTCAAACTTAACAAAATATTGAACCGCCAAAATACTCCCCCTTTAATAAATGCGTAGTCGTTCAGGAACTTTGATAATTCTTCCAAGTCGAGTTTTTGCAACTGGATGTGTAAGTTTAGTATCGCTAAAAGGTTTTATTATTTCCGGAAATGTTATACCATTGTTATCTTCAGTTAGAATGAAGGCAGGTCTTAACCGATCAATACTGATGTTATCCACTTTATCTTTTACCTTGATTTTGAAATATTTTTATTTGCTATACTACAAGAAATGGCCCAAGATATTTTGGTTGCAGTAGCTTTTTATGATGGTCATGCCGAATCCAAATATGTGAACAAGGTTTGAAATCTTTGCTGACGAAGAAATGTGGTGGTTGTTGTGATGATTTGATTCAACTGGACTCAAATTAGACATTGTCTTATTAAGTGCAGAAAAAAGTTGTTGAATTGTTTACCATCGCTGTAAAAAAAATCTCCTGGAGGTCGTATAACTTCACCGTACACCATTTCTACTGCCGATAATCCAATATCTTCCTTTAGAGTTGTTCTTAAACCTAAAAGAACTGTACTTAAAGAAATCGTCCATGAATCTATATTAGCACAGGCGAGTCCTGCTTTTGTCCTATGGAAGCGTTCGAACATTCCATTTGCTTGTGGGTGAAATGCTGTTGTGTAGTGGTGGGAAATCGCCAAATATTTTGTAATACTATTAAACCCATGTGGCGTTAAAATACCAAACATACCTAGATTTTATTTTAAGCTATTGAATAGATTTTCAACTGATCAAAATTGAAATTAAATTAATTTTGGCCTTTTTGCAATATAGGCGGTATTTCTTATAAAATTTTTGTGTACATTTTTAAAAAATTAAAAAAATGTCCTAACAACAGCTTAGAAATCTTTTTTCAACTATAAGAAATCATTCCAGTATCACTTTGATATTAAATATATCTTTGTTGTGAGTTCTTTTTGTTTTTTGTGAATATTTTTTTATTTAAAAACAATTTCACAACTTTTATTTGAAAATATTTTTTAAAACTAAAATTTTCGAATGAAAATTTTGGATACATAAAAATATGAATAATAATCTCACTGAGACGTGGCTAAATTCGCACTTTTTTGATGAGGAGTTTTTTGATTCAAATTTGTATATTACTTTTCATAAAGATCGTGATTCGTTAAAAACTGGCTGTATGAGAGGTGGTGGTGTGCTGATTGCTGTTAATCGTAAATTTAATGCCTCAGTTGTTATGCTTTAAAATGCGGATTCTATTTTAGATCAGTTGTGTATTAAACTTCAGGGTGCATTGGGAGATGTGCTTATTTGTGTTTCTTACATCCCTCAGAATTCCGCAGATAATCTTTATATGGCTCATGTTGATAACATCGTTGGATTATCAGTAAATATTGAGGATTGCTACTTTTGTGTATTAGGTGATTTCAACCTAAATAAATTGAGCTGGTCGTATATTGATGACGAAACTATTCTAACTCCGTCTAATGTAAATACTGGTAATGAAATTTATCTTGTTGACAATTTTTTAAGTTGTGATTTAGTTCAAATTAATAACATTTCTAATATGCTTAATAGAATTCTTAATAGAAGATCGTTGAAAATCCATTTCCTTTTGCTGCTTCTGACATGCACCATGTTCCGTTGGCCATAGAACTGGAATTTTATTTTTTTCACAAATAAATATAATTGACAATGTGAAAGCTTTCAATTACAAATTATGTGATTTTAATCTTTTAAATATTATTTCTGCTAATCTTGATGGCCTTAAAAAACTTAAAAACCTTATAAACAAGTTTTTTAAGAAATACAAGCAAAGTAATAATTTGGTTATTTTTTGATAAATATAAGCATTATATGAGGGAACTTAATTTTAGGGTTTGAAATTAATATAAAATCTAACCCTAACGCTTTTTGGCGATTTGTCAAATCAAAAAAAAATTGTGCTAGTATACCTTCAGCTGTTTTCTATAAGGGCAAAATTGCAAATAGTGCTAATGAAGCGGCAAATCTTTTTGCAGAATATTTTCAGTCAAACTTTGAAACTCCTTATGACAGTAATATTTGTGATGATTTCCTCGTTTATATTCATTCTTCTTTTGATTTTGGTTAGTTTGTTTTATCCTCTGATGATGCCATAAAAGGAATTAAAAGTTTAAAACCATCAATGAAGACAGATATTGATGGTATATCTGCTTTTTTGTTAAAAAATTGTTTAGGATTAGTTGAACCAATTAAAGCTATTTTAAACAAATCTCTTGCTAAGGGTAATTTTCTTGATGGCTTGAAGGTTGCCTTATTAACACCAATATTTAAAAACGGTAACAAAAATGATGTATCTAACTATAGGCCAATTTCTAAACTATCTACTTTCTCGAAACTCTTTGAAGGCATCATTAAAGACAAGCTTTACTTTGTAGCTAAACGGTGGATCTGTCCTAATCAACATGGATTTGTTACTGGACGTTCAACTGTATCTAATCTTGCTATTTTTTCTGATGATTGTATTGTGGCTTTTCGAAATGGATGTCAAGTTGATACAATTTATACCGACTTCTCTAAAGCATTCGATAAAGTATCTCACAGTATTTTATTACTAAAATTAGCTAAATTGGGTTTTCATTCTAATCTAATACAATGGCTACGTTCTTATTTAACAAATAGATCTTGTACTGTTGTTGTTGATAATGGTAAATCTGCACTTTACCTTGCTTCATCAGGGGTTCCTTAAGGGAGTTTTTTAGGACCTCTGTTATTTATATTGTTCATAAACGATATAAGTTCGTGTTTTTCTAAAGCTAATTACCTTTTATACGCAGATGACCTTAAAATATACATTGCAGTTAAAAATCAATCTGATTCTGATTATCTACAGGTTGAATTGTCTAATGTTTATGAGTGGTGTTTCTTTCGGTGTGTTGATGCGAGTAATCCTTTATTTTTTGTCCAAATAAAAGACGGTTTGTTTCAGCTTGTTTGTTTTTAATATTAGTTGAAAGAGAACTTCAATATATCTTTTTTTAATATGAATTATTTGTACTAATGAATTATTATTTTTAGTTATAATGAGAATTGAATTCTAGTTTAATATAAAGAAAAATATTCAGTTTTTTTGGTTCTTGGACACGACCTTACTCTGCTAACAATTTTAGGTGAAAGAGGAAGTTGCCTCTGAGTTTGCTCGTAAGGAGCTTAGTTAACAGCCGGAAGCTGTGTTCAACCCTCATACTGATGTCGCGTTTGGGATATTTCCACTTGTATCGCTTATGCAGCTCGCAGATATACTCTTCCTTCCATCTACGGCTGAACTGATGATGGAGAACTTTCACCTTTTCCCATCGGTTGATTAAAGAGAGATTTTCTTTAGGGGGCTCGGGTAAAGCTACTAAAGGGGCACCTCGAAGAAAATGGCCGGGTGTTAACGGTAAGAGCTCGGACGGATCTTCGCTTAGTGGGGATATTGGTCGGGAATTTAGCACCCCCTCAATTCTAATGAGAAGAGTTGAGAATTCCTCAAATGTAAATTTTTGTTGTTGAGATACTTTTTTAAAGTGAATCTTGAAGCTTTTTACAGCGGCCTCCCACAGTCCACCCATATGAGGAGCCGTTGGGGGAATAAAAGACCATTGAAAACCGTGAATACTGAACTGTTTAGAAATATTTTCAGCAGACTTTTTAATGAATTGGTCGTACTCTTTTCGAAGAGTTCGATCGGCCCCAACAAAATTACGACCGTTGTCTGAGAACAACTTGTTTGGAAGGCCACGTCGCCCCACGAAGCGGGCAAAGGCGGCACAAAAGGCTTCCGATGAGAGATCAGAGACAGCTTCTAAGTGAATAGCTTTGGTGGAGAAGCAAACAAAAACGCTTATGTATCCTTTGAGATAAGGAGCTTTACGAAGTATTGAGCTCTTCAACTCGAAGGGGCCAGCAAAATCAACTCCGGTAGTCGTAAAGGGAAGTGAGAAATTGACTCGTTCAGGAGGAAGAGCGGCCATTATTTGCGATTGTAATTTTTGTTTAAAGACTGTGCACACTTTACATTGAGATATACAGTGTTTGATTTTGTTTTTTAATTTCGGAATATAATATTCCTGGCGTACTGCTCGTAGCATGAGTTGCTGTTCTGCGTGGAGAAGCGTTTTGTGAGTGAAATCGAGTATTAAAGTACAGAGACGGGATCTTTCAGGTAAAATTATGGGGTGTCTTTCGTTGTAAGTAAGTGCTGCATTAGCTAAACGCCCATTTACTCGCAATACTAATTTTGGGTCCATATATGGATTAAGCGTCAATAAGGCACTTTTATTGGAGATGGGTAGTGAGGCGGTAAGACTTTTATATTCCTCAGAGTAGTATGTTAATTGCGACTGTATAATCAATCTTATTTTTACAAAATTGATCTCATCATGAGATAATTCTCCCGAGTGTTTTATGCGCTTCGCTCGATAATTGGGTGAGCAACGATGAATGAACCTGAATATATATGAGATTACGCGCACAGCTCTTGGGTATGAGGAAAATCTGTTGAGCAGATCATCATCAGGAGTGAAAGTATGGAAAACTTCCACTTTTTTCATTTCCGGAACAACAAGGGCCGTTGATTTCGAATTGGGCCATTTGTTAGATTCCTCCATCAACCTAGCAGGTCCATGCCACCAAAGAGAGTTACCAACGAGTAGAGGTGAAGAACAGCCTCGTGTCCCAAGGTCTGCTGGATTTTCTCCTGAGGATACATGCCTCCATGTTGCATTTTGAACATTATTGAGAATTTCAGACACTCTATTGGCTACATATGTTTTCCAAATGTACGGGGGCTTCTCAAGCCACGCTAACACAATTGTTGAGTCAGACCATAAGAAAAGTTCAGGGGACCGGAGATGGAGCTCAGAGAGTATGTGTTTCACTAACTTGGACAACAGTACCGCAGCACATAACTCGAGACGGGGCAAGCTTATAGTCTGAAGGGGAGCTACTTTGCTTTTAGCGACCAACAAATGAGAACTGAGTACATGATTTGAATCGGAAGTGCGTAAATACAGCGTGGCACAATATGCCTTTTCTGATGAATCACAAAATCCATGAATTTGAGTTTTGTTTTGTGGAACAAAGCCAATCCACCTTGGAATTCTTATCTTCTCAATGGATGGCAAATTTTCGAGAAATTCATTCCACTTTAAGAGAGACATGGGCTTAACGCAATCGTCCCAATCTACGCCTTCTATCCAGAGTTGCTGAATGAGCATTTTAGCTTGGATGATGACTGGGGCTAACCATCCGGCGGGGTCGAATAGTGCCGCTACAGCAGACAAAATTTGTCTTTTTGTGGTCGACGTGGTTAACGCGACTGGTTTTATGGAGTAGCAAAAGGAGTCGCTGACAGCATTCCATTGTATGCCAAGCGTTTTTGTTGAACTTGAGTCATAAAACTTTAAAAAATTGTCATCAAGCAAATCTTGACTGGGAAGATGCTGTAAGAGATCAGCATGATTTGCGGTGATTTTTCTGAATGGAAAACCAGCCGATTTGAGAGCAGCTATTACCTGAGTTTGGGCATCCAGAGCCGAGTGTATATCGTGACCCCCGGACAGAATATCGTCAACATAGGTTTCACGCTTGAGTATGGGGGGAGCTAATGGAAATTCAACTTTGCAATCCTCAGCTAATTGATGCAAAGTTCGAATAGCCAAATACGGTGCGCAATTAACACCAAAAGTAATTGTTTTGAGACAATAATCTTTGACCGTTTGAGAAGAGTCGGGACGGAAGAGTATTCGTTGATAGTCTTGATCGTCTTCGTGCACCAATATTTGACGATACATCTTTTCGATGTCGCCGTTGAATACGAAGCGATATAATCGCCAACTAAGAATAATAGTCGTGATATCAGATTGAAGAGTAGGACCGGTACAAAGCACGTCATTGAGAGAGTGACCGCTTTTTGACGATTTTGAGGCATTAAATACTACTCGAACTTTCGTGGTGGTACTAGTTGGTTTGATTACAGCATGATGTGGTAGGTAGAACGAGAAGTATTTGCCGTCACGTTCAATCTCATTGGAATCTACTTCCTGCATGTGGTTTAGTGTTAAATATTCCAGCAGTACTTGGTTATACTGAGTTTTCAATTGGGGGTTTTTGTTGAGATTCGATTCGATACGTTTGTATTGCTGTAGGGCAACAAACCGAGAAGCACCTAAGAACACTTGAGAATCAAAGGTTTTCTTGAAGGGTAGTTTGACCACATACCGACCGTTTGTTTGACGAAATGTGGTACTTTTATATAAGCTGTCACAGTATAAATCTTCTGCTGAGACCGCTCGAGAAGTTGGTACCTCTTCTAGCTCCCAGAATTGGCGGACTAGGTCACTGATAGAGGGTTCAGTGACACATTCAACCTGAGTTGAGAAAGAACAGCTCTGAACTGTTAAAGGACCACTAAGAATCCATCCGAAAACACTGTTTTGGGCTAGAAGTCCACCAAAAACGTTGGAACGTAAGCCTTCGAGTAAAAGACTCGGAATAATATCGCTTCCAATCAGCATATCGATTTGGCCAGGCAAATAGAAGTTGGGATCTGCAAGTTTTAAGCCTTCTAACCCTTTGAAATCAGGCTTCGCAAAGATGCTAGATGGCAATAAGCTGGTAAGTCTGGGTAAGACAATTGCCTGCACTTCTAGTTGGAAGCTGAGATCTCTCGTGACGATCTTAAGAGTGCAAACTTGACTCGAATTGCCAACCATCTGACCGCCTATGCCAGATATATTGTTGAGAATTTTTTGGGTTGGAAGTGCGAGTAAATTTTTAATTTTTGCAGAAATAAAAGTTTTTTGAGAACCCTGATCAATCAGAGCTCTTAAAGTGAAAATTTCTCCCATGTGTAATACATGGATAAGGGCAGTGGGTAGAATAACCTTGTTTTCACTAGCGGAAAAGAGACTTGTTACTTCAGCATTTCTTTCGGGCAGAATGTCAGAAGAATGGTTATCGGAGGAGACAACAGTTGGTGCAGACGTTTCGACATGCAGCGATGAAGTTGGGCGTGGTTTAAACGTTGAAGGTGTTGGGTGATTATTATTGTTTTCCTGTGTGTTTATATGAAGCATAGTGTGATGCTGTCTTTTGCAATATAAACACAAGAAAGAACTCTGACATTCTCTTTTTGTATGCGAATACGCCAAACAATTGGAACAAATTTTGTTTTGAGCCACAAATTTGTTTCTTTCTTGAGCTGAAAGATTTTTAAAATGTGGACACAGTCGAAGTGCGTGATTTTGTTGGCATTTCGGGCAAAGCGAATAGTTCCCTTGTGCGTAGTGTTCCGAGTGAAAGTTTTGCACATTGGACCTATTAGTCGAGTAATGTGGAGGCTGATTTTGCAAGTGTCGAGCAGGGAACTTATGATGTCCCAAAGCGTTAGAGTTTTGGCTGTTGGAGAGACCTGGTTGGTTCCTGTTTGGAACACTGGGCGCTGCCCATTTGGGCTTAGCACCCTTAATGCTGTTCAATTTTTCCACGACTTCAAAGCGGACTGTCAAGAATTCGTCCATTTGTAGCCACGTTGGGAATTCTCGCCTTGAAGTGAGGGACTGCTCCCATAGTGCTAACGTCTCCTCCGGGAGTTTTGATGAGCACAAATAGACGAGAATGGGGTCCCAGTGATCAATGCAAACTTCTTGGGCTGACAGCATGGCGAGGCAGTCATTGATTGTTGACTGAATCCTCTGAATTGCCAAACTATTTTCAGTTGTTGCGGCAGGTATATTGAATAGGATTTTGAGTTGGTTATCCACCAGTATCCTTTTATTTTCATAGCGTGAGCGAAGGGCTTCCCACGCCAGAGAAAAGTTTTCATCGCACAGCTGATATCTCTTCACAATATTTCCCGCAGCGCCACGAGTCTTATTGCGCAAGTGATACAGCTTTTGCGCGGGAGTCAGTCTTGGGTGATTTGTGTAGACTGCCGTGAACATGTCTTTGAAGGATGGCCAGTCCTCATAGCTGCCATAAAATATCTCGGTATCACACGGAGGTACCTTGATACAGGCGCTAGGGTGCTCTTGAGATTGAGCCTGATTTATGGATGAGTTGTGAGATGGTTTGACCATCTCATTCTCAAACATTTTCCCCAGATCCATCATGTGCGTCTTGCATTGATGATATGTTTCAACGCACGAGCTGTATTTATTCCTAGTAGATTCTTTAAATTTGTCATCTACTGCTGTCTCCTCAGCGACCATGACTTCTGCGTAGGCGTCGTTCAGTCTAGCCCATCTTTGGTCTAGATCGATTATCTGGACGTGTACACTAGAGTCAGTGTGATCATCGACGGGAATGGTTTCAAATTTAGAGCAAAATTGAACCAAATTGTCGGACGCAAAAATAAATTTGGCCTTGGTGTTCATTTTTGCGGAAGATCTGGTCACCCGAGCGTATCGAGAATCCAATGCGAAAACCGTTAATTACGGTTAAAAATTAGCGTCAATGGAGTACTTGAATGCGCTTCAGAAGTAGCCCGAGATGGCAACTCTGTATGCAGAAAGATATTGAGAAAAATCGAAGAATATTCAGAAGCCGTTCGAGTTGGCAACTCTGAATTTCCGTAAACTTTGAGAGATTCGTAACTTATTCAGAAGTTGCACGAGCTTGCAACTCTGAATATTCGTATAACCAACCAAACTTTGAGAACCTCGGAAAGTTGCCCGAGATGGCAACTCTAAATTTATGTTAAAAAAATGTGAGAAATTCGAAAAAGTAAAGAAACGAAGATTATTCAGTAGTTGCCCAAGATGGCAGCTCTGAATACCCAGCAGTAGAATCTTTGAGACAGTTGAAAAATTTGAGAACCGAAAAATATTCAGTAGTTGCCTGAAATGGCAACTCTGAAAATCCGTAGAAAATTTGAGAAAAATCCAAAAAATTTGAGACGAATTATATTCTGTAGTTGCTCGAGATGGCAACTCTGAATATACGAAACAAGTTTGAGAAACTTCAAAAAATTTGAGAAACGAATACTATTCAGTAGTTGCCTGAGATGACAACTCTGAATATACGAAGCAAAGTTTGAGACACTTCAAAAAATTTAAGAAACGATTCGTATTCCGTAGTTGCTCGAGATGGCAACTCTGAATATACGAAGAAAAGTTTCAGACACTTCAGAAATCAAATTCCAAAAACGAATAATAATCAGTAGTTGCCCGAGATGGCAACTCTGAATCACGCGAATTAATTTTTTTCCAAATTTTTTTCCAAAAAATTTCAGAAACGAATACTATTCAGTAGTTGCCTGAGATGACAACTCTGAATATACGAAGAAAAGTCGAGAAACTTCAAAAAATTTGAGAAACGATTCGTATGCTGTAGTTGCGCGAGATGGCAACTCTGAATATACGAAGAAAAGTTTGAAAAACTTCAAAAAATAAAATTCCAGAATCGAATAATAATCAATAGTTACCCGAGATGACAACTCTGAATCACGAGAATTAATTTTCTTCCAATTTTGAAAGTATTCAGTAGTTGCGCGAGATTGGCAACTCTGAATCACGAGAAATATTTTTTTTTTTCCAAAATTTGAAAATGTTCAGAAAACTTCAGAGAACTTAAAAAAAAAAAAAAAAAATTTGAGAAATGATTCGTATTCAGTAGTTGCCCGAGATGGCAACTCTGAATACACGAAGAAAAAATTGAAAAACTTCAAAAAATAAAATTCCAGAAACGAATAATAATCAGTAGTTGCCCGAGATGGCAACTCTGAATCAGGAGAATTAATTTTTTTTTTTTTTTTTTCAATTTTGAAAGTGTTTAGTAGTTGCGTGAGATTGGCAACTCTGAAAACGCTTACAAAATTTGGGAAGAAATTTGAATACTGAACTCCAATGAAACGATCACTATTCAGTAGTTGCCCGATATGGCAGCTCTGAATCTCTGTATAAAATTTGAGAAAATTGAAAAATGTGAGAATAGAATAATATGCAGTAGCTGCCCGAGATGGCAACTCTGAATCTCTGTTCAAAATTTGGGACAATCGAAAATTTTTGAGAAACGAATAATATTCAGTAGTTCCCCGAGATGGAAACTCTGAATATCCGTAAAAAAATTTTAAGAAAATTGAGAAAGTAGAGGAACTAATAATATTCAGTAGTTGCCCGAGATGGCAACTCTGAATATCTGTTAATAATTTGTGATAATCGAAAAGATTTGAGAAACGAATAAACACCATAAAACCAAATTCGAGAAAATTTGAAAATTGTTCAGTTGTTGCCCGAGATGGCAACACTGAAGTAGAGATATAGATTTAAAAATATGTGTTGTTTTTTTTTGTTTTTTTTTTAAATGTGTGTATAAAAATGTATGTGTTCAATAATGCGTGTTTAAATTGCTTAAAATTGTATAAAATCTGTGTTTAAAATATGTTTAAAATTTGTTTAATTAATGTGTATGAAATTGTGTATATAAATGTGTGTACGCGACGCATGCTATATGCGTACTAAGTGTTTTTTTTTTTTTAAATTTGTTTCAATTAAATGTGCTTAATATGTGTGCAACAGTTATGTGTAAAATATTAGTTTGTGTATAAAATGTGTGTATAAAATGTTTTATTGTAATTTTTTGTAGTGTATGTTGAATTTATTTATTATATTATTGTTTCTTGCGTGTTTCTGTATGTTTATTTTATTCAGTTAAAGTGTGGTTTGATTTTGGTTAAAAATTTTCTAGACAAACTGCTCGTGTTGAATTAACTTTGAAAAAATAAAACGGAAAAACTTTAATTTTATCTAAAATAACAATATGTTGCCACGTACAATTGCACAGCGTTTCCACGCAAACGACGAAAAACTGATTGATTTTGTTCAAATAATCTAGTTTTGGCTGCAGCAATTCACACAAAAATTTTGATAGATATTATGGGAGTGTTTTAGGTGTGTATGTGTGTGTGTGTGTGTGTATGTATGAATGTGCGAAGTATATGCAGAAATAAATTACTATTTCCACGTACCTTTGTTCTTGGGATTCCCTCAAGATATCTCTGTTTGGATGACTTCTTGGTCAAATCGATCGCTAGTCAACTTACTGTTCCGCTCCTCTTAGCTACTGGTGACACTCGGGCTGCAGCTCTATGCAGAAAGATGTTTAAATGTTGTTGCTCGCGTTCCCGCTGATGGTTCGTTGCTAGTGCTGCACTCGGTGCTATAGGGCTTCCTTAAGTCGAATTGCAGATAACCTGTAATTAATTAAACTTGCACACAAAAGTTTAAAGTTCGCAAGTTTTGAGCCTCCGCTGGGCGGCTGACACCGTTCTCCCTAACCACACTTTTCACTACAGCACTTTTTTCTGTCTTTTTAGTTTTTCTCACAATTTATACTTTCTTCACACACTTTTTCCGCTGTCTATTATTATTTTCTTGGTTTAAAAGTTTATTTCCCTACATTAATTAGTTTATTTGTATTCAATTTTACAATTTCTTTCTTTTTCTCTCAACTTTGTTCTAGCACTTTTTTCTTTTTTATACACTTTTCAATAGAGCTCTTTTTGTTCTATTATCTTTAATTTCTAAATTATGTTCTTAATATTTTGGTTTTAACCACTTTACAAAGTTTTTCAATTCTTTGCTGCTCGACAATTGATTCAATCAAACAAAATGGCGTGTTCACCACGCGCTTACCTACTTTGTATTTTGCGAGTTACCTTTTTTTTATTTCCTTATTTCTCATTGCGCTCGCTACTCGCTGCTTGTGGTATTTTAAGCAAGGTTACTCCTGCTGACAGATTCTGCTGATCGGGTGAGAGATTTTTCTCTTTTGACAGATAGAGATTATACTAGTATAATTGTAGCTAGTTGAAATGCTTCCAGAGGTGGGTTCTAAGAGGGCTCGAAGGACCAATGTTTCTTTCGGTGTGTTGATGCGAGTAATCCTTTATTTTTTGTCCAAATAAAAGACGGTTTGTTTCAGCTTGTTTGTTTTTAATATTAGTTGAAAGAGAACTTCAATATATCTTTTTTTAATATGAATTATTTGTACTAATGAATTATTATTTTTAGTTATAATGAGAATTGAATTCTAGTTTAATATAAAGAAAAATATTCAGTTTTTTGGTTCTTGGACACGACCTTACTCTGCTAACAATTTTAGGTGAAAGAGGAAGTTGCCTCTGAGTTTGCTCGTAAGGAGCTTAGTTAACAGCCGGAAGCTGTGTTCAATATAAAACAACGAGTGCGAAATACAAATAACGAGCGACTTATGAGGAATTCAGTGCGCTAAAGCTTATGGCTTAACAAAAAAATGTAATCAAATTATAAAACTTATACGATTACGATCGTGACGCGAACAAGTGGTGCCACAAAAATCGTCTTTCACTAAATATTAATAAATGCTTTCAAGTAACGTTCACCAAGTCGCAAAACATCTTAAATACGTCGTATCTCATTAGTAACTCTGTACTGCAAAAAATTGATAAAACGTCAGACTTAGGTGTCATTTTTTATACCATATTAATCTAGACTGGAATATGCCTCTTTGATTTGGAATCCATATTATGCTCTCCACATTAATCGCTTCGAGCGATTTATATCCTATTGAACCTCTTCCCTCATATAATGTTCGATGTTTACTTATAGATTAAAGAACATTGCAAAGTAGAAGAATAATGCTTTCCCTAATGTTGATCTTTGATCTTGTTAGTGGTGCTATTGATTGTCCGCGACTTTTAGGGGTGATTAACTTTAATATTCCTATAAGAAATCTTCGGTTCTACGATTTGTTTTACATCGGAATGTTGAGAACTAACTACGCAATAAATGCTCCTCTAAATCGTGACTTAATTGAATTTAACAGAGTATCTAAAGAAATTGAAATTGATTTTTCATGCTCAAAATTAGTTTTAAAAAAAATTGTTAAATAGCTTTTATCGTTAATTTGTTTAAAAGTATATGTTTTTAATTATAGTATTATTGCATTATTTTTATTGAGATTTAATTTAATTTATTTTTCTCGTTTGTTAATTGTAGTCAGTAAGGAAACTATTCCATTGATGAAGTACAAATAAATAATAAAAATGTTTTTTATATACAAGTGTTTTTTAACTGAGTGTTGAACAAGGTAACAGATAATAACAATACACGAAACATATAAGGTAATTAACACGTTAATACATAAAGTCAAAAAGGTAAGTAAGTTGTATGTTAAGATAAAGATCAACGTAACAAAAAGGTAAGTAAGGTAGAGTGTAAGAATTTAACTGATGTGGTGATAAAACCAGGCACCACATTATTCCCCCTCCTCAAATGAGTTTTGTTGTATTTCGGATTAAATTAAAATGTACTTGTCTTTTGGGTTGTGTTATAGATGTTGTGTCTGTGTTTATCGATGCTGGTTTTAAACGGTCTAAACTATTTTTAATGTGTGTACTATTCTTAAGTATTGTAAAGTATTTTGGGTTGCGATTAATTACTTCAAAATGTCCGTCATAGGGCTCCTTGAGCTTTCCATGTATGGTATAATTTCTAACAAAAACAAATTTACAATTATCGATTTTTTTCGGTTTGTGTTGTTGGAATTTTGTGTTATGGTGTGAAATATGTGATTGTTTGTTTTCGACTACTTTTTTTATTTTCGGGAGCATATCTAAAGGGTTTAAAGTTTCACTGTTATGTATCACTATTTGTTTCAGTAATCTGAGCGCCTGGCCAAAAACCATCTCAGCTGGCGACGTTTTGATATCTTATATTTTTTGCAACTTGAAAATTCTAAACTTAACTCTTCCTTTTAGTGAACCTATGCCCTAGTGTAGTGTAGTGCCTTCGAATATGATACAATTGGTTTCTTATGTCCCGATTGTATAATATTGGTTAAAAGAAGCTAAATGAGAAACTAGAATAACAAGGCAACCTAAAAAATTTTTTATAAAATATGATAAACAAAAAGGATTTAAATGAATTGTCAAAAAAAAATTAACTTAAAAACTTACTTGATCCAAAGCTCACAATTTTAATTCATGCAATTATTTCAGAAGAGTAGCTATGAGAGTTCTAGACCAAAAACGCGTGTATTTTCTTATGGGCCTCAAAATTCACAAAATTGTGCCCAGCTGCGCAGTCGGCGTAGTACGATCGGTCAAGTTGGCCGATAGTAGGGTGGCTGAAGCGTGTTGTTGTTGTTGCAAATTGGAGATAAGCATGCAAGATGTACGGACGGAGGGATAGCTAGGGGGTATGATTGGTCAAGCTAGCTGAAGTACGATGGTTGAAGCGTGCTGTTGTTATAAATTGGAGATAAGCATGCAAGATGGACGGACGGACGGATAGCCAGATGGGCTATGATTGATGGCTGGTGTTGTTATTGTTATAAATGGGAGATAAGCAAGCATAGAAGGCGTATGGACAGACAGACGGACAGAGGGTCAGATGGATGGACGGACGGAGGGATAGCTAGAAGGTGATAAGCCCAAGCTTCAAAGCAAGCATAATGTTTATAGATTTAAGTCGCTATGTAAACTTCGGTGTTGTTGTTGTATAAATCAACATTTCAAGTTTAAGGTGATAAGCCCAGACCCAAAACCGCAAGCTGAAGATAAGGAAACAGTACAGAAGTAAAATATTTTTTATTTTTCCCATGCTTGTTTAATATGTTTATGAATTTAAGTCGTTACAAATTTCATGTTAAAGAGGATAAGCTCTTGATCCACAACATAAATCATTTAAACCTATTTCTTGAAGATTATATTGAGTGTAGTTGTTAAGCATTTTAATATATTTAATATGAGTTGCTTGACTAATGTAAAAACAAAGTATGAAAGCAGCAAAATAAATTAAGCTAGCGATTGAAAGCGTCATCATAACCATGACCATACGCAACTATGCTGATATAAATAAAACAAAACGATATGATTTATATATGAATCATTATTGTTCTTTTATTGATTTGTTATATACATAAATATTTATATAAGCATTCAGCTTCGAGCATAATTTTGGTTTATCTTCTTCTGTTTCTACATCTTTTTACTCCTTTACCAATCTTATTTTTAGCGTATTTTTGCTCCTTTGCCCATTTTGCTAATTTTTGGTCATCCTTCTTCTTCTGACACTTCTCCTCTAAGTGCCAGTTGCTACCGCAGTAGTAGCAATAGATTAATTTATGACACCCTCTCAATCTATTCATGTTATTTTGCTGATGGCTTTATTCAAAATACCTTCAACAATAAAGATCAGATGATGACTGGTTAAGTTTTTATAATTCACACACACTTAAATAATTCTTCTGATTTCGCTGGTTAGAGGTGAGTATTCAATTAAACAATCGTGGACTACTAGACAATAGGCTGATGTTTTATCTGGAATCGGTTTGTTTGCTTCGGTATCAAATTCGATTCGTATATCAATAGGTCCAGTTTTAACTGCTTCATTTTGATGTGTTACATCAACAATAATTAGTGAGGCAATAGCCTTGAATTCAACGACATCTAGCAATGGTTGAGGTTCTCGCATATCGTAACTTTGTTGAAATTTCATATACATATCATATAGAACAGCACACTGCCCCATTTCAAAGCGACTATTCAAATCATCATAGGGATATGAATCAGAGTTTAGATATACTTTTAAATTAGCGATATTGCAATGATCGAATGTATTTCCTTCCTCTTTATATTTTTCCTTTTGTAGGCCAATGATAAGAAATCTAGGTTTTTCATTTTGCGGAGCTAGTTTTACATTCCATAAAACCTTTGTACTTTTTGGAAGCATTGGATTTACATGACAGTCCCAACTTCGAAATGGCAATAAAAAAGGGTCTTTGTTGTTTATTATCTTGTACATTTCCAATTTTGCAAAGTCCGATAGTTGTATGTGGGGCATTTTCCATATTATGTCCAATATTGTAAATTTTAATTGATCTGCAGCTTTAGTAGGATGAAATGATCTCTCATTAGATGAAGAACGTTGAAGGATAAGCTCATGCTTCGAGTTTAATATTATTTTAGTATAATCTTCGGCAAAACCCATCAGCATTTTCAGAGGTATACAGCAACTGAAATGGGTTTTTTCTAACACAAAATTCTCTTCCAAGCACCAACCGGTGTTTTTTAATGCATTGCTTTCAGCTGTATTCAAAGATGTAAAGTTTTTCATGGTGGATAAAATTCCAAGATTGCGTGTACGATCAACTTCAAAACCATTAATTTCATATCGAATTTCATCAAACAAATATGAAACAAAGTTATTTTTAAATTTCGCACCTGTTTTTGCTACATCTTTTCCTCCTTCATGTTTTACTATAAAGCCATGAATGTAAATCATACTCTCACTTGGTAAGACAAAGAGGTCCTGATTTTGAATTGGTATACGAATCTCATCATTATTATTAAAAGATTTCAAATATGGCGAGTAACTATGGTATTCCTTTTTTTTAATGCTCTCATCATATATTGGTTTTTGAAGGGCATTTAATATATCATTCATGCTTGTAGATTAAGTCTTATGGAAATTTTTTCTCCACGAAAATTTATAAGGTCTCCGTCTTGATTTAAGACTCTTATCGTTATGTTGTTTATTTGTTGACAGTTGATGGGTAAGTAAATGACATTTCGAGGTTTCTCATTTATTTTATATCCTGGTGAGACATCCAGATGAAATTCATGAATTGTATGAACTGATGTGTTATTAATATATGATCCGGTTGTCAAGTTACATTCAATTCTTTTTGTGTTTATGTTTGTAATATTTAAATGTAAATCAGATTCAAAATGTTTCTTAGTTTTATCAGACTGACCTTTATGCATATATTCTGTTTTTTCTATTTCTTGTAATAGGTCTAAAGATATCACTTTGATAAACTCATCATACGGTAGCTCATTAACTATCAATTTTCTTTTACTGAACCCCAACAGCTGTCCTATACTGTTTGGTTTTGAAAAATCTATATCCATGGAGGATACAATTTTATTTTTAAGAGTGTTGTTGTTTGATTCAATTTCAAGGAAAATTTATCCATCAATGTCTCTTACCGCTGTTTCCAAGAAAAACCCAATATCCTCAAATTCATACGAAGCAACTGGTATTGTAATAGTATGTGGTCCGATATGAAATAAATTGTTGTAGACATCTACATTGGGTATAGAATTACAAGTCTACAAGTCCGCAAACATATTTTGTAGCCAATTCAATTGATGGAAAATATTTTCCAATAAGAGTTGACGTGGTTCCGCTTAAAGAGATTGTTATGGACATGACGAGTTTTCGTAATGAACTGATGATCGATATCCATTTAATATAATTTAAGTACTAAATAACAACGCAAATTTTTTTATAATTTTAGATCTTTATTTATAAACTTCTTCAGGAGTAATTAATTTTTTCAGCACAGATAAAATGTTTCTTATGATAGCTACAAGCATTTATAGCTTGACCATTTTGATACAGAGTTTTTAAATTTGGACAGTTTAAATCATCTAGGTTATGATAAATAATTTCATCTTTAAGCAAATTTTTAATCCACTTAATTTTTTCTAAACCTTTAACATAACAAATAAAAATTTTATTCTTAATATATGCTATGTAATATGCTATAATATTTGCCAAAGTTGAATTGCCATCTTCCCATTTTAGCCCATGATGATTATTATAAAGCCAATTATACGAAACTTTTTCTCTTGATGTCAGCATAGAATATTGAAGAGACGGTTTCATTGTAAATGTTTGAACTTGTGAGTCATCATCCGCTAATATACTCATCTCTTTTACACTAAATTCATTAGTGATGTAGAAACCTTGAACATCTATAACTAAAATTCTATCCTCAGACATTGTCAAGTGTTATGTAGACCCCGATGTTGACTGAAGAAAACTTGTTAAAATTTGAACTTTGATATTAAAATAAAAGTTTATTGTATTCAAAGCATCATCCCATAATACATCAATAAAGGAGCATCCACATGTATCAGGACCACAAGTTGTTTCATCCCTTGACCATACACAATTACTATAAAGATCACCAAATTTAGACGTTTTTATCTTATATATTGCATATTCATCAAGTCGAAATTTTAATTTTTGTAAAATAATCTTGTGCTCAGGCCATAAAAGTATTTCTTCCCTTAAGAAATCATTTAAAAATTTAGCACGAAACTCATTATTCGTTCTTTGATAATTAAGACCTCTGTAATGATTGTTTGGATTGCAAAAATAAAAAAAAAAACAAATTGAAAAGTTTGATAGAGAAACAAATAGTTTCAATACTAAGTGTTTCAATTATAGCATGCTATTTATTTCTTCACTGCAACATAACATAAATATTTTGTTGTTAGGCTTGCTAATCAAGAAAAAAAAAGTAAAGCAATTGTTCCTCTTTTTCTTGCCCTTTAATATATATAAGCAATTATTCAATGCACTTGATGCACTTTATTATTTTTTTTCATCTTCAATGCTACTACAACAACTTGAAGAAATACAAGAAAAAAAAATAACAAAATACTGGTTTAGCTTAATAGTAGCTTAATAATAGCTTAATTCTTGACCAATTTTGGTCTCTAAAGCTCGGAGTAAATACATAGAAACCGTAGAACAAAAAACTGTATACTGGCATGATTTAAGTGCTAAGCGAAGTAATGAAAATTTTTCGTTCATTTGGTTTGGAATAATAGAAAGGTTTAGTCTGGTGCTAAAGGTGTCTATTAAAATTAAACAAAGTACATATTTAACTTAGTTTGATTCACTTTCTTGCTTTAAAAAAAAGGAGTTTAATTAAAACGTAATAAGTTTTTAATTTAATTTTTAACTTATAAGAAGTTATAAGAACGTATAATCCGGAAATAATTTCATATAAAATTCCTCATCAAAAAAGGGTGCTATCCAGGAGCACATGGTTTCTACACTCGACACCCTTGGAATACAACGCTGCGTAAACCAATACAGACCGCAACGGGTAGCATCAGAAGAAATACCTCAACTTGCTTTAGAATATTTGACTTGTCATATTGGAAGCTAATTGGTAGCTATCGAGGAAATCAATAATGAGCATACTCCAGTTTAGTTTTGTTAAATAAGTTAAAAAACTAAAAAAAAAAATAGTTAAAAGAAACTTAAATCCTTTTGCTAAAATAAACAAAAACGAGTACAAATGTACACACCCTAATGTATTATTCAATCATCCTAAAGATAGAGTTTTTCTTTCTTATAAAAAGTGCAGTTTGCTTATTATACAATTTAGATCTCTCTTTATCATAAAAGAAAAAAAAAACAAACAACAACAAAACAAAATATTGAAATCTGAAGCTTAAAACTAGTGTAACGAGAAAGCAATGTTAACGAAACACTGGCTTGAGAATTCTGTTAATATAATGTTACAATAATAATAGATACACCCATACAAAAATTATTTAACTTTCTTTAAAGTTACTGAGCTTAAATGAATATTATATGAAACGACAAACAAAACCACTAACATGTTAAATCATATTCCATGCAAAATTAAAACTACTCTCATCGCTTTGGACGCCGAAAGTACTTTCTACGTCATCGCTGGAGTAATATATGTAAGTTATTACAAATTTGTATTATTTTTTTATGGGTAGTGTATTACATTAAAAAAAACAAAACAAAGTTTAAGTTAGTCTCTCTCTTTGAAAAAAAAAAGAACAAAAATATGTTGTTTTGCATTGTTGAAAGAAAAAAACAAAGTAATAATTTTAGAAGTCATTCATGCTTTAAAGTAATAAGAACATGGGCACAATAAAGTAAAAAAAAAGAAAAAAAAAAAAAAAACAAAAGTTGAAGCTTTAAGGTTTCCAACAAACTTCAATTTCTTTACAAGTAGTTTATAACTAGTACTACATATAATATATATATATAAATAAATAGAATATATAAGTTATGAACATTTGTACGTCTTTGACGTTAATATTTTGTACTCCAGCAAAGCAGCTGATGATTACACGCTATAACATTTTTGTTGTTTGCAATAATAACTAGATTTGTAACTTAGCTTTTGGGTATGCTAAACATTTTATTTAAACATTTAACTGTTTTATTATAAGTTTACAAGAATTAAAAAAAAAAATTTAAAACCATTTGAAATATTAAATAAAGAATGAAAAGTTCAGAAACTTGAAATGGAGTAATTTTTCATACATGTTTTGATAACGTATTTGGCTGTGTGATAGTTTTTTTGGGGATCTAATAGGAAAAAAATCGCTGCTTATGGATCCATGGTTGGGTATCTATGAGGGAAAAGAAGAAGCAGCTTGGCTTTAACATCTAAGCTAATGGTATGTGATTTATTTACTCAGGTATTTACTCAGAGTAAATCTTTTTTTTGTGTATTTTTTCTTGCAGTAATTATTCGCATGCTGATAAGTATGTAGTTGTAGGCCTGTAGAGATTGGCAAGAACTCCCCTTTTTCCGACGTTGCTAGCAAAGGCAAACAAATGCATGCGATAGCCAAATCTTTATAGCAATATTCATCTTTTGCCACTTGAGAAACAGAGTTATACACGAACTCTGTGAAATAAAAATAACAACTTCTACAGAAAAATGGCGCCCAACGTGGGGCCTATGACAAAGAAGAGTACTGTTTTTAAATCCAATTGTCAACTATGGATTAATCTTCATACTGATTTTTTTTTATATATAATCTTTTTCTTGTCGATGGTTCCAAAATTTGCATTTTTTTTTTACCAAAATAATTCCAAATTCTTAAACAAAAATTGTTTGTTTTTCGTCTTATTGGAAGTTTTTTTTGCCGAGAGTAAAGCTCAGTAGTTAGTTTTGGAATTGTCTTAAGCTATGTTCTTATACAATGCTAAGATCCATTCTATACTATCTGACGTCTTTCTTTCCTTTTTGTAACAATTTTTTTGTTAGGAATTTTTTTTTATAAATTTATCTATTCGGAGATTGTAAAGACCATTTAAACTTCTTGTTTGGAACTGCAGTTGAGTGTTAGTTTAATTAAGACGCTAGCTGACCACAAAAATGTTTTCATATGTACGAAGCAATCAAAGTTTAGAGAAATTTATACTACAGCAATATAATATTTTTTTTTTTACACACATACCATATTTATTTTTGAGAATCATATCACATAGCCAATACCGATCAAAACATATAAATAATTTGTTGGTGAAAAACTTTTTGCTTAAATTTTTTTTTTAAATATTTTTATCATGACTGTTCGTCACAGTGCAGATGATTTAACTAAGTTGTTAGACGAAAGCATGACAAGTTGTACCATTTGTAAAGTCAATTATGAGGCGAATGATATTATTGTGTCGACAAGCTGCAACCATATATTTCACAAAACATGTATTTTAAGGTGTATACAAAGTGTAAAGTCGTGCCCACTTTGCAGAGAACCTTGTCTTGAAAATCGTTTTAAACCATACAAAATTCATAGTAATTCAAGTTTGAATAAAAGTATAGCTAGATCACAAGGTGCTGTTCCTAAAGGTCCTGTAACACGTTCTCAGTGTAGTTCTGTAGATAGGTTATTACCAACAGGAAATAATCCAGTTAATAGTGATCCTTACGCTCCGTTAGAGTCAAATGAGCAAACTGCACATATAACTTCTATGCAAGAAAATCCAAACGGAATGTTCCACATAAGTCAGGTTCAGGGACTAATTCGAAAATCTATTGATCAGCAGCAAAGGGTAATGCTTGAGAATTTAAATTCTAATGTTAGACAGATGATAGATGAAACTATGCGACGGACATTAGAACGCCTAAATTTAAACGATAACCGAAATTGTAACGATCCAAGCGGAAGAATTCCTAACAACTTTATAAATGCAAGAAACAATAACCACCATTCAATTGAACGAAACAATAATGATTATAGAGATAACAACATTAATCGCTCACGAAGATCACTAGCGTTTGACAACAGAATGTCTTTTACACCAGATAAGATTTCAAATATTATATCTAATTGGAATTTAAAGTTTAGTGGACAGGGAGATAACATGACAGTTGAGAGTTTTTTATATCGAGTAGGCGCATTGACTAGACAAAGTTTACATGGCGATTTTGTTGCTCTTTGTAGTCAGTAGATAGGCTATGATGCTTCTAAATCAAAAACGCGTGTATTTCCTTATGGGCCTCCAAATTCACAAAATTGTGAGAAGCAGCGCAGTCGGAAAGCGGTCAGAGGTGGCAACACTGGCAGCGTGTTGTTGTTGTTATAAATGGGAGATAAGCAAGCATAGAAGACGTATGGGCAGACAGTCGCACAGATGGCCAGATGGATGAATGGATGGGTAGCTAAAGCGTGTTGTTGTTGTTGTTGTTGTTATAAATTGGAGATAAGCATGCAAGTAGGACGGACGAATATATGTATATATATATGTATATGTATGTACACATATGAACTTTTTGTAGGATGGCTGAAGTATGTTGTTTTTGTTACATATAAATCAAAAATTTCTAGTTAAAGGTGATAAGCCTTCAGCTTCATAGCAAGCATAATGTTTATATATTTAAGTAGCTACAAAAACTTTGGTGTTGTTGTTGTTGTTGCTATAAATACAATTTTCAAGTTTAAGGTGATAAGCCCATGCTTCATAGCAAGCATAATGTTTATGTATTTAAGTCGTCACAAAAATTTCACGTTTTATGTGATAAGCCCCAGCTTCATAGTAAGCGTAATGATTGGACCCAAAACCGAAAGTTTAAGATAAGGAAACAGTGTAGAAGTCTAATGTTTTTTCTAAGCTTGTTTAATATAATATGTTTATGAATTTAAGTCGCTACAAAAATTTCAAGTTAAAGATGATAAGCCCAAGCTTCATAGCAAACATTATAAGCAAGACAAAAACTGTATGTTCATGATAAGGGGGGCAGTGTAGTTGTTAACCCTTTCCTTCCCAAATTAAAATGGGTGGGGCTACACATTTTTGTTGTCAGATATGTGCTTGTCTTAACTCAAATAAGAACTGACAAAATTTTAAAGTCCTGGAGTTAGTTACAGGATGTTGCTTATGTGCACCGTTGGGCAGTTATTGGACAAACTTAACACTTTTCTCAAGATTTTTTATCTTTATAACTCTCTCACCTTTATTTATTTACATTGTGCACTTGGTTTTACACTTAAACAATTATTAAGATGTTTTCAAGCACTTTTTGTATAAACACTTTTTGCGAAACGATCCTGATCTTGATTTGGACCATTCTTTTCTACGGAGAATGGCTACTGAATGGACACGTGCAAAGCATTCAATAGAACAAATAGGTTTAAGCTTGCACAACACATAAGGCTACATGAAGCAAAAAACCACGGGTCAAAAACATGAAAATATCGGGACTTAGAAGTCTATAAGTACAATGTTGCCTGTAGGCAACATCAGGCATGAAAGGGTTAAGAATTTTAATACATTTAATATGAGTTGGTTGACTAATGTAAAGACAAAGTATGAAAGCAGCAACGGCGGCTGCGGCGGCGGCTTGGGTTAATGATAAGTTAAGCTAGAGATTGAAAGCGTCATCGTAACCATGACCATACGCAACTATGCTGATATAAATAAAACAAAACGAGTTGATTTATATATGAATCATTATTGTTCTTTTATTGATTTGTTATCTATAAAGTTTGATAATTACATGTATAAAAGTAATAATTACATACATAAAAAGTAATTGATTTAACCATTCAGCTTCGAGTATAATTTTGCTCTATCTTCTTCATCTGTTTCTGCATCTTTTTGCTCCTTTACCAATCTTATTTTTAGTGTCTTTTTGCTCCTTTGCCCATTTTGCTAATTTTTGGTCATCCTTTTTCTTCTTACACTTCTCCTCTAAGTGCGAGTTGCTACCGCAGTAGTAGCAATAAATTAATTTATGATACCCCCTCAATCTATTCATTTTATTTTATTATGTTGATGGCTTTAGGTGAGTAGCTATATTATTTCATTTTTATAATGCTCTCATCATATATTGGCTTTTGAAGAACATTTAATATCTCATTCATGCTTGTAGATTAAGTCTCAAGAATTTTAAATATTTTTTGTCGAAATTGGAAATAAGCATGAAACGTATGAACTTAAGCATGAAACGTATGATGATGAAATTGGAGATAAGCATGCAACGTATGAGCTCATAAGAGCCTAAGTTAAGAGGATATATATTATATGTAGGCTAATTGTTCTAAGCTGATGGAATGGGGTTAGGAGGTTGAAGTGCTATGTTGTTGTTGGAATTGAAGATAAGGATTTCAGAATAATTTATTATTTGAATACGTATATAAAGGATTGAGTCGAGAGTATTTCATTCATTCAATATTTGGTCAGCAACATAAGTCGTTTAAACCTATTTCGTGAAGATTGATTTATTTGTATTTCTTGAATTTTAAAATGAGTGCACGCGTCAACGAAATTTTAAAAAATGCAAAAGCATTGTACGAAAATGCGCAAAAGAATCGTGAGCTAGTTATACCGAGTATAAAGGAGTGCTCTATACATCTCATTACCCTTCGTGATATTTTACGATGGGCAACAAATGTTGGAGTGAAACAGAGTGATACATGCGGAATAGGACTTATTCAAGGCTATCGCACGCAGTTGAAGAAGCTCAACGCTTTTACTGGTGCAGGTCTTTCCCGAAAGGTTAACAGATCGAATTGGGCTTCCATTCGAATTCGGTGGGAAGAAATCGAGTCAACATTTGGTGGACGGTAAGCTTAATTTTTAAATAATTTTATTACCATATTACATATTTCGATTTAATATAATATATTAATTTAAACCATATCTTAATTTTCAGAGTACGTACCGGTGTCATAATTAATTTAACGCATAAAGATCCCCAGAATTTCTTGGCAGATTGCCTAGAGCTCTTTCAGCGCACCGTTAAAAAATCCTTGGTGAAATTTACGTCTCTTAAGGTAAATACAATATTTTGTATTATCTTGGTGAAATTTACGTCTCTTAAGGTAAATACAATATTTTGTGGCGAATTTCGAGTTACTAGAGCTAATGAGGAAATTAGTGACTTGAAATTCATGAACACGAAAAATGTTGCTATTTACCGGGAAACGGATATTAGAGCTTGGTTCTTTGAACATGTTCAAAATGTTATTTTGAAAAAGCTGGAAGAGTTCCAAGAACGGGATAGTGGATGGGCGTTGGCTGCAGTCGTTAACTTGGCAGTGAACATCAACAAATACACGCCACAGCTAGGGTCGTCATATATCCCGCTACCACAACAGATTCATAGCAAGAAAGCATGCGTTAATGTAAAAAATGATGACAACGCATGTTTTGCTTGGGCAATCATATCTGCCCTGCATCCAGCGAATATAAATACGGAGCGCATGTCAATGTATCCGAATTATCAGGATTTATTAAATTTAACAAATATTATATTCCCAATGACGATGAGACAGATCCCGAGATTTGAGATGCAAAATAACATCTCAATTAATGTGTACATTATACATAAAAACAGAAACAAATTTACAGTGCTACCGGCATATTTGACAAAAAATAAAATGGAATGTCACATAAATCTGCTTATGGTGCAGAGCAGATATCAGAACGAAGCTGATTGTGATAATGATAACAACAATGTCGCTGATAATGGAAATGGTAGCAGCAATGATGATGATGTTCCAATCACATACCATTATGTGTGGATAAAAAGTCTTTCACGGCTTTTATCCAGGCAAGTGTCGCGAAATTGCAATGTTAAATATTTTTGCGATAGATGTTTGCACTACTTCCACTCAGCACTCAAGTTGGAGCAGCACACCGAGGACTGCAGCAGACTAAACAACTGCAAAATAAGGATGCCGACAGAAGCTGAGAAGGAGGTTTGCTTTAAAAATTTTAAAAATAAGATTATGACTCCATTTGTGGTATATGCCGATTTGGAGTGCATTTTGGCAAAGTCCATTGTTGGAAATGCATACCAGAAGCATATACCATATAGTGTGGGTTTTTATGTTAAGTGTGCGTATGACCCCACGTTATCGTTTTATAAAAGCTATCGTGGGGCAGATTGTATTGCATGGTTCATTTCGGAGCTAAATAATTTTGCCGAAGATGTTGAAACTGTCTTTCTTTGCCCTCTACCCATGGATGACATGACTGTTAAGCAAGTTCAAAGTTTTGCTATCGCCAACACATGTCACATATGTGAGAAAGCCTTCACCAATGATGATGTCAAGGTACGCGATCATTGTCATCTTACCGGTGTTTATCGAGGCCCAGCGCATGAGGGGTGCAATATAAACTTCAAAGACTCGCACACAATACCCATAATTTTTCATAATCTTACCGGTTATGACTCACATTTCATTTTTAAAAATTTAGCAACAGATTTAAAGGAACGCATTGACCTTCTACCAATAAACAAGGAACGTTACATTTCATTTACAAAACGACTAGACGAATACGTGATAAAATATCGGTTTATTGACTCATTCAGATTCATGGCGAGTAGCTTAGATACTTTAGCCTCACATCTACCAAATTTCAATATTCTAAAATCGGAGTTTAACAATTTAAATGATGAACAATTAAATTTGCTGACACGTAAGGGTGTCTTTCCGTATGACTACTGCGATGATGTAGTTAAATTTTCAGAAACATCATTACCCGATATTACACACTTCTACAATCAACTTAATGATACAAACATCAGCGCAGAGGATTATGCTCATGCACAAAAAGTCTAGGCTGAATTAAATATTAATAATTTGGGTGAATATTCAGATATTTACTTGAAAACTGACGTGTTACTATTATCTGATATTTTCGAACAATTTCGCACAAGTTGTCATAAAACGTATGGTCTAGATCCCGCACATTATTTCACTCTACCCGGTTATACATGGGATGCAATGCTTAAGCATACTGATATAACTCTTGAGCTATTGACGGATATTGATATGCTCATGTTTGTAGAGCGAGGTATTCGTGGGGGTCTTAGCCAGTGTACTAAGCGTTATTCGAAAGCCAACAATAAGTACATGGCTGATTACAATGAGGCTCAACCATCCAAATTCTTAATGTATTATGACATTAATAATCAGTATGGTTGGGCCATGTCTCAATTTCTCCCCCACAGTGAGTTTCATTGGCTGTCAGATTTTCAAAATTTTAATGTTGAAGCCATAGCTGACGATTCAGATGTAGGATATATTCTCGAGGTAGATTTAGAGTATCCAATTAATCTCCACGATTACCACAAAGATCTCCCCTTTTGCCCTGATCATATTACACCTCCAGGATCAAAGCAGAAAAAACTGTTGGCAACTCTGGGCGGTAGCGTGAGATATATTATCCACTACAGAAATCTAAAGCAGGCTTTGAAATATGGATTAAGGCTATCTAAAATTCACAAAATTTTGAAATTTAGACAATCTGCATGGTTGAAGTCATATATCGATCTAAACACGAGTCTTCGAACAGCAGCTATAAATGAGTTTGAGAAGAATCTTTTCAAACTCATGAATAATGCTGTGTTTGGGAAAACTATGGAAAACATACGTAAACATAGTGTTGTTAAATTGGTGACGAGTTGGTTAGGTCGATATGGTGCCGAAGCCCTTATTTCTAAGCCTGAGTTTAAGGCCTCAACAATATTTTGCGAAAATTTGGTGGCAATTGAACTCAATAAAACTGAGATATACTTCAATAAGCCCATTTATGTTGGTATGTGCATCCTTGATTTAGCTAAAACAACCATTTATGATTTTCATTATGGTTATATGGCTCCTCAATTTGGTTCCGATTGTAGCATTTGCTATACTGATACCGATTCACTAATTTATGAGGTGACTTGTAAAGACTTGTATGAGGTCATTAAACGCGATTGCTTTATACACTTTGACACAAGCGACTATTCTATTGATAACGTGTGGGATATTCCTCAAGTCAATAAAAAAGTTTTGGGTCTCATGAAAGATGAGAATAATGGCAGTATCATGACTGAATTTGTGGGGCTCCGTGCAAAAATGTATGCGATACGTGTAGAGGGTGAAGATTCAACAAAAAAATCGAAAGGTGTAAAAAGAAACATAGTCAAGACTAAAATAACGTTTAGTGACTATGTTGATTGCCTTGAAAACAACGTTGAAAAGACAGTTCAACAAAATTTGATTCAGTCGCGGAAACATGAAGTAAGCTCAATCATACAAACAAAAATTGCATTAAGCCCTCATGATAATAAGCGATTTTTGGTAGCAAATAGTAATGAGACATTACCGTGGGGTACATTTCAGTATTATGGAGTAGAATAACATTACTTAAGAATAAATGTTTATTTTTAAGATTTTAAATTGTTAAATATATATGATTAAGAAGAACAAAAATCGCTTATTATCATGAGGGCTTAATGTAATTTTTGGTAGCAAATAGTAATGAGACATTACCGTGGGGTCATTTCAGTATTATGGAGTAGAATAATATTACTTAAGAATAAATGTTTATTTTTAAGATTTTAAATTGTAAAAGATATATGATTAAGAAGAACAAAAATAAAATTTTTATAACGTTGTACAAAATATATTTATTTTATTTTTTTAAACTTTACTCTGCTGTTGGAATTTTATAATAATCTCTAGTATGGGTAAGTATCTGATGTCGATGATGATTATGATGACTTACAATGAAACAAATCGGATTTTAAGTATTTTATTTTTTCCTTTATTCTTTCAGCCTATTTTTGAAAACAAATATTTCAAACATAAATGTCCACAATTAATTGTGTTAAAATTTTGATATCATTCACAAAATTGTGCCCTACTGCGCAGTCGGCGTAGTACGATCGGCCAAGTTGGCCGATAGTAGGGTGGCTGAAGCGTGTTGTTGTTGTTGCAAATTGGAGATAAGCATACAAGATGGAGGGATAGCTAGGGGGTATGATCGGTCAAGCTAGCTGAAGTAGAACGGTTGAAGCGTGCTGCTGCTATAAATTGTAGATAAGCACACAATATGGACGGACGGATGGATTGATAGTCAGATGGGCAATGACATATGTTCTAGAAGCTTCTAGAACCTTCTAGAACATTCTAGAACATTCTAGAAGTAATTGAAATTGGAGATAAGTATGCAAGATGGACGGACAGATGGATTGATAGCCAGATGGGCTATGACATATGTTCTAGAAGCTTCTAGAACCTTCTAGAACATTCTAGAACATTCTAGAAGTAATTGAAATTGGAGAGAAAGCAAGCATAGAAGACGAATGGGCAGACAGTCAGTCAGTCAGATAGTCAGATGGATGGACGGACGGACGGATAGCTAGCTAGATGGAGGTATGATTGATCAAACTAGCTGAAGCGGGAGATAAGCAAGCATAGAAGACGAATGGGTAGACAGTCAGTCAGATAGTCAGATGGATGGACGGACGGACGGATAGCTAGCTAGATGTAGGTATGATTGATCAAGCTGACTGAAGTATGATGAGTGATGTTGTTGTTGTTGTTGGTATAAATCAAATTTTAAGTTTAAGGTGATAAGCCCAAGCTTCATAGCAAGCAGAATGTTTATAGATTTAAGTCGCTACATAAACTTAGGTGTTGTTGTTGTTGTTGTTGTTATAAATCAGCATTTCAAGTTTAAGGTGATAAGCTCAGACCCAAAACCGCAAGCTGAAGATAAGGAAACAGTACAGAAGTAAAATATTTTTTTATTTTTTTCCCATGCTTGTTTAATATGTTTATGAATTTAAGTCGTTACAAATTGCATGTTAAAGGTGATAAGCCCAGACCCCGACAACATAAATCATGTAAAGCTATTTCTTGAAGATTAAATTGAGTGTAGTTGTTAAGCATTTAATAAATTTAATATGAGTTGGTTGACTAATCTAAAAACAAAGTATGAAAGCAGCAAAAAAAAATTAAGCTAACGATCGAAAGCGATATCATAACCATGACCATACACAACTATGCTGATATAAATAAAACAAAACGAGTTGATATGAACTAAGACTGATTGGCTTTTTATAAATAATTGTCGTTAGTATATATTCTTCTCCAAGTAAAGGTTAAATGAAAAGTGAATTAAAATTAATAAAAGGACCCGATTATATACGAAAACAATTAGTAGTTTACAATATGCGATTCTTAAAACAACATAAGTCAATTAACGTAAAGAATATTGATTCAAAGTTAAATTCGTCAAATAGAACACGGCACAGCTCATTACTACCAAACTCTATTCGTGGTCTCATTGTTGGACCGTCAAATTGTGGGAAAACAAATGTGATGATTAGCCTTATTGAAAGTCCCAATGGACTGAAATTTCAAAGTATTTACTTATACTCAAAGTCGGCACAGCAGCCGAAATATCAATACTTGGAGCGTCTAATTAAACCTATTAAGGGGATTCATTTTTCATCATTTTTCAATAATGATGACGTCATATCTCCAGACGAAGTGCAGCCCAACTCAATATTTATATTTGATGATGTAGCATGTGAGAAACAAAATCACATACGCTCATACTTCTGCAGGGGACGCCACAAGGATGTTGACAGCTTTTACAAAGTACATCATAGTAGATCTGATCAGATCTGATGCTGTTCTGTTACTGTTCTGATACTGATCTGATGCTGTTCTGATACTAATCTGCTGTCCATCTGTCTGCCTGTACGTGCTACTCATATGTTTTAGAAGCTTCTAGAATGTTCTAGAAGCAATTGATACAATTATTGGACTTTACAAAAAAGCTATAGTTTTCTTTCCTGTTCATAAATAACTGTTTAGCAGTTAGCTGTTTAGCGGTTGGCTGTTTAACAGTGCAGCCCAGTTTAGCGGTTGGCTGTTTAACAGTTAGCTGTTTAATGTCATCCGTTAAGCAGCATTTGTTGTACTGATTTTAAAATATCTATACTGTTTACTTTTATAGACTAATAAAAACATTGAATCCCTTCCTATAGCCTCCATTATTTATGGGATCATCCTTGTTTATAACTAGAAAGCTATAGTTTTCTTTCCAACACTTTGAACATAAGTCACGAAATGTCTTAAAAGACATATCAGAACCAACATGATCGTTTAAATATTATAATAATGTTAGCATTATCGCGAATTAGGTGTTTTGGTATACATGTATAAGTTTGACATAAGTAAAAGCTGTCAACATCCTTGTGGCGTCCCATGCAGAAGTATGAGCGTATGTGATTTTGTTTCTCACATGCTACATCATCAAATATAAATATTGAGTTGGGCTGCACTTCGTCTGGAGATATGACGTCATCATTATTGAAAATTATGAAAAATGAATCCCCTTAATAGGTTTAATTAGACGCTCCAAGTATTGATATTTCGGCTGCTGTGCCGACTTTGAGTATAAGTAAATACTTTGAAATTTCAGTCCATTGGGACTTTCAATAAGGCTAATCATCACATTTGTTTTCCCACAATTTGAAGGTCCAACAATAAGACCACGAATAGAGTTTGGTAGTAATGAGCTGTGCCGTGTTCTATTTGACGAATTTAACTTTGAATCAATATTCTTTACGTTAATTGACTTATGCTGTTTTAAGAATCACATATTGTAAACTACTAATTGTTTTCGTATATAATCGGGTCCTTTTATTAATTTTAATTCACTTTTCATTTAACCTTTACTTGGAAAAGAATATATACTAACGACAATTATTTATAAAAAGCCAATTAGTCTTAGTCCATATCAACTCGTTTTGTTTTATTTATATCAGCATAGTTGTGTATGGTCATGGTTATGATATCGCTTTCAATCGTTAGCTTAATTTTTTTTGCTGCTTTCATACTTTGTTTTGAGATTAGTCAACCAACTCATATTAAATTTATTAAATGCTTAACAACTACACTCAATATAATATTCAAGAAATAGCTTTACATGATTTATGTTGTGGGGGTCTGGGCTTATCACCTTTAACATGCAATTTGTAACGACTTAAATTCATAAACATATTAAACAAGCATGGGAAAAAATAAAAAATATTTTACTTCTGTACTGTTTCCTTATCTTCAGCTTGCGGTTTTGGGTCTGAGCTTATCACCTTAAACTTGAAATGCTGATTTATAACAACAACAACAACACCGAAGTTTATGTAGCGACTTAAATCTATAAACATTCTGCTTGCTATGAAGCTTGGGCTTATCATCTTAAACTAAAAAATTTTTATTTATAACAACAACAACAACACCAACTGTCATACTTCAGCCAGCCTGAACAATCATACCCCCTTCTAGCTATCCCTCCGTCCGTCCATCCATCTGACCATCTGTCCGGCTGTTTTCCCATACGTCTTCTATGCTTGCTTATCTCCCATTTATAAAAACAACAACATGCTGCCAGTGTTGCCACCTCTGACCTAGCGGCCGGTCAAGTCGTTGAAGCGGAATCGTGTAGAGCACGGAATAAGGTGTTTCGAGAAAAACATTTATACCTGTTCTTCGGCCAACGTACTCTCTAGTCTAATACGCTATGGCTCGTAAAATAAATTAGATAAGGATATATCCTTTCGACTATATATTTTCATGATGAAAATTAGGCAAAAAACAAAAACAAAAAAGAACCATGAAAAATTTAATGGACAAAGCGGAATAAAAGTGGCCAAGCCAGAAAAAATGTCCTTTTATCAAACACAAATATAGAACTTGATGACAGATCTGAATCTTGTTTAATATTCAAGTGCAAATAGTAAATTTGTATAAGCTTATGCAGTTCTAATTAAAACTTATGCAATGAATAAAGAACAAATAAAATACTTAAAATCCATTTTGTTTCATTGTAAGTCATCATAACCCATCATCAACATCAGATACTTACCCATACTAGAGATTATTATAAAATTCCAACAGCAGAGTAAAGTTTAAAAAAATAAAATAAATATATTTTGTACAACGTTATAAAAATTTAATTTTTTTTTTTCTGGGAAAGATATAAACTATAATTATACTAGATATCAAAATTTTAACACGATTAATTGTGGACATTTATGTTTGAAATATTTGTTTTCAAAAATAGGCTGAAAGAATAAAGGAAAAAATAAAATACTTAAAATCCGATTTGTTTCATTGTAAGTCATCATAATCATCATCGACATCAGATACTTACCCATACTAGAGATTATTATAAAATTCCAACAGCAGAGTAAAGTTTAAAAAAATAAAATAAATATATTCTGTACAACGTTATAAAAATTTTATTTTTGTTCTTCTTAATCATATATCTTTTACAATTTAAAATCTTAAAAATAAACATTTATTCTTAAGTAATATTATTCTACTCCATAATACTGAAATGACCCCACGGTAATGTCTCATTACTATTTGCTACCAAAAATTACATTAAGCCCTCATGATAATAAGCGATTTTTGTTCTTCTTAATCATATATATTTAACAATTTAAAATCTTAAAAATAAACATTTATTCTTAAGTAATGTTATTCTACTCCATAATACTGAAATGTACCCCACGGTAATGTCTCATTACTATTTGCTACCAAAAATCGCTTATTATCATGAGGGCTTAATGCAATTTTTGTTTGTATGATTGAGCTTACTTCATGTTTCCGCGACTGAATCAAATTTTGTTGAACTGTCTTTTCAACGTTGTTTTCAAGGCAATCAACATAGTCACTAAACGTTATTTTAGTCTTGACTATGTTTCTTTTTACACCTTTCGATTTTTTTGTTGAATCTTCACCCTCTACACGTATCGCATACATTTTTGCACGGAGCCCCACAAATTCAGTCATGATACTGCCATTATTCTCATCTTTCATGAGACCCAAAACTTTTTTATTGACTTGAGGAATATCCCACACGTTATCAATAGAATAGTCGCTTGTGTCAAAGTGTATAAAGCAATCGCGTTTAATGACCTCATACAAGTCTTTACAAGTCACCTCATAAATTAGTGAATCGGTATCAGTATAGCAAATGCTACAATCGGAACCAAATTGAGGAGCCATATAACCATAATGAAAATCATAAATGGTTGTTTTAGCTAAATCAAGGATGCACATACCAACATAAATGGGCTTATTGAAGTATATCTCAGTTTTATTGAGTTCAATTGCCACCAAATTTTCGCAAAATATTGTTGAGGCCTTAAACTCAGGCTTAGAAATAAGGGCTTCGGCACCATATCGACCTAACCAACTCGTCACCAATTTAACAACACTATGTTTACGTATGTTTTCCATAGTTTTCCCAAACACAGCATTATTCATGAGTTTGAAAAGATTCTTCTCAAACTCATTTATAGCTGCTGTTCGAAGACTCGTGTTTAGATCGATATATGACTTCAACCATGCAGATTGTCTAAATTTCAAAATTTTGTGAATTTTAGATAGCCTTAATCCATATTTCAAAGCCTGCTTTAGATTTCTGTAGTGGATAATATATCTCACGCTACCGCCCAGAGTTGCCAACAGTTTTTTCTGCTTTGATCCTGGAGGTGTAATATGATCAGGGCAAAAGGGGAGATCTTTGTGGTAATCGTGGAGATTAATTGGATACTCTAAATCTACCTCGAGAATATATCCTACATCTGAATCGTCAGCTATGGCTTCAACATTAAAATTTTGAAAATCTGACAGCCAATGAAACTCACTGTGGGGGAGAAATTGAGACATGGCCCAACCATACTGATTATTAATGTCATAATACATTAAGAATTTGGATGGTTGAGCCTCATTGTAATCAGCCATGTACTTATTGTTGGCTTTCGAATAACGCTTAGTACACTGGCTAAGACCCCCACGAATACCTCGCTCTACAAACATGAGCATATCAATATCCGTCAATAGCTCAAGAGTTATATCAGTATGCTTAAGCATTGCATCCCATGTATAACCGGGTAGAGTGAAATAATGTGCGGGATCTAGACCATACGTTTTATGACAACTTGTGCGAAATTGTTCGAAAATATCAGATAATAGTAACACGTCAGTTTTCAAGTAAATATCTGAATATTCACCCAAATTATTAATATTTAATTCAGCCTAGACTTTTTGTGCATGAGCATAATCCTCTGCGCTGATGTTTGTATCATTAAGTTGATTGTAGAAGTGTGTAATATCGGGTAATGATGTTTCTGAAAATTTAACTACATCATCGCAGTAGTCATACGGAAAGACACCCTTACGTGTCAGCAAATTTAATTGTTCATCATTTAAATTGTTAAACTCCGATTTTAGAATATTGAAATTTGGTAGATGTGAGGCTAAAGTATCTAAGCTACTCGCCATGAATCTGAATGAGTCAATAAACCGATATTTTATCACGTATTCGTCTAGTCGTTTTGTAAATGAAATGTAACGTTCCTTGTTTATTGGTAGAAGGTCAATGCGTCCCTTTAAATCTGTTGCTAAATTTTTAAAAATGAAATGTGAGTCATAACCGGTAAGATTATGAAAAATTATGGGTATTGTGTGCGAGTCTTTGAAGTTTATATTGCACCCCTCATGCGCTGGGCCTCGATAAACACCGGTAAGATGACAATGATCGCGTACCTTGACATCATCATTGGTGAAGGCTTTCTCACATATGTGACATGTGTTGGCGATAGCAAAACTTTGAACTTGCTTAACAGTCATGTCATCCATGGGTAGAGGGCAAAGAAAGACAGTTTCAACATCTTCGGCAAAATTATTTAGCTCCGAAATGAACCATGCAATACAATCTGCCCCACGATAGCTTTTATAAAACGATAACGTGGGGTCATACGCACACTTAACATAAAAACCCACACTATATGGTATATGCTTCTGGTATGCATTTCCAACAATGGACTTTGCCAAAATGCACTCCAAATCGGCATATACCACAAATGGAGTCATAATCTTATTTTTAAAATTTTTAAAGCAAACCTCCTTCTCAGCTTCTGTCGGCATCCTTATTTTGCAGTTGTTTAGTCTGCTGCAGTCCTCGGTGTGCTGCTCCAACTTGAGTGCTGAGTGGAAGTAGTGCAAACATCTATCGCAAAAATATTTAACATTGCAATTTCGCGACACTTGCCTGGATAAAAGCCGTGAAAGACTTTTTATCCACACATAATGGTATGTGATTGGAACATCATCATCATTGCTGCTACCATTTCCATTATCAGCGACATTGTTGTTATCATTATCACAATCAGCTTCGTTCTGATATCTGCTCTGCACCATAAGCAGATTTATGTGACATTCCATTTTATTTTTTGTCAAATATGCCGGTAGCACTGTAAATTTGTTTCTGTTTTTATGTATAATGTACACATTAATTGAGATGTTATTTTGCATCTCAAATCTCGGGATCTGTCTCATCGTCATTGGGAATATAATATTTGTTAAATTTAATAAATCCTGATAATTCGGATACATTGACATGCGCTCCGTATTTATATTCGCTGGATGCAGGGCAGATATGATTGCCCAAGCAAAACATGCGTTGTCATCATTTTTTACATTAACGCATGCTTTCTTGCTATGAATCTGTTGTGGTAGCGGGATATATGACGACCCTAGCTGTGGCGTGTATTTGTTGATGTTCACTGCCAAGTTAACGACTGCAGCCAACGCCCATCCACTATCCCGTTCTTGGAACTCTTCCAGCTTTTTCAAAATAGCATTTTGAACATGTTCAAAGAACCAAGCTCTAATATCCGTTTCCCGGTAAATAGCAACATTTTTCGTGTTCATGAATTTCAAGTCACTAATTTCCTCATTAGCTCTAGTAACTCGAAATTCGCCACAAAATATTGTATTTACCTTAAGAGACGTAAATTTCACCAAGGATTTTTTAACGGTGCGCTGAAAGAGCTCTAGGCAATCTGCCAAGAAATTCTGGGGATCTTTATGCGTTAAATTAATTATGACACCGGTACGTACTCTGAAAATTAAGATATGGTTTAAATTAATATATTATATTAAATCGAAATATGTAATATGGTAATAAAATTATTTAAAAATTAAGCTTACCGTCCACCAAATGTTGACTCGATTTCTTCCCACCGAATTCGAATGGAAGCCCAATTCGATCTGTTAACCTTTCGGGAAAGACCTGCACCAGTAAAAGCGTTGAGCTTCTTCAACTGCGTGCGATAGCCTTGAATAAGTCCTATTCCGCATGTATCACTCTGTTTCACTCCAACATTTGTTGCCCATCGTAAAATATCACGAAGGGTAATGAGATGTATAGAGCACTCCTTTATACTCGGTATAACTAGCTCACGATTCTTTTGCGCATTTTCGTACAATGCTTTTGCATTTTTTAAAATTTCGTTGACGCGTGCACTCATTTTAAAATTCAAGAAATACAAATAAATCAATCTTCACGAAATAGGTTTAAACGACTTATGTTGCTGACCAAATATTGAATGAATGAAATACTCTCGACTCAATCCTTTATATACGTATTCAAATAATAAATTATTCTGAAATCCTTATCTTCAATTCCAACAACAACATAGCACTTCAACCTCCTAACCCCATTCCATCAGCTTAGAACAATTAGCCTACATATAATATATATCCTCTTAACTTAGGCTCTTATGAGCTCATACGTTGCATGCTTATCTCCAATTTCATCATCATACGTTTCATGCTTAAGTTCATACGTTTCATGCTTATTTCCAATTTCGACAAAAAATATTTAAAATTCTTGAGACTTAATCTACAAGCATGAATGAGATATTAAATGTTCTTCAAAAGCCAATATATGATGAGAGCATTATAAAAATGAAATAATATAGCTACTCACCTAAAGCCATCAACATAATAAAATAAAATGAATAGATTGAGGGGGTATCATAAATTAATTTATTGCTACTACTGCGGTAGCAACTCGCACTTAGAGGAGAAGTGTAAGAAGAAAAAGGATGACCAAAAATTAGCAAAATGGGCAAAGGAGCAAAAAGACACTAAAAATAAGATTGGTAAAGGAGCAAAAAGATGCAGAAACAGATGAAGAAGATAGAGCAAAATTATACTCGAAGCTGAATGGTTAAATCAATTACTTTTTATGTATGTAATTATTACTTTTATACATGTAATTATCAAACTTTATAGATAACAAATCAATAAAAGAACAATAATGATTCATATATAAATCAACTCGTTTTGTTTTATTTATATCAGCATAGTTGCGTATGGTCATGGTTACGATGACGCTTTCAATCTCTAGCTTAACTTATCATTAACCCAAGCCGCCGCCGCAGCCGCCGTTGCTGCTTTCATACTTTGTCTTTACATTAGTCAACCAACTCATATTAAATGTATTAAAATTCTTAACCCTTTCATGCCTGATGTTGCCTACAGGCAACATTGTACTTATAGACTTCTAAGTCCCGATATTTTCATGTTTTTGACCCGTGGTTTTTTGCTTCATGTAGCCTTATGTGTTGTGCAAGCTTAAACCTATTTGTTCTATTGAATGCTTTGCACGTGTCCATTCAGTAGCCATTCTCCGTAGAATAGAATGGTCCAAATCAAGATCAGGATCGTTTCGCAAAAAGTGTTTATACAAAAAGTGCTTGAAAACATCTTAATAATTGTTTAAGTGTAAAACCAAGTGCACAATGTAAATAAATAAAGGTGAGAGAGTTATAAAGATAAAAAATCTTGAGAAAAGTGTTAAGTTTGTCCAATAACTGCCCAACGGTGCACATAAGGAACATCCTGTAACTAACTCCAGGACTTTAAAATTTTGTCAGTTCTTATTTGAGTTAAGACAAGCACATATCTGACAACAAAAATGTGTAGCCCCACCCATTTTAATTTGGGAAGGAAAGGGTTAACAACTACACTGCCCCCCTTATCATGAACATACAGTTTTTGTCTTGCTTATAATGTTTGCTATGAAGCTTGGGCTTATCATCTTTAACTTGAAATTTTTGTAGCGACTTAAATTCATAAACATATTATATTAAACAAGCTTAGAAAAAACATTAGACTTCTACACTGTTTCCTTATCTTAAACTTTCGGTTTTGGGTCCAATCATTACGCTTACTATGAAGCTGGGGCTTATCACATAAAACGTGAAATTTTTGTGACGACTTAAATACATAAACATTATGCTTGCTATGAAGCATGGGCTTATCACCTTAAACTTGAAAATTGTATTTATAGCAACAACAACAACAACACCAAAGTTTTTGTAGCTACTTAAATATATAAACATTATGCTTGCTATGAAGCTGAAGGCTTATCACCTTTAACTAGAAATTTTTGATTTATATGTAACAACAACAACATACTTCAGCCATCCTACAAAAAGTTCATATGTGTACATACATATACATATATATATACATATATTCGTCCGTCCGTCCTACTTGCATGCTTATCTCCAATTTATAACAACAACAACAACAACAACAACAACAACACGCTTTAGCTACCCATCCATTCATCCATCTGGCCATCTGTGCGACTGTCTGCCCATACGTCTTCTATGCTTGCTTATCTCCCATTTATAACAACAACAACACGCTGCCAGTGTTGCCACCTCTGACCGCTTTCCGACTGCGCTGCTTCCCACAATTTTGTGAATTTGGAGGCCCATAAGGAAATACACGCGTTTTTGATTTAGAAGCATCATAGCCTATCTACTGTAGTCAAATTCATGTTCTTCTAACCGGTAAAGCATTAGACTGGTACTGGCGATTTCACCGACAAAATGAAAGAGTCATTTGGACTGAATTTCAAGAAGAGTTACGTAATCAGTTCCGAGACAGACGTGACACTGACGATATTATGGATTTATTGAGGAGTAGAAAACAACATGAACGAGAAAGTTTTGACCAATTTTGCGATGCAATGTTAAAAATATCAGATATGCTAGAAACTCCTTTGCCGGAAATGGCGTTAGTGAATGCAATTCGTAGGAATTTAAAACCAACAATTAGGCAGTCACTTCTTCATTATCATGTTTATAACAGAAGGGAGCTGCGAGAGTTCTGTCAAAAACATGAACAACTAGAAGAAGAGATAGCAAAAGCAAATCGTTCATTTAACCCATTAAAGACTGCTGATAGACTCCGCCGTACGATTTTTTTCAAAATTTATCTGGAAGCTTATATAGGCCATAGAAGTTGCTTTGCAAAATTTCAGGCTTGTAACTGTCACCGTATTTGAGATCTGCATTGGGTATTTAAATACCCAATCGGCTAATCCGGGTTCTTGGTGTTAAAAAAAATTTGCATATATGGCAACATTCTTTTGTCATAATGAACACCTGATAAATAGAGGATACTAGAGGCAAACTGACCACGAATTTTTCCCTCGATCTTTCCATTTTCTAATTTTCTACATAGCTTTATATATGGATTTTGTCATTTTTGAAAATCACACATCTTCGATTTCGAAAAGAAACATTTAATTGTATGAATTTCATTTCACTTTGTAAAGACAGTAAATAGCTTCATTTTTCCGTAATGTTTAAAAAAAAAAACTATTTTGATATCTCCTACCACTTTCGAGATATGGCCTTTTTCGTAAACACTGTTTTATGGGTATTTAAATACCCATTAGTCATTAATGGGTTAATAACCGACGTCATATAAACGAATTAAATGATTGTGCAGGAGAAGAATATGTTGATAAAGATTTAGCAGTAGAAACAGTAGAAAGTAAACTTATTTGCTGGAATTGTAGAGAGTTAGGCCACAGATTCGAAGACTGTTTGGGTGAACGTCGAATTTTTTGTTTTGGATGCGGTGCTGAAAACATTTACAAGTCAAATTGTTCAAAATGCTTGCAGATGCCAAAAAACTACAAGCGCTCCAGTCTGACAAAAGCATCGATTTCAAAAGCAACTCAATGCTAACACATTCGATTCATTCTCAGACTGAATTTTTAGGTTATGATAAATCAAATATTACAACGGATACACAACCTGTAATAACCATAATGACGAAAGACCAAATAGACGTCAGACTACCTAACTTAACTCCAATAAGACCATATCACGTGAGACTTCGCGAATATCAGCAGGCAAGGAAACGTATTATTAACGAGGAGAATTTGAAGTTGTCCAAAACAAGAGCTAAACGCTCGATTGTTCGTTTGAGAAAATTTTGGAAAAAAATTAAAAATCAAAGAAAATGTTATTGTGCAACATTAATTGTAGATAAGCCGTCAAACGATCTTAGGCCGTATGCCAAAGTAAAGATTTTTAATGAGGAAATATTGGGATTAGTAGATACAGGAGCATCAATTTCTTGTTTGTCTTCTGATTATTCTAAAACATTTTTGTCTAAAAAGTACCCTTTTAAACGATTCACGACATATTTAAAAACTGCAGATGGAAGTAGACACCCTACGACAGGAAGTGTTACTACAAATATCACGTTTAAAGGACAGACAAAAGAAATAACATTTTCCTAAAGCACAATTTATAACCAGTTTGGATCTAAAAGATGCCTTTTGGCAAATTCCTCTTCATGAAAATTCAAAGGAAAAAACTGCGTTTACCATTCCCAACCGACCTTTATACCAATTTGTGACAATGCCATTTGGGCTTTGTAATGCTCCACAGACGATGTCGAGACTCATGGATAAAGTTGTTCCTCCTCATTTACGTACCAAGGTATTTGTTTACTTAGATGACTTATTGATATTGACTGAGACGTTTGAAGAACATTTGTTAGTGTTACAAGAATTATCTGTCTGTATTAAAAGAGCTGGACTGACAATAAATACAGAAAAAAGTAAATTTCTTTTGAAACAGGTTAAATATCTTGGACATTTAATTAGAAATGGAAGAATTCGAACATATCCTGCAAAAGTAGAAGCAATTTTAACTTTTCCCATTCCCCTGACAGTGCGACAGCTTAGACGCTTTTTAGGCATTTGTGGGTGGTATAGACGTTTTGTTAAAGACTTTGCAACAGTGACAACTCCGCTGACAGAACTTTTGCAAAAGAAAAACAAATATGTATGGACAAAAACAGTTAATGACTCTTTTGAAAAGCTAAAACAGTTGCTTTGTTGTTCCCCAGTTCTTCATAGTCCAGATTTTAGAAAACCTTTTCCTATTCAATGTGATGCGAGTAAATTTTTTTATATTTTTATTTATTTATTTATTTATTATTTATAAACAATTTTGATATAACAATAGTTCAAATACACTTAAGATTAAATACACAATACAAAATTGATTTACAAATTACTGCATTCAGATGTTCAAAATGAACAAGTGTTGAAAAGCAGTTGACATATCATGAAATAAAAACCATTACTTATGTATTGAGGTGGGGTCATGAATGAAAAACATTAAGATATGTATCACGATAACTGGTAAAAGTAGTTTAACAATACTTATAGATATAGATATTTGAAAACTAAGCTTTTGTAAATAAAAAATCAGATAATAAGTAACAGTGTAACTAAACTGACAAGAAAAATATGCAATAAATTATAGATAGGGAAAAAGAAAAAAGAAAAGAAAAAATAAAATATATACACTCAGAAAAAAATTTCCAGAAAATCTAGAAAAAAAGCACCCAATTGCTAGAAAATCGGGCTTCATTTAGCGCCATAGCCGATTTTCTAAAAAAAAGGTACATATTTTTCGTTAAATTGAAGCCAGAAGTGTGAAATAGTTTAGGAAAATTATCCAATAATTTACGAACTATTTCGCTAAATTGAAGAAACTTTGCGCAATTGTGTTAAAATCTTATTATATTTGAGTACGTTCTTCTTCCGTTTAAGAATCATCGGCTATAACTAAAAATAACATTTTCTCTTAAAATTATAAATTTTCTATCGTTTTTTAGTCATCGGCTATAACTAAGAGAAAAATTTTCTCTCAAAATAAGAAATATTCTATCTTCTATTAATCATTGGCTATAACTAAGAGAAACACGTTCTCTGAATATAGGAAATTTTCTACCGTTTGTAATCATCGGCTATAACTTAAAGAAACATTTTCTCTGAAAATAAGAAAGTTTCTAACGTTTATTAATCATCAGCTATAACTAAGAGAAACATTTTCTATGCAAATAAGAAAAGTTTACAGAATCCCTGGAAAAATAAATCTGTGATTAAGAAAAAGTTTTAGGGTATGAAAAAAAATAACTATGAATGTAATAAAAATTTATAAAAATCAATACCTTTTTGCTACAGGATCAACTCTGATGTATTTAAAAAACAGAAAAAAATGTCATTTTATTAAAGTAACACAGCTACTTTATTCGGAAAAATTTCTATAGATGCAGGAAAATTGTTCACATTTTTATTTCTCTAAAGTCACAAATGCTAAAAATAAATTCTTTAAATCATCGAAATATATTGTTAAGCAAAAAACCACGCCTTACTTTTGATGACCCTATTCTATATATTAAACAGAATATTTAAGGTGGTATGCACACCGACCTTGTTTATGTTTTTGCTTTTTAACGGTATTTTTTACATTAATGTCTTGGAGTAAAATTTTAAATTTAGATAAATTAATAAATGCATCCATTATATTCAAAGTGATAAATGAAAAGAAAACTAAGTACAATCTATGAAATTTTTTTATTTTTAAATTTTAATTTTATAAACATAAAAGACGTATAACTTAAGTATTTACAGTATAACTACATATATTTACATATATTATAGTACATGAATTGATATATTTAGAAAAACATTTTTGGTCTTATGAAATATAATTTACCGGATTTATATAAATGAATTGGAGGAAGATTTACAACGTTTTCTGCTATCGTAACAAAATCAGGCATTTCTGCGACTACGCAATAGGATACAAAATGTTTTTTATATTCGATTTGTAACTGTTGACACAAAAAAAAATACATTATTTTTCAAATAGCATATTTCTTTGATTTTGTACGCTATAGGTTTCGGTTCAATTAACAGTATTATAAAGTCGCGCTTAAAAATGGTGCCATATTTTTCGATGTATTCAAAACAAATGGTATCTCTTAGTTCGTCGTCATTTAATTGTGACTGCAATTGACTGTAAAATATAGAATCAGAGCAAGTATATTGCTTGCTACTGAAGACAAAGCTAACATTTTTAAAATTTGATAGTGCTTCAGAAAAAACTAAAGAAAACTTTATGCCTAATGATAGCTGCACATTTCTTCTTGAATTAATGTTTTTGCAGTACGATTTCAGCTGCCTGTGTTTTGATTCAAATGGAAGTGTCCAAAGATATTTTAAGGGACCTGATTTTTTTATAATTCTAGGATAATGCGTAAGAAAGTGATGTTTCGGTTTCAGATTATCATCAAAAAGTTTCGGATATTCTTTGTTATGGTACTCAATATACGTGTTCAAATTATTTAAATCTTGTTCATTGTATTCCGAAAGAAGAAGAGAGTCTAACAATTCAATTAGATTAATTAAAAATTTCCAAACATTATCATTTTCATCAATTAAGTCTCCTATAATTAATGGAAAGAAGTGTCCAAAGCAAAGAATTTCTCTACCAGACATTTTAATATTACATTTTTTTAAACTTTTAATATTTAAAGGCGGAGATATGTTGCCAGATTCTGATTCTCCGTAGTTAAAATTTTGCTTTCGAAAATTTAATAAGTCCAAATCAAAGGTTTTGTTATGAATATAATGTAAAATAATATGAGAAAGATCATATCGTAATACCCCTTCAAAAACATCATGTAATAAGTCCACAGCAAAATTTCTAACAACATGAAAATATTTAATTTCATTGAAAATTGAACAGTCTATAATCCCCGTAGTGTCTGCTGAGTTTTTTAAGCAATCTTCATTATAATTTGTTTCATTCCTTAACAAATTACAAACTTCAGTATTTAAAAAATGTGTTTCCTTCTTGTGTGCTTTGCAGAATCTACAGAAAAAATTTGATGAAAATGATTTTGAAAAACTAAGAACACTATTCATTGCAAGATTGTCACCCAAAATTTAGCCTAATATAATAAATATCTTGTGGGTTTGATTTCCAATTATTATTTGTATACCATTATTGGCTAGTTCATTAAAAACTTCAATTAACCTCGAAAAACATTTGCTGTTACCAAAAGTTTTTACGTCCTTTGAACTATATAGAGCTGCAATAAATATGTTTTGGAGTTTATGTTTAAGATATATAGGAGCACTAGGAAAAGAATAATAAACTCCTAATAAGCTAGAAGAATGCGAACCTAAAGGATTGTTGATTTCGAAGTCATCAAAGTACAAGAAAAGAGGTAAAATTATTTTATTTTGAAAGTTTTTGCAGTGATCTTGCCAAATTTCACCATTTAAGAAATTGCTTATTTTATTACAGTTAAGTATGTCATCACGATGTTTAATAAAGGAATCAAACACGCCAGGCAGCTCAAAAAATTTTCGAATTTGAAAGCTTATGGGAAAAATTACTGCCTTTGTATCTTTTTCCTGTAAAGTTATTTTTCGACTTGCCAGCAATGGCATTATGGAACTATCTATCTTTAATACAGTTGGATCTCGATACAAATCCATGGACCGAAGTTTTTGAATGAATTTATATTCACTGTTTATACCTTCGAATGGGCTATTGCAAAATGACACTATATTTTGAAGATTTTGTTTTATAATTTTTAAATCTACTACGCCAATTTGGTTTAGAGTTCTCTGAATTTCAGTTCCAATACATTTTGTTATTGAATTTTTAACTTCGTTTTGAACACGTTGTGCATCATTGCGAGGAAAGTTCTTAGTCGAGTATAGATTAAGAGAAAAACTTAAAGCATTTTCACTTAAATTTGACGTTTTCTCCGCAGGCATTACAGGTTGGCTCACGCAATCATCTTTTACTGCAGATTCAATAGTTTTTTGTTTCTTTGCTATAACTTCTTCATTAAATTTCTTTAATCCCTCACTCCTCACGTGCTTAGAGAAACTTCTAAAATTTGTAAAACTTTGATTGCAATTACGAAAAGTGCATGGAAAAATGCTATTTGGCGCCAAACTGTGAAAATTTTTTAAATGTAGAAGGTATTTTGAAGTTTCTTGAAATAAAACATTACAAACAAAGCATGGAAAATTCATTTTGAAATTGATTTTATTATAAAGCGGGAAATATTTTGATTTTAAATAAACACAACTATTTTTCGTAACTCAAAATGTCAAGGAATGTAATAAAAAAACATTAAATGAAAGAAATGTGGAATAAAAAATTTCTAATTCTGAAGATCATTAATAAGCGCAAAAAGAGCACTATTAGTATAGTCACAATCAAGTCGAATACCATATATATATATTTGAAAAAATGTCCACACTAAGCGGGACTCCCGTGGATAATTTAAGTTCAAAGACATAAAAGTTTTAAAACAAACATCTACAGCTTTCAAAAGCTTATTAAATTTATAAAAAGTTCCCCCAAAATAAACAAAGAAGCGTTCCAAACTAAAAATATCTTCTCCTTTTGCACAGATTATTGGTTGAATAGTGGTTTTTTTTTCAAAATTTTCTTCGACTAAAACCTGCACTTTTGAAATAATTTCACTGTCTGTACTTTCTATTACCAAAAAAGTGTTTCTGGAGTCTGCAGTTGTTGTTTTCGTGCAGCGCTTTGTTTTGTCTGCGTTGACTATGGTTTTTCGATTTGTTGGTATCAAAAGAGAATGGATTAACGTCAAAATTACTGCATCTTTGGTGTCTGGAAATTTTAAATATTATAAAAGACGAAAAAAACATTATCTGTATTTCAAACCTGAGTCGCATTCGCTTGCAACAAATTTATTTAATAGTTCAATACTGTTGCAATCCTTTATTTGTTTTTTCATTATAGGCAAAACGGCTGAGCAAAACTTGTTCCATTCATCGAACAGGCAGTTTTCTTTTTCAGGGTGCAGTTTCTGAAAGTCAATCTGAATCTGAAATTTTTAAGTAAAAATTAGTTAATAATTGCAGCTCATCAACTTTGGAAACATTTGCACTGTAAAATATTTACATTTGAAGCTGCTTACCAATACGTGTCCAAAGCTCTGTTTATATAATGGCCACTCCTTAAAGATCTCATTTAGAGTCCGCTTGGATTTAATGAATTTTTTTCTAACGGTAAAAGTTGATTCCCACCTGCTCGTTATTTCTTCGATTGGTTCAGTGTTATATTGGAGTCAAGTTTTATTATTGTCTTCGGTAGGCGAACACGCTGAATTATCTGGAAAGTTTTTTTTAAAAGAAAACGTATAGCAATAAAAATTATAAATGTTATAAAATTTTAAGTGCATTTTACGAACCAAAGGCTTCAATCAGTGTTTGTTTTACAGGTTTAGCTTCCATAAGACCGTCTAATCGAAGTTTTCTGAGCTTTGTGTGGTAGGTTGAATATAAACAACCACCTGGTTTTTTACCTTTTCGAGGAATAAAATAAATTTCCTGAAAAAAGTGATTATTCTTTTAGTGAAAAATATACAGTTTTTAATATATACGTTTGATTTACTTTCACCTAGAGACTACACTAAGAGAAAAAGTATTTTTATTATATTTTTTTAGTTAAAGCATCAGTATTACTAAGGCCACCAAAATTATTTCTTTATTTTTAAATAAATTTTTATGAACATAATTTCAAAGTTATCCGCTGTCGTATATCTGCCAGTTGCATTTGCAACCTTGGTCCAATTGAATTTTTTGTGGTGTATCTATAAGCAGCATGTCGGTACTTTGCCATAGCGTGCTAGATACTTTAGGCCACAAACCAATTGACCTAATACAGACAACCGAACCTTACAGCAAACATAAAATCTTTTTTATATTTGGTGCCATGTAATGTGATTTATTTGACTAATAAAATAAATTTAGATGAATTTCGAAAATATACAGATATAAGTAAATATTGTACAGACAAATTTGATGATTTTTGAAAATATTATACAGATATTATTATATATTATTAAATACCTTACATTATGTATATCATACAAATACGTATTATGCACATATAAACAAATTACCTTCGATTCTGTTCTAAATTGTAAGTTAATTTTTCTTGAAATTAATTCAAATGTTTTTGGTGTTGCAGCTATTTCCGTACTTATAAGATATTCAGCAACAGCATTTGAAAGTGTCCTCCTATATGTTTGATTTAACTTATTTTTTCCTTCGTAAAATTTTAGTACTTCTTTGCCATTCAACGTAGCTTTTAAAATTTCTAATATAGAAAACTGTGTACAGAATCAATTATAAATGAACGCACAAAAATAAAGAAAAACCTTACATCTCCAATGGTCTGCACTTTTTCAACGCTAAATGAGGATGAAGGTGTTGAAGACAACGAATCTGCACAACCATCTAAATGTATTCCGCGTTCTTTTTGTAAAATTTGTAAATTGTGCTCAAATATCACACGTTGTCCGTAAAGGTTTTTTGGTAAAATTTCGCTTAAATGACTTGACTTAACAAACAATATGCTTTCACTATTGAATCCATGCTCTAATATTAAAAGAAGAAAGTTAAAATAACAAACCATATATGAAAATATCTAAAATAGCGAGCAGATAATTTTGTTGTTGGTTCCAATGCGAAACGGTCAAACATTTTGGAGAATAAGACAACAACCATATTGCACGGTCATGTGCACGCCGAGCTAACGAGCATCGTGTTATACCAACCTAAGGCACGCACACAAAGGAAACAGCAGAACGAAGTGGCAACGAAGAAAGAAAAAAAAATTTTTTTGTCTTGTTTTGTAGCGCAAAAAGAACCGTTCACTTGCAAAAACAACATTATGTTTTCATAACAGCATGATATAAAGCATTTTGTTGTTTTTTAATCACTTTGTCAGCGATATTTAGAAAAATATCAATATACGAATATTTATGTCACTGCTTCAAATATTTAACAATGTTTGGAGTAAATTTTGTTATTTTCTGTATATAAGTACGTACCTTTAAACATATTATAAAAACTTTCGCCTTTCAAATCACATAACAAGTTGAACAAATCCAAGTCTATTGTTTCAGTGCCCACAATACGAACACTTTGGACTGTTTCCATTCTTTATTTGAAACTTTTGGACACTTCACTGCACTGAATTTATAAATTATTAAAATAAACTTTGAACTGCTTAGCTCGATTGCAACGCGTCAACTGACACTTGCGCTCTTTGCAGTGTCGAATAAAATTTTTTTTCATTCCTTCTTTCACGTTGTTTCTTTGTCTTATTTGAATTGGAAAAAACAAACAAGCAAAGAGAAAAAAATTAACGCGTTCGCTTTGTAAGTCATTTAAAGAATTTTTTCTAGAAATATAAGAAAAGCATCCTTAAAATAATTACTTGTGGTATACAAAATATAGAAAAACTTACATGTATTTCTATGAAATAACCAAGTATTGTAACTTATATATCTCCGTTTTTAATAAATCATGTTGTAGATTGTTGCAAGCGGACTTGATATCAACACAGTTTTTCTTAAAATCATTTCTGTTTTTTAATTATTTTTGGAAATTTTACTTTTATCAAAACTATGGTTTCATCTTTTCATCTCTTATATTTAAGTAAAAACTTGTCTTGAAAACTACGAAGCTGTTTTGATAACGTAGCAACGAAATCAAGACTTCAGGTCGTTAAATCATGTAAAAATTCTCTCCATTAAGGAGAAACCACTATATGATATAGAAAAAACCATGCCTACGAATTGAAGCTACAGTTTCTTAATTTTAGGGAAGCACATTTTTTTGAGTGTAATTATACTTGAACAGAGATCAGAGTGTTAACAGTTTTAAAGTCAAACATAAACAGCCATGTTTTTACCTCTCTTAGAAAAAAAAAATAATATTTCTAATGCAACGAATATTAAATGGTAGTTTATTAAAAATTCTAGGCGCAGCACATGAATAGGAGTGGAAGAAGAGAGTAGATTTGTGAACAGGAATTTTTACACAATGTTGACGATTTACCCTTAAGTTATGTCTAGCATAGCTTCTATTAATTAAGTAACCAGATCTTTTGAAAAAAACTTTAAGTACTTTATAGTAGTATAAATGCCTAATTGGCAACATATTTAAGATTTTAAACAATGGAAAGCTACTATCTAATTTCCTTTTATGGCAAATTAAACGAATGGCATGTTTTTGAGCAACCAGTAGTGGATGAATCTTAATTAAATGGGTTCCTCCCCAACAAGGTATCCCATATTGCAATTTAGATTGAAATATTCCATGGTAGATGCAATTCAGTAATTTTGACGAGCACTATGATTTCAGTAGGTAAATTTTTCTAGTTGCACTCAAGAGATATCGTTTCAGAGCAATAGTATGATCTAACCATGACCATTTCCAGTCCAATAATAACCCAAGATATTTAAATGATTTAACACATTCGATCACAAAACATTGAGTGGAGCATTGATTAGAAATATTAAATGTTTGCATCGAGAAATTAAAACTGCAAACATTATTCCCAAAAGAGAATTTTTTGCAGCTAGCACAATGAAAAACAAAACTGCACGGGCTAATATAAAAACCACTTTTGTTAAAAAACATTAATTTGGTTTTGTCACTTATAACCAACTTATGTGTATAAAACCAATGACGAAGCAGCTCTAAGTCATTATTTAATTCACATGCTAGATTATGCGTGGAGTCACTTGTATAAGTACAAGCCGTGTCATCAGCAAACGCTACAACTGAACTGAAGAACGGAAGACTAAAAATAGAATTTACGAAAATAAGAAATAAGATGGGCCCCAGAACAGAGCCCTGGGGGACACCTATATCCACGTCTACAAAATTACTAAAACTGCCATTTATTTTAACTTTTTGTTTCCTATTAGCTAAATAAGACTGAAACCAATTATAAAAGGTGCCTCTGAAACCACATTTATACAATTTCGTAAGTAATATTTTGTGATTTACAGTATCAAAAGCTTTTTAATGTCTATAAACAGTGCTGCACAGACTTTATTTTCATTCAACCCGCTGTAAATATTATTGCAAAAATTAAGGAGTGCATCTTCTGTGGATAAACCCTCTCTGAAGCCATACTGACATTCACTAAAAAAATTAAATTTTGACAGAAATTTGAGCATTCTCTTTTTTACAGCCTTTTCAAAAACTTTTGCAAATACTGGTAGCAATGATATTGGTCTGTAGTTATTTAAATCAGTTTTTACGCCTTTTTTAAACAACGGTATAACGACTGCTTTTTTAAGATCATTCGGAAAAATTCCAAGCTCAATGCTTCTATTGAAGACATTACAGAGGACATCAGCAACGTTATAAACAATCTTTTTGAAAAATTGAGAAAATTATTTGAAAAACATCATCAGAGCAAGAATGTGAGTTTTTGAGAGACATTATTATTTTGAAAATTTCAAAAGAGGAAATGGGCTCGAAATAAAAACTATTTTGGTAAAAAGGTTCCTTATCTACACAGTCACACGAAGCATCTAAGGGACCAACATCAGCAACTACAGCTTTACCAATTTGAGCAAAAAATTTGTTAAACGCATCAGCTTTTTCATCCGAATCTTGAACAACAGTGCCTTCAACAATGATAGAATCTATGTGATTATTCTTTTTAGGTTCCTTAAGGATATCATTAACTAATTGCCATTCTTTTTTCACATTTCCCTCGATTTTACTGAACTCATTAATAAAGTAGTTAGTTTTGCACATTGAGACTTGAACCGAAATTTCTTTGCATAATTTTTTGTATTGTTCTTTTAAGCATAAATTGAGAGGCTGCTTAGACAATTTCTTGAATAGTTTATTTTTATAATGTATTTTCTTCAACAATGCAAAAGTCATCCAAGGCTTAAGTTTTTTATACTTAGAAACACCATTATCACAATTAGAAGTACACGAATTAACATGTTGAACTAACGTTTCATAAAAGATCGTATATGCTTTGGATGGATCAGGTTCACAGTATACTTTACTCCAAGATTCCAACATAAGTCTTTCATTCAATTCTGAAAAATTAATTTTGTCATAGAAAATTTGTTTTTGAGAGGCCCTGTTGTCAGGTCTACTAACATTCTCAAAATACAAGCAAGTCAAACAATGATCAGAAAAATGCATATTTGCGACAGAGCTATACATTGTAAATTTACTAGACGAATTCAATTTCACAAAAACATGATCGATACATGTAGAAGAATTATCAGTTATACGAGTTGGTTCATTAACACACGATTCAAACCCATACGAACAAAGAAAAAATAAATATTTGTCTACCAAGGGTGAATTAACTAAGATATTCAAATATCTTAAAAAAGCTCAAAAACATGTCCATATTAGAGTTACTATGAAATCTATAAATGCAAAAAAAAGTAAATTTTTGGTTATCAACCACACAACAAATTTTAGCTATATCTGCACTTAGTAAATTATAACAACAGAAATCACACGTAAACTCTTCTTTCACAAAAACAGCTACTCCTCCAGCAGCATAATCGTTATTGCAATTCGCAAAGCATTTGTAACCTCGAATATTAAACAAACTTACTTCAGAGTCAAAAATCCAAATCTCTGTAAAAAAGATAAAATCCGGCTTGTTTATGAAAGACTCCAAATGCAAAATAAAATTATCAAAATTCCTTCGAAGACTTCTAATATTTTGATGAATGATAAAAAGGCTGTTCGAATTTTTTTGGTTGGATGAGATAACATCGAAATTTAATTTTTTACACTGCGCGAGAGGGATATTATATAAATTATCTTAAGGATCTATATTTACCATACTAAAAGAATAAAAAAATTTAAAAAAAATACACAAAAATCAGCAAATCAACTGTTTCAAATAATTTTGCTGAGATCCCCATTCGATTTAATAACCACCGCATTATCACCCTCTTTTTTACGCAGTAAAATTGTACCATTTGAAATCCACAGGTATTTGTAATTATTTAATTTTTTAAGTTTTTTAGCTTCGTTGAGAATAAACCTGGTTTTCGAAGAAAGGCTATCATTAATAAAAATATTAGACGTTTGTTCACAGTTGAAAATCTTAGTGTTGAAATTTTTTCTACATCTGTACTTATTTTTCATAATGGATTTCTTACTTAAACGAGAAACGAATCTTACACATACAATACTTTGCGACGAATTTTTTGATGTTGCATCCCTGGAATTACGCAAGCGCTTAACGTAACAATCGTCAATTTGTTTCTCTGTTACGTTGACACCTAAGCCATCAGAAAAGACTTTAAGCGCGCAATCAAGAGCGTTGGAGTTGTTGACTGAAGGAATACCAACAATTTCTACGCACCTTTCTCTACTTTGTTGATGTAAATAATCAACCTCTTCCTGTAGATCATTAATTTTGTCTTCTAGAATTTTTTTATCTTCTTGCAATGCATGAATCATAGAGAGAGCATTAACGTTCGGATTTTTTAGCGCAATAATTTCGTTGTAAACCATTTCAAGAGTTATTGCAGTAGTTGGCGAAGTTATGTTTACATTCTCAAATTCATGTTGCACTTGTTCAGCCCAGCTACTCACATTGTTTTGTTGATGTTGTTGTTGCTGCTGTTGTTGTTGTACTACCTTCGGTGTCTCCTTAAAGCATTCTGCCTCCAACGAAACAGGTTTTGCTCCAGCAGAGGTCGACAGAGAGGCGGCCGATGAAATAGGCGGAGAACGTAAAGACGAGCGACGTGCACTCAAACAAGCACTGCATTTAAATGACGACTTGTTTTTTTTCATAAATTCTATGTCAGTTTGTTGAATATTAACACAAATGCAGTGGAAAAATTCATTGCAAAAAACACATTTAATTTTCGCTTGATTGCGATCAACTTTTAGCTTGCAAACACACGGCATTCCAACGATTTATCGTGATTTACAAAGAAAAATTTAAGAAACAATAACTGAGCGTGCTGACCCCACGACGACACGATCGACAATTGATTTCAATTTGGAATAGGTGCGGTATTAGCACAGAGAAATGAAGATGGTGATGAGGTACCAGTGGCCTACATGTCAAAAAAATTCAATCAGGCCCAGAGAAATTATTCAGTTAGTGAACAAGAATGTTTAGCTGCACTACTTGCAATAAAAAAATATAGAGCTTATGTAGAAGGTCAAGAATTTGAAGTGATAACTGATCACGCTTCATTAAAATGGCTGATGTCTCAATCCGACCTTCACGGACGTCTTGCACGGTGGGCGTTAAAATTGCAAGGTTTTAACTTTATAATTAAGCATCGTAAAGGCAGCCAGAACATTGTTCCAGATACTCTATCACGCAGTTTTGACGAAGAGATTGACGAAATTGAAGAAAATTCTTTTGATGTATTTAATTCAGTAGAAATAGATTTGAATTCTTCACACTTTAAATCACAATCTTACCTTGACTTAATAAATAACATTTCTCAGAAGACTAAATTTTTGCCAGACTTATGCGTTAAAGACGGTAATGTTTATAAAAGAGTTGGTTTTAGATCAGGTAACATGGATAAGAAGGACCATATTTGGAAATTATGGGTCCCTACTGAGCTTACAAAAGATTTAATCACCAGATTTCATAATCATCCACTAGTTGCTCATGGAGGTTCCCTTAAGACAGTAAAACATTTGAAAAATTATTTTTATTGGCCAGGATTATTTAAAGACGTAAAAGATTATGTCTCAAATTGTAATGTTTGCAAACAAACAAAAGCTACGAACAAAATTTTAAAACCCCCTATGGGAAATCAGGTAATATCAGATAGAATCTTCCAAAGACTTTATGTAGATTTACTAGGACCGTATCCTAGATCCAAAAATGGAGCCATTGGAATTCTTATAGTATTAGATCACTTGTCGAAATTTGTATTTTTAGAACCTGTAAAAGAATTCACAGCGAATGTAATAGTAGAATTTTTAGAAAAACGCATTTTTAATATTTTTGGAGTGCCAGAAACGATTACCTCTGATAACGGTGTACAATTTAAGTCTAGCTGTTTCAATAACCTTCTAGGAAAATATGGGGTGTTTCATAGATACACAGCTCATTATTCTCCGCAGTCTAATGCGTCTGAACGCGTAAATCGCTCAGTAATAGCAGCAATCAGAGCTTATGTTAATAAAGATCAACGTGACTGGGATGAAAAATTTTCACTGATTAGTTGTGCGCTACGAAGTTCTTACCATACGTCAACTGGGTTTTCACCATATTTTGTTACATTTGGGCAAAATATGATAACAAGTGGAAAAAGTTATGAATTACTAAGAAAATTAAACTTACTAAATGATTTGACTGTAGAACCAGTGGGACACAAAGATTTTGAGGCATTAAGAGAAAAGGTTAAAGAAAATTTAAGTCGAGCATACCAAATAAATCAACGAACATATAATCTTCGAACAAGGCATGTCAATTTTGATGTAGGACAGATGATATTTTACCGATCATTTGCTCAAAGTAATGCAGCACAACATTTTAATGCAAAGTTAGCAAACAAATTTGAAAAAGGAAAAATTAGAAGAAAAATAGGAAATGTTTATTATGAAATTGAAGATGAAGTAGGAAAGAGAATTGGAGTCATGCACGCGAAAGATATAAAATCTTAAGTCTTCAGCTTGTATTTATAAGGGATTCTTTAAAATACCAGCTGTTTTGTAATGATGTTTGGATTGCAAAAATAAAAAAATTAAAAAAAAACAAATTGAAAAGTTTGATAGAGAAACAAATAGTTGCAATACTTAGTGTTTCAATTATAGCATGCTATTTATTTCTTCACTGCAACATAACATAAATATTTTGTTGTTAGGCTTGCTAATCAAGAAAAAAAAAGTAAAGCAATTGTTCCTCTTTTTCTTGCCCTTTAATATATATAAGCAATTATTCAATGCACTTGATGCGCTTTGTTATTTTTTTTCATCTTCAATGCTACTACAACAACTTGAAGAAATACAAGAAAAAAAAATAACAAAATACTGGTTTTTATTCTTGACCAATTTTGGTCTCTAAAGCTCGGAGTAAATACATAGAAACCGTAGAACAAAAAACTGTATACTGGCATGATTTAGGTGCTAAGCGAAGTAATGAAAATTTTTCGTTCATTTGGTTTGGAATAATAGAAAGGTTTAGTCTGGTGCTAAAGGTGTCTATTAAAATTAAACAAAGTACATATTTAACTTAGTTTGATTCACTTTCTTGCTTTAAAAAAAAAGGAGTTAAATTAAAACGTAATAAGTTTTTAATTTAATTTTTAACTTATAAGAAGTTATAAGAACGTATAATCCGGAAATAATTTCATATAAAATTCCTCATCAAAAAAGGGTGCTATCCAGGAGCACATGGTTTCTACACTCGACACCCTTGGAATACAACGCTGCGTAAACCAATACAGACCGCAACGGGTAGCATCAGAAGAAATACCTCAACTTGCTTTAGAATATTTGACTTGTCATATTGGAAGCTAATTGGTAGCTATCGAGGAAATCAATAATGAGCATACTCCAGTTTAGTTTTGTTAAATAAGTTAAAAAACTAAAAAAAAAAAAATAGTTAAAAGAAACTTAAATCCTTTTGCTAAAATAAACAAAAACGAGTACAAATGTACACACCCTAATGTATTATTCAATCATCCTAAAGATAGAGTTTTTCTTTCTTATAAAAAGTGCAGTTTGCTTATTATACAATTTAGATCTCTCTTTATCATAAAAGAAAAAAAAAACAAACAACAACAAAACAAAATATTGAAATCTGAAGCTTAAAACTAGTGTAACGAGAAAGCAATGTTAACGAAACACTGGCTTGAGAATTCTGTTAATATAATGTTTCAATAATAATAGATACACCCATACAAAAATTATTTAACTTTCTTTAAAGTTACTGAGCTTAAATGAATATTATATGAAACGACAAACAAAACCACTAACATGTTAAATCATATTCCATGCAAAATTAAAACTACTCTCATCGCTTTGGACGCCGAAAGTACTTTCTACGTCATCGCTGGAGTAATATATGTAAGTTATTACAAATTTGTATTATTTTTTTATGGGTAGTGTATTACATTAAAAAAAAAAAAAAACAAAGTTTAAGTTAGTCTCTCTCTTTGAAAAAAAAAGAACAAAAATATGTTGTTTTGCATTGTTGAAAGAAAAAAACAAAGTAATAATTTTAGAAGTCATTCATGCTTTAAAGTAATAAGAACATGGGCACAATAAAGTAAAAAAAAAGAAAAAAAAAAGGAAGAACAAAAGTTGAAGCTTTAAGGTTTCCAACAAACTTCAATTTCTTTACAAGTAGTTTATAACTAGTACTACATATAATATATATATATAAATAAATAGAATATATAAGTTATGAACATTTGTACGTCTTTGACGTTAATATTTTGTACTCCAGCAAAGCAGCTGATGATTACAGGCTATAACATTTTTGTTGTTTGCAATAACAACTAGATTTGTAACTTAGCTTTTGGGTATGCTAAACATTTTATTTAAACATTTAACTGTTTTATTATAAGTTTACAAGAATTAAAAAAAAAATTGTAAAACCATTTGAAATATTAAATAAAGAATGAAAAGTTCAGAAACTTGAAATGGAGTAATTTTTCATACATGTTTTGATAACGTATTTGGCTGTGTGATAGTTTTTTTGGGGATCTAATAGGAAAAAAATCGCTGCTTATGGATCCATGGTTGGGTATCTATGAGGGAAAAGAAGAAGCAGCTTGGCTTTAACATCTAAGCTAATGGTATGTGGTGTTAACTCAGAGTAAATTTTTTTTTTTGTGTATTTTTTCTTGCAGTAATTATTCGCATGCTGATAAGTATGTAGTTGTAGGCCTGTAGAGATTGGCAAGAACTCCCCTTTTTCCGACGTTGCTAGCAAAGGCAAACAAATGCATGCGATAGCCAAATCTTTATAGCAGTATTCATCTTTTGCCACTTGAGAAACAGAGTTATACACGAACTCTGTGAAATAAAAATAACAACTTCTACACCTCTTAACATGATGACTGCAAATTTATAACTGATTGATAAAATTTTAGTATATTTCCATTTCCAAATCGTGTTTGTAATCTTGAATGTTGATTAATGTCATATCTGAACGGAAAGTAGTATCATCCCCAGTAACCACCTCAATTTCACCGTTACTTAAAAATCTCTCGTATTCAACTTGACGATATTCAAAATACGAAATATTTAATCGACGTTTCAAGTAATTGCAGTACAGCGAATTCTCAATTTTATATTATCTTTGTATTGTAGTTGAAAATGCCTGTAAAATGGTTGTGAACTCTCAATAATTCCGGAAATATTTTGCTCTTTTTTAACTAAGTCTTGCCTAAATGCTTCAATAGCCTCATCAGCTGTAAACGATTGATCTATAGGCGGCTGGCGCTCTTCCTCTCCAGCCGACTGAGGTTGTACTGCTGTTGCTGACTCGGCGTTTACATTTAAATCTTTACTAAACTTTAAAAGTTTAAAATTTAGTTGTATGCTTACAGTATCATTATTAGGTAATTTTACAGCAAACTCGGTATTTTTAAATTAATTTTCATTCAAATCAATTGGTACTGTAGTTGAAAACACTTGTACAATACAAAAATATGTGAGTAATATGATGAAATTATTTTTCATTTTGTTTTTTCTTTTTTCTCTAACAGATGTGTTCTTTTGTCGACGGTATATTTTTAAATGACATGATAAGAATTGACGAATTGACAAAAAATCCATCTATTTCACGGAAAATGCAAGAGGATTTGAATGAGTATACATTTGTATCTATATAACCACCTTCACCACTTAATAAAAAATGAATTGGAGAATGGTAAACAAATAGACGTTATTTTCATAGATTTCGCTAAAGCATTTGATAGAGTTCAGCACTCTATTCTAATTAATAAGCTCAGTCTAATGGGTTTTCATTCTTCACTCTTGTCTTGGCTTAGTGAGTACCTTTTAGGTCGTAGCCAAAATGTATGCATCGGAAAGACGATCTCAAAAGCAATAATTAATCATTCAGGTGTGCCACAGGGTAGCCACCTTGGGCCGTTGTTATTTATTCTTTTCATCAATGATCTTCCTAATTTTATACAGTACTCAGATTGCCTTATGTACGCTGATGATGTTAAGATTTTTCAATCTGTAAGCTCTCTCAGTGATCAATGGAGTTTACAAAGTGATTTAAATAGTCTGCACTCATGGTGTATGCTAAATAAACTGAATTTAAATTTGTCAAAATGCAACATAATGTCATTTTATATGATAAGATCTCCAATGTTTTTTGATTACTCAATTTTATGCAACGCCTTGATTAGAGTAGATTCTAAATCTGATCTAGGTGTACTCTGTGATAAAAAGATGTCATTTTCAGGTCATTATGACAACATAATCAGCAGGGCTAATGCTATGATGGGATTCGTTAGACGCAACACTAGAGAGTTTGCTGACCCGTATACCTTAAAGACTCTTTTCATTTCCATTATAAGATCAATACTTGAGTATGGGTGTGTAATATGGGACCCATTTTATGAGTCGCATAGTACAAGATTGGAAAAAGTCCAAAAACGTTTTACTCGTTTTGTTGTGAAAAACTAAATTGGAATTTTATGCTAGAGTATGCTCCCGATGTGCACTTATTGGGCTTAAATCGTTGAGTTCTAGAAGAAAATATTTTCTTATAACTTTTGTTCGAGATCTTTTAATGAATAATATTAACTGTGCGCCAATCCTCGCCCGTCTAAATATTTATGCTCCGGAAAGACACTTTAGGCAAAGAGATTTTTTTTACATTCCGCACCATAGAACTAACTATGGCCGGAGTGATCCGATTTTTAACATGTGCACTGTCTATAACAGTGTAAGTGCTCGTATAGATTTCACTCAAAATAGAGAGGCATTTAAGCAAACTGTATTGAGTATTGTATAAATCCTTAATTTTATATTCTTATAATAATTCCATTATAATTATTGTTTTAGTGTAATTTAAGATGCAATAAATAGACTGTTAAACATTTTTGTCGATAGTTTATAAATAAATAAATAAATAAATAAACTGTACCAACTAACGATATCATACCACCAGTAACCTCATTTTTTATATGCTGATTGTGACTAAATTCAAATGTTGGTATGTTTGTGGGCATTTGCTGGCCTCTATTAAGAGAAAAAAATTGTGTTCTAACCCCTCCTTCTGCGGCTAGAAACACCTGCAACATAATATCCAAAACTATAGCATTTATTATTTGTAAAGTTTTCCACTGTGCATGACAAGAGCAGTATTTAGCATGACTTCTTAAAACTTGCCCCCAATACATATTTTACTGAAGAATGTAGTACAACTAAATCGCTCTTATCATAGTTTTCTATTTATATCTTGCACACGTCTCTATAAAATTAGAATCATGTAGTCATACATATTTACTATTCTTTCTAACTTCTCCTGGCATACCATAGTATTTCATCATATCCTGTAATATTTTATATGTATATATATGTTTATATACAATATATATAAAAATATATATATAAAAATATATATATATATACAAAAATATATGCATACATTCATGCATTCATCAATAAAAGTTATGATTTTATATACGCATTTAACCGCAACTGATAAGAAATTACCACATATCCGGATGTAAATAACGACAACTGATAAGAAATCAATAAATAATATGATGCAATATGCTTAATAAGTCCATTTTTAAAATATTAAGAATCAGATTAAAAGTACCTATCACAGCGTGAAGTTTACAGAATAAAATGATGAAAGCCAGTCTGCAAAATCTTTTTCAAAATCCTAGTATTAATTACTTACCTATAAAGGATATGGAACTAAACTTCCCATATGAAGTCAACAGAATCCAGAGAATAGATACAAAATATGGTGAAAGTATCAGATGTCTTGTAAATAAAGAATTTCACATTTATTTACCGAAAAGATTTCTGTAGTGGAATTCTGTAACATATTTCGGCCGATATTTGGTGTCGCAAAGTTCTGTTTGCGTTAATTTTCGGAAAATGGTATTCAGTAAATACTTTTTCCGATTTTGTCGGTGAAGTTATCGGAAGTTTGTCGCAAACGAATAGCACAACTTGCGACGAATATTTTGTTGACGAAAAGTGAACCGAATAATTTCAAATTATTTTAATTTAACTGAATCGAACAAATTTTAATCTCTATTTTTTTGTTTGTTAGCTCTAAATGGCTTTTAGTTATTTGGAAATGGTTGCTACGCCCCAAGCGACTGAGGCTCATGTTTTGATTCTTCTTTGCCATGATGCGAGACATTGTAAGATATTAACGAGACAAGTTGTTCAGTTTAAGTCACTTTATTCACTGCCTGAGTTTGACCATGATCTTAACATCTAACATTATATATTGACATTTATGTAGTAACTTAAATATAAAGAGAGAAGGTGCAGTTATAAATGTTGTTTGATGGGTAATCAAACAGGGTGTTATTACTATATATAATATCTTCTTACAGACATGACTTGTTTATTTGTTGATCTTCTGTTATTCGCAATGTAATTAAACGGTCATTTGAAAATGGGGATCATCGAACTTTAGTAATAGGTTTGAACTATAAAATTAAGTTTTGTGTAACAATATACCATATTATAAATTTTCAGGGGATTCTGGTTAGCCTCTAGAATCTTGACTTATGGCTCATCTCCCGAACCAGTCTAAAGATTCGCCAAAGTTTTGATATATTGAAGCCCTTTGCAAGTCTAGAAACTGCGTAGAAAGGCTTTTTGGCGTTCTTAAAGTAACATGGAGGTGTCTATCTCAATAAAGGGTGCGTATGTACGAATCTGGTTTTGCAGGGATGATTATAAATGCGTGCACTGCTCTGCACAACATACTCTTAAGTACAGTTATATTAGAGGAACCAGAAAACTCATTTCAATCAAATACTAACAGTGCCTTGCAGATTAAACGATTACAAGAAATCGGAGAAAACCTTCAGCTTTAGCAATATGCATTCTAAAACGCATTATTTCAGCATCGTTCACTTAAAAAACTTTTATGAACAAATGTTGAATATCAAAAGTAATATTTAATCAATATTACTCATTCCACACAGAATCTTGTTGATCAACTTGTTTATTTTTCAAAAAATTTGCACTAAATTTATTTATTCACATAAGTAACGTATAATAAATAATAACACTGAGCGGCACGAAAATATGTTTATGATAATTTCAACGTTTTTTGCTTAATTTTGTTATGAGGAATCTTGTGGTGACATTAGTTTTGCCACTTTACCGAATACTGTAGAGCAAAATTTTTTTAGAGATTTATAGCTCAGAAAAAAAAATTGCTCAAGATATATAAACCCATTTTCATATTGATAACTCTTGAACCATTATGATTTTCATTTTGGTTTCTTTAAAAATTTTTTTCTATTCAAGCCAACAATTTTGCTGAGCAAACAAATTTGAAAAAATCGTTTTTTTTATTTGTTACAAAAATTTGCATACTTCTTTTTTATTTGGAAAAAGTTTACATTTTAACTTAAAAATTTCTTATTGATAACGAAAAAATTCAATTTCGACAGCAAGCATGTGTAGCAAGCATATGTACGCATAGAAAAAGAGAAAAAAAACGGGGTTCTATATTTCTCCATAATGGCCACAACAGACATCACTGGACAGATTCCAGTAGTCTACTTCAACTTTTTCTCAGGAGTGTCCGCACTTCTGCTTACGGCAATTGGTGGCTCTTTTGGGTGCAGACAAGCATAGCACCTGCGGCAAATCATCTTGTCGCAGTTATGCGCAGTTATGTGCCAATATATGCAATGAGGGTTCATTCCACCACGCAGAAGGAGCACCAAATGAAGTGTGGATTCCTTCTGAATATTGTAGTCAGATAAAGGGCTTCTGAGCAGCAAAGATCAAACGTTGCTGAACTTGGAGAATTCCTTCATTGTCTTGGATCTTAGCCTTGACATTTTCGATTGCTCAATCTCAAGAGTGACGGTCTTACCGCTGAGGGTCTTGACGAAAATCTGAATTTTTGTAAGTTTCTTCAGAAGCATCCATCCAAATGCTACTCACAAAAAGAAAAAGGAAATTGATGACAAACCACATATTTTTGGTCCCTTTCTAACGCTTAAAATAATTGCACATTACCAGCAGCGCCAGAACTGCAATGTAAATATAATTATCAATAAACATGCAAACACAATATATAATTGATCATAACTTACTATTTGCCATTGTTTAGCTGCTCTTTAGACATCGTTCAAACAATTTTAAATTTAAATTTAAACTGAATAAATTTGACATTTATTACCGATATATAAGTAGTGTTGCCACTTTTTTCACTTAAAATCGTAAACTTTTTTTCGACCGAATTTTGTCGCAAAGTACAAGTTAGTGAATACCGTTTTCGGTATGACAACCGAAAAAAGTCGCAAATTACGATTCCGATCGCAAGTTGTGAAAAAGTTACAGAATCCCACTACTGATTATTACTAAGAATCAGATGGACTACTTAAATGACTCCACACAATTTACTGAAAACCAAAGATATGCATGGCATATTTTCCTTTATAGTTAAAAAGAAGAAGAAGAAAAATATAAATTTCGGTTTCAGCAACAAGAACAACAGCAACAGCAACAACAGCAACAACAACAACAACAACTTATATGAAAGCTCTGGAGAAGATGAAGATGGCCCACGTGTTGTAGAAAAAATGTCTTTTAAAGAATCAACTTAAAAATTTTATAAAATAAAATTTCAATAAAAAGCCAACCAAATTTGCATTACTAAAAAATAAAATGTTTTTCTTTATTAAGTAAAGGTATTTATCTTTATTATTTTAGGTGTTTTAGTTCATCTTTATTAATTCAAAAATTATGATGGCTGGAAAATCCTAACCATTTAACGTAAGCTTGCTGTCCCTTTGTTTTAATAAGCTTTTCAATCAAGTACGTATTCGGAAAATGTGTCTTTATTACTTCATGTTCATAGAATCCGCCAAGAAAGGGTTTCCCTCATAGTCATCTAATAAATATGTTACAGGGTTTGTGTTTCGTATTGAACGAATTTTAAAAACTTCAGTTGTCCAGTTTGGAGTATATCCTTTTGCAAAAATATGCTTATATTTGCTAATTCGAACGTGCTCGCCAATTTTTAGTTTACCTTTTTTAAAAATTTTAGGATGATTATAAGCTTGGTTTAGTATAGAGCCTTAATTTCTTGTGCTCACCGACTTTGGAGCCATTCCAATGGTTCTATGCTTTTTGCTATTATATTCATTAATTAAATCTTTATAAATATTTATGCATTGATAATTCCCTTGTAAGCTAAATTTTGTCCACATCATACCTTTTATGGTCCTATTAAATCGTTCTACAATAGATGCTTTCATGATGCTATATGTAGAAAAGTGATTAATATTATGTTTTTTCATCAGGTTTTGAAATGTTTTAAACCAAAACTCTGTGCCATTATCTGTTTGCAAGTTTTTTGGAATCCTCTTTTACGAAAAAATGGCTATCATTGCATTAGTAATATCTTCACTACCTTTAGATTTTACGGGAACAATCCAAGCAAACTTTGAAAAAGTGTCTATTACTGTTAAAATAAACCGATAACCTTTGTTGTACTTTGAACAAGCAGATAATTTCAACAAGATCTGCTTGCCAAAGATCGTCTATATCCTTGGTTCCACTCGTCGCCGTATAAAATGTCTGCGTGCTTGCTTATGAAGCTCCTGCACCACTGCTTGTCTCTACATTTCTAATGGCTTCAGTAATTGTTACTCGTTTAAGAGCTTCTACCTCCCCGTCTCTATCTGCAACCTTAGACCACACACGTTTTAGAGCTTCAGTTGGTGAATTCCTTTCAACACGGTTTACTTTCTCATTCAAAAACTCGTAATAGCCCAGTAGCGGATGGAATATATTCCGAATATATGAAGCATCAATTACCTTGTAATGACCACTACTTCCGACTATATTACCTTACTATGCATAAAAGGCCTTACATTTAACATTGAATGAGACAGGAGGTAAGTGATCGCCTCCCTTCAGCATTACCTAGAAGTTATGGAGTAACATACTACTTGTATTAAGTTATAAAAATCACTGCATTACTTTTCCTTGTATGCTACATAACAGGTAATGAGGTATGAGTTAATTACTTCTGCTATATGCAGACGCATTACTTTTTGAAAAAAATAATGCTTCCTTACCTGGTAATTTATTCTGTATTAGTTCTATGGTAGCCACTGGCAAATCCGCTGCTGGGAGCCTTCTATTTTTCTTAAAAAACGATCTTGAGCTACATCAATTTTATGCGTAAGATCTTGCGTTGATTTATTTATTATTGCTTCTAAGTCTGCAAGTTCTTAGCACAAAATCGCCACCAACGACCAAACCTTTCAAAGCAGCAACATCTGCAGCTGCAGTGCCCACAGCTGTAACGTCAACAGTGGTAACGTTCACAGAAGCCGCATCTGCGACTTCCAATGAAGGGAAAGACGCAACGAAACCAATACAACCAACTGGTGAAGTTGTTACGGAGAAGTTCACCTCCGTCTCGGTCATCACCACAACACCTTCAATCGGAGATCAATCAGAGGGCATGAACCTCGCTGCTCTCTCGATTGATAATAAAAGCGAACCTCTAACAGAGGTAGGAGGAACGCTGCCCGAAGAAGAACGGGGCAGCAGCCCGGTGCTATGATCAGCACAGTAACCAGCACGAGATGTGCCCAGGTGAACCTCCATCATGCAAAAGCTGCATAGGCAGTTATTGCTCGGAGGTTCACCACAGAACAACTGGGCTTCATGCTGATCTAAGAAACCTGGTGCTACAGGGGAAAAGTCAGTGGCCTCTACTGCAAAGAGGGTCAGTTAACTTGGGACCAGAGAACAATCAATCCCAGAGCATGTATTCTAATGCAGAAAAATATTAATTATATTTGTCTTTCAGAATTTATGACGCGGGACCTATCAGTTATCGAGACTCACTTCGAAACTGATGGCAAGCACCGCGCCATAGTAATCGCATCCGCTTACTTTCCTGGGGACGATCTCAACATTCCCCCAGCGGAGATAAAAAGACTTGTGGAGCACTGCAGGAAAGAGCAACTTACACTACTCATCAGCTGTGACGCGAACGCGCACCACACAATTTGGGGAAGCACCGACGTCAACACCAGAGGTGAGTACCTTTTAGAATTTCTTTTAAGTAGTAATGTAGACTTTTTCAATGTGGGGGTAACACCTACCTTTGTGACTAGGGCTAGAGAAGAGGTCTAAGATCTCACCATAGGAAGCCCAGATGTTGGGGATATGATTAGGGAATGGAGGGTATCAATGGAACCTTCAATGTCTGACTATAGAATAATAGAGTTTAGATTTGGGGCAAAATGTCAAGAGATAGAACCCAAAAGAAACCCAAGAAATACCAGTTGGGACACATACACCAACACCCTGAAAGAAAACTTACAGAACGTAAAAGCTAAAAGTAGAATTAGTAACATCCTAGAACTTGAATGCTATAAAGAGCAGGTAAACAATGCAGTATATAATGCCTATGAATCTAGCTGTCCAACAGGGCACAAGGCAAGAACAAAACATACTCCTTGGTGGAGCGCTGAGCTGACCAGACTCCGGAAGAAGGTGCGATGCAGCTTTAATGCCGCAAAGCGTAACGGAGAATGGCACAACTACACGGCGACTCTGACGGAGTATAATAAAGAAATCAGGAAAGCCAAAAGACAGAGCTTTAGAACTTTCTGTGAAGACATTTTTTCCACGCCAGCAGCAGCCAGGATACACAAAGCAATGGCTAAAGGCAGAGTGGAGACTAGAATGTCACTTTTATTGCCGGACGGAAGCTTTACGCTTAGAGAAGATCAACGAGCCAGTCTAGAAACTCATTTCCCGGGCAGCACACCAGTAACTGAGTGTTGTAAGGACCCCTTTTGACGGGGTCAAAACCGGACCTCACAATCAGAGCCCACCAAACGATTCTACCGATGGCGGCCCTGCTACGGCTACATAAATGACCGGCAGCCGGGCAATGCCCCATCGTTGCAGCGCCCCTGTGAATCAAATCACAGACGACCGCACAGCAACAGCAGCAACGCTATGTACATTAATAGCCAGCACCTACAACAACAACAACACTACCCCAGTCTAAGTGACCTGCTTAACAAACAGCAACGTTACACATTTATAGTCAACATCAACAACAACAACAACGCTGCTCCAGCATTAAAAGCAGTCAACGCTACAACAGTAACGCTATGTACCCATAGCCAACAAAGACGAAACCCCCGCCTGATGACGACAAACAACAGCTGCATCAGCCACATATGAACCTAGGATCACGCCACTCACGGTAACCGTACATATTTATATAATCATTAAAATTCATATTCCGACTGCTACTCAAGGTACAGTCATAATAAAACACATATTTATTTTTGTTATTATAAAACATCATTATTCGAATAGTCTAATCTTTATTAAGCTATATATATGTAATACACAATATACATACTAATAAGTTATACATTGAATTGACCAGAATTAAGCTAGAAACATAAAGCATACACACATTGTTACTCATGTAAGAAAATTTATGTTATCAAAAAATAACACATACATACAAAAGTACTGAGCGAGCTTCCCCTCAAAATATAACACACACATTTATACACCACATAAGAAATAGAGTGTATCAGATTGTGTAAATTATATTTGTTTCTCGCTCAGACAAGCATAGAATGTATAACTATCGTAAATGGAATAAGTATATATGCGTCACATGACGCCGGTGCCAGCCACCACTTAGGAGATTTTATTTTTTGAAATAAAGAGTCGAGTGCGAGACACTGAATGGATAAGACGTGCTGAATTTTCATTTCGATCATCCTATAGTTTGGAAATAGCTAGAAGTTGAGAGTAATCTGGAAACTGGTCGGTCGGACGCTGACACCAAAGACGGTAAGGTATCCTGAACACAACCCAACACCACTTCCTATATTCCTTTCACGCTAGGGCAAAACGTCGAGAGTTAAGACCTTTCATCGAAAGCTTTTCCTCTCCGTTTTCCCACTTCCAACTCTGCACGAGTACCGCCGAAAGACCATACGCTGACAACGGTCTCAAGGACCACCACACTAAATCTTCGAACTTGTTTGAAGACAACATATACAACAAAATTAATCATCTTTAACACAACATAAAAATAAAAGATAGCGGGATGCTACAAAATATTTAACGATATTAATCATCTTTTACACAACATAAAAATAAAACATAGCATGATGCTACAAAACTAATCATCTTTAAATACAACATAAAAAAAAAATAAAAGATAGCGGGATGCTACAAAATTAATCAACTTTAATTCAGCAAAAATAAAAGATAGCGGGATGCTACAAAATTAATCATCTTTAATACAACATAAAAATAAAAGATAGCGGGATGCTACAAAATATTTAACGATATTAATCATCTTTAATTCAACAAAAATGACGATAGTAATCATCTTTAACCCTACAAAAGACAAGGCATAATTTGTCGAACTCGTTTGACGAAAACGAGTACAATCATCTTTAATAGAGCAATTAAAAACAACAGCAGTTTCAAGGCCCATTATTGTGCGCCAACTTTATCGTCCAAGCAAGCACAATCGTCGTGAACCCAGGAGACCAATCCTACGATCATCACACAGATCCGGCGAACTTGTTTGACGACAACAAACCACAGCAGTTAGATTCAACCATCATTGTTTTACGACGCCGCAACATGATCCGAACCTCGTGGATCCACCATCTCCGGAAAGACGAACTCCTCTCATATGGTAAGGAGTTCAACCTCGAAGAAACTGGCACCGTCGAGGAGATGCGCAAAAGGTTTGCAGCATTTGTAAACGAAGGCGCGTTTGAGGACGAAGTCGCCACACGGCTACAAGAACTTGAAGGCAAACATGCTAGAGCCACGTCTCCTGGCATAACAGTAACCGAGAGTTCCACCGAGCCTAGACGCCTGAAGGCATACACCCCGGAGCCATGGGACGAATGGGCCCAATTCAAAGCAGACTTTCTACGTTTCTTCTTGCCTCCCCGGTACCTAGAACGACTGGAGGACGACGTACGCCGACGTTTTCAACGGCCATCAGAGCAGTTCAGAGACTACCGTCTCGCGGTCCAGAATATGATGCGCCATTTAAATTACACACCAGCACAAGAGCTGGAAAGGATATACTGAGGAATGCGCACAGAGTACCAACTGTACATCCGTCGCAGGGATTTCAACGCGCTAGAAGAACTCACAGAACTCGCTGAAGAATTCGGGAGCATCGGTAGCAGACGCTCTGCACCACCAACAGACACTAAATCCCCAGCGAACCAACGTCAGACAGCCTCTTACCCCGCACAAACGCAAGAGGTACGGTACCAACCACAGAGACGCCAGCCAGACACCCGGGTCAGCGCACTCGCCTGCCGCCAGTGTGCACAAGAGGGTCACTCTTCTGACCGATGCACCAACCCGAGAACCCTATTTTGTTGGGACTGCGGTAAGCGAAACGTCCGCACCATTCATTGCTGTCGTAGGCATACGGGAAACGCCAACGGACCACGCCCACAAAAGGGTCAGGTGCGGTCATCCCTCTCCACAGCCCCACCTCGACACAACGCAGTAAACAAAAACCGCCTACGAGCCCAGCAACGCCACAGGCAACCCAAGCTCCAGTTGTCTACACGCCCATAACAACGTCACCAACGCCAAAACCACCACCAATGTCATATTGCAACTGTTGCCCCCCGGTGACACAGCCATCGGAACCTACTCCGAAAGCAACCACAGCTGTCGTTGCAATAGCGACCCCAAAACGAGTCGCAAGAAGTCCCATAACTCCACTTCAGTTTCGAGAACAAATGTTCGAAGAGTTACGGCAGCAGATCCGACTAAAACACCAGCAGGAAGCTAGACTAGCAGCCCACAGCGAGCCTCGAAAAGAGCCGGCGCCATCAAAACAGCCGCCCCCTCCTAAATCGACCGCTCGAAGAGCTAAAAGCCTGCTACACCGAAGTTACAGCGTGAGCCAGAGCCACCAAAGCAGCCGTCACTTTCGAAAACGATCGCTATTAAGATGAAAGAACCGGTAGCACCGAAGCTACAACCCATGCCAGCGCCACAAACGCAGGAAGCGCCAGCCAAACCTTTCGAACTGGACATCCCGCAAGAGTGCGAGCAACCCCTAGAAGTGAGACAAGTAACAGCCGAACCTGAACCATCACAACCACCCATACCCCGGCAGGAAGACGTCCAGGTTCCAGAAAAACTTGAGATACAACCAGAAGATCCGCTTCCAGAAAAAATAAGGTAACCATCGATTCCTTCATCGGCACCAGCTCCCAACCTGCGAGCACCCTCACGCCAGAGCCATCGGCAAACCCCGAAGATACGTCAGTCGACGTGAAAGTTTTGCGCCACACCTCAGAGCCAGAAAAATCGATAATCGCTAATAGCTCATAAAAAGTAAGTTGCCAGAATCACTGGAGGCCACGCCAGCCCAACACGCACGACCGCCAGAAATTCAAGCGTGTTCAATCAGAAAGCAAGACGATTCACTAAAAGCAGTTACATCGCATAACCTTGAAGGGCCACTAGCGCCAGATAAGCAGTTAACTCCCGTCGATCAGCAGAACCATGAAAGGTCACCAGCACCAACGCCAAGCAAACAGCAGAACCACGAAGGGTCACTAGCACCAGACAAACCACTAGTGCCATCCAAACAACGATACCATGAAGGGCCGTCAGTGCCATGCAGACAACAAAAACATGAAGGACCACCGGCTCCAGATAAGCAGACAACACACACGCAGTCAACCGGGTCAATGGTACAGCCCCATCCCAAAAGACCGCCAGTTTCACGCGATAAGAAGACAACAGCAGCACAGGAACTGCTACAAATATTCCTACTACTACTGCTCACACTACCGTTTTCTCATGTAGTACTCTTGCCAATCACCAACAACAGCATAAAAAGACTATGGAAGATGCGACCCCCCGACAATAATGACGAGTGGCCAATTACGCCCACCAAGGATGACTTCGCGTCAAGCAAAGTAGCAAACAACGAAGGGCCCATGGCCACAGCTTACGCGCATCATACAATTTGGGATCCAGGTATCAAGCAGCACAGTACACATCAGCGCTTGAAGAAGTTCTTTGCCAGCGACGACCATGTCAACCCGCATCATAATGCCCCACACACCGCGGCCCTAATCCGAGTCAACAACTGGAAGCTACCGTGGCCCTAATCCGCGTCAACAACTGGAAGCTACCGCGGCCCTAATCCGCGTCAACAACTGTAAGCTACCGCGGCCCTAATCCGCGTCAACAACTGGAAGCTACCACGGCCCTAATCCGCGTCAACAACTGGAAGCTACCGCGGCCCTAATCACCTTGCGACCAGCTATCGACATGACCCCGCTGAAGCATGTCATCAACATGACAACTAGCATTTGCATTATACACATGCAACGAGCGTCAAAACCCTCAGACCGCTCGTATTTTAAATTACATTCACCAAGCAACGCCTACCAACGGAAAGCCACCACGTCAACGATATAGCCATCAGTCATCATCTACACTGCAAACACCCAAACAAGTGTCGCACGCAGCATTATTACTGAGCTACACATCAGACGTACAGCAAAGTCATACTTTTCTGGCAACACTTCCGTCGTAATGCAACCATCACGCACCAGATGCACACCAAATCGTCAAAATTTACATCAAAAACAGAAGATCGTCAAAATGCATTCATCAGTCATCGTCTACAGTGCAAACTCTCAAGCAAGCATCACACACGACATAATTACGGAGCTACATGCCAGATGCACAACCAAATCACACTTTCTGTCAATCTCACCACAAGAATTCAACCATCATGCACCGGCTGCACATCAAATGGTAAACTCACATCAAACTGCGTCATACAGCAAAGTATTTATAACTGGCAACACCGCAACAAAACGAAAGAAAGTTTGAACATAACTTCAAAACAAACCATTGCAATTTGGACCGTTTCATAAGCAACAACGCAATTGAGTCTCCGAGCGCGATAAAACTTCGCAGTAAATTTAAAGTAAATATTTTCAAGTCGTATTTTTGCCAACCCACAGAGATTACGCCAAACTGTTTTTTTCAAAACAACCAACGCAAAGCGAGATCACCTCCAGCACAGCATTATGGACCAACTACAGCTGAATAAGCAGATATTCATCGCTAAATTGAGGGAGCGAGTAGAAAAGGAGAAGCACGCTGCACAGGTCGCAGCGAAAGCACCCAAGGTGCGAAAACGCCATCGCAGGCATCATCGCCGCCCCAGGCAAGCAGCTCCGTCGAGTGATCCGACCCACGTCCATTGTGGAGTGATCCGAGTGGTCCAAAACCCCTCGGCCGCCCTAGACAGATCGATCAACGTTGACCAAGCATTCCGGCAAGAGGCCACCACTACGCCGAACTGGTCAAACTGTTCACCGTCAGCTCCATACACAGCCGACGACCTATTTGTGCACAGGTTTTACAACCAGACGGTAGTGACACCACCCGCCATCAAATGCACAGCGCAACTCGAGCACGAGATGCAGTAGATACTGCCCCAAGCAACCGCAGAACTCGACGCCGAACTAAATCACTCAAGTGCACCCTTCGCAGCTAGCAAAGACTCGACGCAGGCTCAACAGCCGGCACAGACGCCGACAACAGCGCCAGCAGCGACAGCCACGACAGCCATAGAGCTGTCCAGCGACGACGACGACAACGAAAGCCCAGAGCATCTGTTCACCTACCCACCAGGTCCAGGAGGAATCACGATCGAAATGAACGATTATGCCTGTCTCGCTACAGACGTCTACGTGAACGACAAGATCATTGATTTCTACCTGAAGTGGATTCAACGGGTGTTACTGCATGACGATCAACAAGCTGAATATCATTTATTCAGCCCGCATTTTTTTTACCTCACGCGCCCCAGAGGAAGAGCACGTGATACAACTTTGTCACTTGCTCAGCTACGCTACAAGGAGGTCCAGTCTTGGACCCGCCGCCACGATATTCTAAGCAAGCGGTACATCATCGTACCAATTAATCAAAATTTGCATTGGTTTGTAGTGATCATTTGCGCAATAGCCACCGCAACACCGGCTTCGCATGCCATCACGCAACCCGCACACCAGCAGCCAGCAATGCTGCTATTTGATTCGCTCGCGTACACGGACCGCTCCCAGGTATTTCAGCCACTACGTGAATACCTCACACAGGAGTTGCACACCAAATACCCAGAGCGAAATCACACCACATTCACCGCCGAGAACCTGCCAGGATACCGCAGGGTGGTACCACAGCAGCGAAATATGACGGATTGCGGGCTCTCCACCCTACAATATGTGGAAAAATTTGTAGAAGACGCCAACCACATCCCGCATACCAACATCGAACGCGCCACCTGGTTCGCCACGGAACTCGCCATCCAAAAGCGCAGGCAAATAAGCAAGCTTATCCAGGAATTGGCAGGTCAACGTTTGCCTCCAATACCCCTGCCAGCAGTACCCACAAACAGCAGCGAAGCAGCAACGCAACCAGACACGGTTGCCAAACCACGCTCGATTTCATCTTTGCCGGACATCACCGACATACTCGAGCTAACACAAAAGGACACAGCTCCACCACACTCAACTACAAAAGCACGAACGGGAAGTGCATGCCAAGCACCCACCCACGTCGATACAACCACTTACCCCTGGCCACCCTACATGTTTGACAGCGGGCCAGCGATCTCATCATTTCTGCCCACACCGGATATCCAACAAACGGTAGATATCCTCGAGCAGCTATGCGTGAGCCCACGCAGCTCAGTAATCACCGAAGGAGGTCAACCACAGCCAACATTCTACACTGGCTGGGATCTAGAACCGGACCTGTACACTACAGAGCCACACAGCGATTTCGACGACCTGTGTACTACAGAGCCATACAGTGATTTCAACGACCTGTATACTACAGAGCCATACAGTGATTTCAACATGAACGCACATGAAGACCCCAAATACAGCGGCAGTCAATATCAAACCCACAACGAGATGCTCCCGGAGAACTGCATAGGCTGGCTCATCCAACCAGACGAAGCCACTCCCACGACCATAGATTTAACGCAGGCCGCAACGATGCCACCGCTACCAAGGCACTTTCAAACAGAGAGTCACTACGAAGTCCACCCAGCCTGGCCTCCACAGCTACAGCAGCGGATTAGCAACGAGCATTCGCTTTTACCCTCGAACTACCAGGGGGGTGTAAGGACCCCTTTTGACGGGGTCAAAACCGGCCCTCACAATCAGAGCCCACCAAACGATTCTACCGATGGCGTACTCTGATACGGCTACATAAATGACCGGCAGCCAGGCAATACCCCATCGTTGCAGCGCCCCTGTGAATCAAATCACAGACGACCGCACAGCAACAGCAGCAACGCTATGTACATTAATAGCCAGCACCTACAACAACAACAACACTACCCCAGTCTAAGTGACCTGCTTAACAAACAGCAACGTTACACATTTATAGTCAACATCAACAACAACAACAACGCTGCTCCAGCATTAAAAGCAGTCAACGCTACAACAGTAACGCTATGTACCCATAGCCAACAAAGACGAAACCCCCGCCTGATGACAACAAACAACAGCTGCATCAGCCACATATGAACCACGGATCACGCCACTCACGGTAACCGTACATATTTATATAATCATTAAAATTCATATTCCGACTGCTACTCAAGGTACAGTCATAATAAAACACATATTTATTTTTGTTATTATAAAACATCATTATTCGAATTTTTATTAAGCTATATATATGTAATACACAATATACATACTAATAAGTTATACATTGAATTGACCACTTAAAATCTAATACTTGAAACTAAACTAAAGTACTTACCCTGTATTATATTTAAGCTAGAAACATAAAGCATACTCACATTGTTACTCATATAAGAAAATTTATGTTATCAAAAAATAACACATACATACAAAAGTACTGAGCGAGCTTCCCCTCAAAATATAACACACACATTTATACACCACATAAGAAATGGAGTGTATCAAATTGTGTAAATTATATTTGTTTCTCGCTTAGACAAGCATAGAATGTATAACTATCGTAAATGGAATAAGTATATATGCGTCACATGACGCCGGTGCCAGCCACCACTTAGGAGATTTTATTTTTTGAAATAAAGAGTCGAGTGCGAGACACTGAATGGATAAGACGTGCTGAATTTTCATTTCGATCATCCTGTAGTTTGGAAATAGCTAGAAGTTGAGAGTAATCTGCACGAGTACCGCCGAAAGGCCATTTCACAAAAACATTGTTTCACGCTTGAGGCCAGATGGCTCCTTAGGAGTAATTCAGGACTTCGCGTCGAAACGCCTTGCCAGCTATACGCCAGCAAACATCCTATTACAAGGCGAGCGTCGTGGCCAGAGACGTTAAAGATCTCCGTGCCCCGCTGTATGCTTTCCCACAGCTCTGCACGAGCAAACCAAGGCATAACCCCTTTAACAAAAATTGTTTCACGCTTGAGGCTGGACGATTCACCGAGTCACCCAAGCTTCGCGTCGAAACGAATCGCAAGCTACACGCCAGCGTCCCTATCCCATTCCCGAAGAAATCCCCAGCGACGCAAACCGCACGGACGGACAGGCCGACAGGACGAACCGGCCATCCACCTGCAAAGCATCACTACCCGTAAGAGGATTTCTACTCGGACATCGCCGCGATTCTAGTGCTCCCTTAAAAAAGGAGTGCAAGAGGTCACAACCCAAAACCTCCACAACAATTCTTGTGTCAGAACCCCGGACAGCCGCTGAGTTATACCCTGGCTGGAAAACCCAATCTGTAGCGCCCCGGAGGTTCGTTACAGTATGAGACGGCAGACAGGCAAATTGCTCCAAATCAAGAAGAATGGAACTCGCAACGAGCATTTATGCTTAGGCTCGTTTAGATTGGGCACTCAGAACCTTTCAACCATTCAAATCAGCAGGTGTAGAAGGCATCTTTCCTGCACTTCTACAAAAGGGTGCAGAAACTATATTGTCCCACCTAGCCAAAATAACTAGAAGCAGCCTTGCGCTGGGCTATATCCCAAGGAAATGGAGAAGCGCCATAGTCACCTTCATACAAAAAGTAGGGAAAACAGACTACACGCTGCCAAAGTCGTTTAGACCCATTAGCCTTACCTCATTTGTACTTAAAACAATGGAAAAGGTAATAGATAACTATATAAGAACTGATATTCTGGAGAAGGCGCCAACGCACCCATGCCAACATGCGTATAGGGCAGGTAGGTCTACAGAATCTGCCCTATACCAGCTGGCTAGTAACATCCAGTCGGCTCTCAAAAACAAAGAAATCGTACTATGTGCCTTTCTAGACATAGAAGGAGCCTTTGATAATACTTCTCACGAGGCTGTGAAGAAGTCTTTACATAAAAAAGGGGAAAATGATATGCTCAGCAGATGGATATGCCAAATGCTTAGCACTAGAACTGCAGAAACAAAAGTGGGTAGCACCACTATAAGGATCAAAACAACAAAAGGCTGCCCACAAGGCGGAGTCCTTTCTCCACTGCTCTGCTGTGGAGTCTTGATGTGGACGAATTATTAACAATGCTAACCGAGAATGGCATAAAATGTCAGGGTTACGCCGACGACATCGCCTTAATAGCGAGAGAGAAGTTCGAGGATACACTCTGTAACCTGATACAGAGAGGATTAAGTATCAACCCAGCGAAAACCACCATAGTACCTTTTACTAACAAAAGAAGCCTGCCAAACCTCCGAACAATGAGAATGGATGGCACTGTAATTCCCTTCAAAGGAGAAGTAAAGTATCTGGGACTTACACTAGATTCAAAGCTTCTCTGGAGAAGACATGCAGAGGTAACTACAAACAAAGCAACGCGCGCACTCATGGTATGTAGGAGCCTGGCGGGGTAAAGCTGGGGTTGTAACCCAACAATTCTCCGCTGTATGTATACCATGATGGTGAGACCCATCCTCACCTATGGTGCAATAGCATGGGCTGAGAGAACCAAGCTAACCACAATGAGGAATATGCTAACAAAGGTGCAGAGACTGGCCTGTGTATGCATCACAGGGGCCATGAGGACATGCCCTACAGCAGCACTAGAAGTAATTCTGGACCTAACACCCTTACACCTTGTCATAGAGGGAGTAGCCAAGCGAACTCTGTTGTGCATTGCAAAAGAGGGGGACAGGTTTAAGTAAAACTATCAGCAGTAGAGAGAAGGAGGATATTGCAAAGCACACTCCCTACATCGATCTACCAAGAGACGATATAGTAAAAAGGTATAACTTCGAAAAACACTTCGGAATTAAGCTTAGTACCAAGAAAGAGTGGGACAGCGAGATGATATCGCAAGTCAAGAAACCACACAGCATAGCATGGTATACAGATGAGTCCAAGACATTGGAAGGTATAGGCGCAGGGGTGTACGGACCAAGAACCAAGCACTCTGAACCTATGGGGACAACACCCAGTGTCTTCCAAGCAGAAATCCTAGCAATACAGCTGTGTGCACAATTCAATCTGGACCGTGCATACAAAGGTCAGGATATAGTTGTGATGTCAGACAGCCAAGCAGCAATCAAAGCATTAGTCTCCTGTGAGATATCATCGAAAATAACATGGGAATGCCTAACAAAACTCAACGAACTAGGCAAGAATAACACTGTGACTATACTTTGGGTCCCAGGACCCAAAGGTATGCAGGGTAACGAAGAAGCCGATGGTCTAGCGCGACAGGGTGCAGCCACAAAATTTATATTACTAGAACCATTCTGCGAATTGGGCACACATTCTATAAAAGAAGAACTGAGAAGGGAGGAGAGGCATAAACGTTCAAACCTCTGGAAAAGCCTCCCAAAGCTAAGATAATCCAAAATGCTCCTCAAAGATTTTAAAACTCGGAGAGCAAAATTGTGCATAAGCTTAGGCAAACCGAATCTAAGGATTCTAACGGGGTTCCTTACAGAACACTGTAAACTCAAATACCACCTGATGAAATTGGGCATAGGAACCGATAGTACTATTTGAACTATGAGCTGAGTCTAGAGCAGGTTTCATCCCTTGAACCTAAGAATATTCTCAAATTCATAAGAGAACATTTAAATAAATTTTATTCACAGCATCGTTTTCCCATTTATGCTGTTATTTCGTTTATGAGCATTAGTCATCTCTAATATTTGTTTATAAGTATTTAAATCTGAGTCATTAAAACTGATTGGTTCCTTGTAAACTAATAGTTCATATAAGACTGGTGTGAAGGGCTATTTAGAGTTACCTACATTTACATTGGCTGAATCAAAAGTAATTGGTTCATTACCTAATCTCCATATCTAATTTTTATCCTTGTGAGGACCATAGACTTTATCGAATTTTTTTAAATTAACTCTTGATAAATTGAATTGAATACTTTGATTCGAATTTATTGCAATGGTGACATCATCATTTTCCAAATAATTATCAGCATTATCATCATCATAAGTATCATCATCATCATCATTAGCGTCATTATCAACATCAAATGACTTAAACGTGGATAAACTTTTATCGATTTCCTCTCTATCAAGGCTTGGAGAAAATGTATTATTATCATGACTGCTCTTTTTAAATGGTGTGCTGTAACTTTATTAACCTTAAAAGAGTTATCCGAATATTTTTCATTTTTTTTTATTATTGTTCTATTGCTATTAGTTGATTGAATTATTTCTTTTAATGGTTTTGATATTGGCTTTAAATTTTTTTTCTAAGAGCTCATCATTTGCAGCTTCTCCGAGCTGAAGACTTTTATATTTCCTTTTCAAAATATTTCTAGTTTTAATAAGATCGCTCACTAGATTTGGTTTCTTATTCATATTGATAGTTGGTGTGTTTAGTAGTTTCCTGTTTAACAGTATAGCCCAGTTTAGCGGTTGGCTGTTTAACAGTATAGGCCAGTTTAGCTGTTGACTGTTTAGCAGTTAGCTGTTTAGCGGTTGGCTGTTTAACAGTGCAGCCCAGTTAGCTGTTTGGCAGTTAAGCGGTTAGCTGTTTAATGTCATCCGTTAAGCAGCATTTGTTGTACTGATTTTAAAATATCTTTACTGTTTCCTTTTGTAGACTAATAAAAACATTGAATCCTTTCCTATAGCGTCCATTTTTTATGGGATCATCCTTGTTTATAACTAGAAAGCTATAGTTTTCTTTCCAACACTTTGAACATAAGTCATGAAATGTCTTAAAAGACATATCAGAACCAACATGATCACTATAAATATGTTTAATATTCATCTCAACCTGTTTAAATATTATAATCATATTAGCATTATCGCGAATTAGGTGTTTTGGTATACGTGTATAAGTTTGACATAAGTAGAAGCTGACAACATCCTTGTGGCGTCCCATGCAGAAGTATGAGCGTATGTGATTTTGTTTCTCGCAAGCTACATCATCAAATATAAATATTGAGTTGGACTGCACTTCGTCTGGAGATATGACGTCATCATTATTAGAAAATGATGAAAAATGTATCCCCTTAATAGGTTTAATTAAGCGCTCCAAGTATTGATATTTCGGTTGCTGTGCCGACTTTGAGTATAAGTAAATACTTCGAAATTTCAGTCCATTAGGACTTTCAATAAGACTAATCATCACATTTGTTTTCCCACAATTTGAAGATCGAACAATAAGAACGCGAATAGAGTTAGGCAGTAATGAGCTATGTCGTATTCTATTTGACGAATTTAACTTTGAATCAATATTCTTTACGTTAATTGACTTATGTTGTTTTAAGAATCGCATATTGTAAACTACTAATTGTTTTCATATATAATCGGGTCCTTTTATTAATTTTTATTCACTTTCCATTCAACCTTTACTTGGAAAAGTATAAATACTAATGACAATTATTTATAAAAAGACATTCAGTCTTAGTCCATCCTTCATTGGGAAAGGTTTCATCAATAATTTAATCGATAAACTTCCCATTGAGCTGCATTTACCTGGATATCAGTTTTGTGGACCCGGTACTAAATTAAAGAAGCGATTAGCTAGAGGCGATCAAAGAATCGATCTATGAGATGCTGCTTGCAGACAACACGATATATTATACTCAAACAATAAAGATTTGGAAAAAAGGCATATTGCTGATAGAATCTTGTCTGAAAAAGCTTGGCAAAGAGTTACCGCAAGTGATATTAGTATTGCTGAAAAATCAAACGCTTGGCTTGTTACTAACGCAATGAAAGCGAAAACAAAATTTGGTCTGGGTAACGTTACCAGTAAAACGGCGAGATCTCCTCAAATAAATGGACATCGCCTTTTAAGACATGCCCTAAATAGTGCTAAAAAAGAGAATTAAGAAAACGAAAAACTTGGATGATGCAGTTCAAGAAAAGTTGTAAACAATATTTTCAAGGGGAAAAAATCTCTGATTAAGACTCCTCGAGTAATTCCACTACCTAAATCTGGAGGTTTTCTCCCGCATGCACCTATATTCGCTGCCCTGGGTGCACTTGGGGGTCTAGCTGGTGGAGTATCTGGCATTACAAAAGCAATCAATGCAGTAAAACTGGAAAAGAGCAATTAAATGAAGCAAAACGGCATAATAGTAAAATGGAAGCTATTGCAATGGGAAAAGGCATGTTCCTAAAACCATATAAAAAGGAGTTTGGATTATATTTAAAGCCTTATCAACAAAATTTTTAATGCAGCTACCTAAAAGAGCTCTTACTGATGTAGATATAAGAAAATATGCTAAAGATATTCCAAATTTTAGAGGAGTGTTTATGTGTGATACTCTTCCAAGTAAACCATTTAAAAAAGAATGCGGGATAATTAATCTCGATACATCAGAGGGCCCCGGCACACATTGGGTAGCATACTGGAAAAACAATAATCAAATTGAATATTTTAACAGCTTTGAAAATTTACAACCGCCAAAGGAAATAATAAAATATTTAGGGAAAGATATAAACTATAATGATAATAGATATAAAAATTTTAACACAATAAGTTGTGAATATTTATGTTTGAAATTTTTGTTTTCGAAAATAGGCTGAAAGAATAAAGAAAAAAAATAAAATACTTAAAATCCATATTGTTTCATTGTAAGTCATCGCAATCATCATCAACATCGGCTACTTACCCATACTAGAGATTATTATAAAATTCCAACGGTAGAGTAAAGTTTAAAAAAAAAAAATAAATATATTTTGTATAACGTTATAAAAATTTTATTTTTTTCTTCTTAATCATAGATATATGTAACAATTTAAAATCTTAAAAATAAACATTTATTCTTAAGTAATATTATTCTAAATCTTTAATTATAATGCTGAAATGACCCCACGGTAATGTCTCATTACTATTTGCTATCAAAAACCGCTTATTATCATGAGGGCTTAATGCAATTTTTGTTTGTATGATCGAACTTACTTCATGTTTCCGCGACTGAATCAAATTTTGTTGAACTGTCTTTTCAGTGTCGTTTTCAAGGCAATCAACTTAGTGTAATGATTACGCGTAAACGATTTTAAATTAATTAAAAATCTTTAGGTCCTGCCTAAGTGTTGTGCCGGCGTATATTCGCCACTGGCTCTAAATTTGTTTTTTTTTATAGCCGTTCACTTTATAGTGCAGAGGCTTTATTTTAAAAGTTGGCAGCTTATAAAAGCTCAAGGACTTTTTAAAAATGAAAATAGTTGGCAGCTGTTAGAGCTCAAAACTAGATTGCTTTATTTTCAAATTTGTTCATCCTTTTATAGTAAGCATAACGGTATTTTGTCTTAAAACTAGTTAACAATTGTTTGTGTAGTTTAGAATGTAAATAGAATCATATGTTCTTTAATTAGTGTAAGAGTAATAGTAGAATATCGTAATACATATTTGTAATTAAGTATTAATAGTTTAATATGTGTGAGTGAGTAGACTTATATTAATAGAAAACGTAAACATAATCATATGTTAACATATTTGTGTAGGAGTAAAAAGTATAATATAGTATCATATGTTTTGTATTCAGCCATATGGGTACATGTGTGCGAATGAGATAGATAGTAGTGCTTAAAATGAACATATGTTCTTATTGTTTGAATGCATGTTCTCGAAAATTATTACAGTAGAGGTTTTTATATTATTACTCATTTTAAGAAAAGTATTTATAGCTTGTTTTATAATGAAATACATTGATGTAATTTAAATAATATGTATAGGTATACTACAATAGTCACTAAACGTTATTTTAGTCTTGACTATGTTTCTTTTTACACCTTTCGATTTTTTCGTTGAATCTTCACCCTTTATACGTATCGCATACATTTTTGCACGGAGCCCCACAAATTCAGTCATGTAACTACCATTATTCTCATCTTTCATAAGACCCAAAACTTTTTTATTGACTTGTGGAATACCCCACATGTTTTCAATAGGATAGTCGCTTGTATCAAAGTGTATAAAGCAATCGCGTTTGATGACCTCATACAAGTCTTTACAAGCCACCTCATAAATTAGCGAATCGGTATCGGTATAGCAAATGCCACAATCGGAACCAAATTGATGAGCCATGCAACCATAATGAAAATCATAAATGGTTGTTTTGGCTAAATCAAGGATGCACATACCAACATAAATGGGTTTATTGAAGTATATTTCAGTTTTATTTAGTTCAATTGCCACCAAATTTTCATCAAATATTGTTGAGGCCTTAAACTCAGGCTTAGAAATAAGAGCTTCCGCACCATATCGACCCAACCAACTCGTTACCAATTTAAAAACACTGTGTTTACGTATGTTTTCCATAGTTTTTCCGAACACAGCATTATTCATGAGTTTGAAAAGATTCTTCTCAAACTCATTTATAGCCGCTTTTCGAAGACTCGTGTTTAGATCGATATATGGCTTCAACCATGCAGATTGTCTAAATTGTAAAATTTTATGAATTTTAGATAGCCTTAATCCATATTTCAAAGCCTGCTTTAGATTTCTGTATTGAATAATATATCTCACGCTACCACCCAAAGTTGCCAACAGTTTTTTCTGTTTTGATCCTGGAGGCATAATATGATCTCGGCAAAAGGGGAGATCCTTATGGTAATAGTGGAGATTAATTGGATACTCTAAATCTACCTCGAGAATATATCCTACATCTAAATCGTCAGCTATGGCTTCAACATTAAAATTTTGAGAATCTGACAGCCAATGAAACTCACTGTGGGGGAGAAATTGAGACATGGCCCAACCATACTGATTATTAATGTCATAATACATTAAGAACTTGGATGGTTGAGCCTCATCGAAATCAGTCATGTACTTATTGTTGGCTTTCGAATAGCGCTTAGTACACTGACTAAGACCCCCACGAATACCTTGCTCTACAAACATGAGCACATCAATATCTGTCAATAGCTTAAGGATTATATCAGTATGCTTAAGCACTGTATCCCATGTATAACCAGGTAGAGTGAAATAATGTGCAGGATCTAGACCATAAGTTTTATGGCAACTTATGCGAAATTGTTCGAAAACATCTGATAATAGTAAAACGTATGTTTTCAAATAAACATCTGAATATTCACCCACATTATTAATGTTTAATTTAACCCAGACATTTTGTGCATGAGCATAATCCCCTGCGCTGATGTTTGTATCATTAAGTTGATTGTAAAAGCTGGTTATATCAGGTAATGATGTTTCCAAAAATTTAGCTGCATCATCGCAGTAGTCATATGGAAAGACACCCTTACGTGTCAGCAAATTTAATTGCTCATCATTTAAATTTTTAAACTCTGATTTTATAATATTAAAATTTGGTAGATGTGAGGCTAAAGTATCTAAGCTACTCGCCATGAATCTGAATGAGTCAATAAACCGATGTTTTATTACATATTCGTCTAGTCGTTTTATAAATGAAATGTAACGTTCCTTGTTTATTGGTAGAAGATCAATTCGCCCCTTTTAATCTGTAGCTAAATTTTTTAAAAAAAATTGTGAGTCATAACCGGTGAGATTTGAAAAATTATGGGAATTGTGTGCGAGTCTTTGAAGTTTATATTGCACCCCTCATGCGCTGGGCCTCGATAAACACCGGTAAGATGACTATGATCACGTACCTTGACATCGTCATTGGTGAAGGCTTTCTCACATATGTGACATGTGTTGGCGATCGTGAAACTTTGAACTTGCTCAACAGTCATGTCATCCATGGGTAGAGGGCAAAGGAAGACAGTTTCAACATTTTCGGCAAAATTATTTAGTTCCGAAACGAACCACGCAATACAATTTGCCCCACGATAGCTTTTATAAAACGATAACGTGGGGTCATACGCATATGTAACAAACCGCATATGTGTGGGTTTTTATGTGTGCGTATGACCCCACGTTATCGTTTTATAAAAGCTATCGTGGGGCAAATTGTATTGCGTGGTTCGTTTCGGAACTAAAAAATTTTGCCGAAAATGTTGAAACTGTCGTCCTTTGCCCTCTACCCATGGATGACATGACTGTTGAGCAAGTTCAAAGTTTCACGATCGCCAACACATGTCACATATGTGAGAAAGCCTTCACCAATGACGATGTCAAGGTACGTGATCATTGTCATCTTACCGGTGTTTATCGAGGCCCAGCGCATGAGGGGTGCAATATAAACTTCAAAGACTCGCACACAATTCCCATAATTTTTCAAATCTCACCGGTTATGACTCACAATTTTTTTTAAAAAATTTAGCTACAGATTAAAAGGGGCGAATTGATCTTCTACCAATAAACAAGGAACGTTACATTTCATTTATAAAACGACTAGACGAATATGTAATAAAACATCGGTTTATTGACTCATTCAGATTCATGGCGAGTAGCTTAGATACTTTAGCCTCACATCTACCAAATTTTAATATTATAAAATCAGAGTTTAAAAATTTAAATGATGAGCAATTAAATTTGCTGACACGTAAGGGTGTCTTTCCATATGACTACTGCGATGATGCAGCTAAATTTTTGGAAACATCATTACCTGATATAACCAGCTTTTACAATCAACTTAATGATACAAACATCAGCGCAGGGGATTATGCTCATGCACAAAATGTCTGGGTTAAATTAAACATTAATAATGTGGGTGAATATTCAGATGTTTATTTGAAAACATACGTTTTACTATTATCAGATGTTTTCGAACAATTTCGCATAAGTTGCCATAAAACTTATGGTCTAGATCCTGCACATTATTTCACTCTACCTGGTTATACATGGGATACAATGCTTAAGCATACTGATATAATCCTTAAGCTATTGACAGATATTGATGTGCTCATGTTTGTAGAGCAAGGTATTCGTGGGGGTCTTAGTCAGTGTACTAAGCGCTATTCGAAAGCCAACAATAAGTACATGACTGATTTCGATGAGGCTCAACCATCCAAATTCTTAATGTATTATGACATTAATAATCAGTATGGTTGGGCCATGTCTCAATTTCTCCCCCACAGTGAGTTTCATTGGCTGTCAGATTCTCAAAATTTTAATGTTGAAGCCATAGCTGACGATTTAGATGTAGGATATATTCTCGAGGTAGATTTAGAGTATCCAATTAATCTCCACTATTACCATAAGGATATCCCCTTTTGCCGAGATCATATTATGCCTCCAGGATCAAAACAGAAAAAACTGTTGGCAACTTTGGGTGGTAGCGTGAGATATATTATTCAATACAGAAATCTAAAGCAGGCTTTGAAATATGGATTAAGGCTATCTAAAATTCATAAAATTTTACAATTTAGACAATCTGCATGGTTGAAGCCATATATCGATCTAAACACGAGTCTTCGAAAAGCGGCTATAAATGAGTTTGAGAAGAATCTTTTCAAACTCATGAATAATGCTGTGTTCGGAAAAACTATGGAAAACATACGTAAACACAGTGTTTTTAAATTGGTAACGAGTTGGTTGGGTCGATATGGTGCGGAAGCTCTTATTTCTAAGCCTGAGTTTAAGGCCTCAACAATATTTGATGAAAATTTGGTGGCAATTGAACTAAATAAAACTGAAATATACTTCAATAAACCCATTTATGTTGGTATGTGCATCCTTGATTTAGCCAAAACAACCATTTATGATTTTCATTATGGTTGCATGGCTCATCAATTTGGTTCCGATTGTGGCATTTGCTATACCGATACCGATTCGCTAATTTATGAGGTGGCTTGTAAAGACTTGTATGAGGTCATCAAACGCGATTGCTTTATACACTTTGATACAAGCGACTATCCTATTGAAAACATGTGGGGTATTCCACAAGTCAATAAAAAAGTTTTGGGTCTTATGAAAGATGAGAATAATGGTAGTTACATGACTGAATTTGTGGGGCTCCGTGCAAAAATGTATGCGATACGTATAAAGGGTGAAGATTCAACGAAAAAATCGAAAGGTGTAAAAAGAAACATAGTCAAGACTAAAATAACGTTTAGTGACTATTGTAGTATACCTATACATATTATTTAAATTACATCAATGTATTTCATTATAAAACAAGCTATAAATACTTTTCTTAAAATGAGTAATAATATAAAAACCTCTACTGTAATAATTTTCGAGAACATGCATTCAAACAATAAGAACATATGTTCATTTTAAGCACTACTATCTATCTCATTCGCACACATGTACCCATATGGCTGAATACAAAACATATGATACTATATTATACTTTTTACTCCTACACAAATATGTTAACATATGATTATGTTTACGTTTTCTATTAATATAAGTCTACTCACTCACACATATTAAACTATTAATACTTAATTACAAATATGTATTACGATATTCTACTATTACTCTTACACTAATTAAAGAACATATGATTCTATTTACATTCTAAACTACACAAACAATTGTTAACTAGTTTTAAGACAAAATACCGTTATGCTTACTATAAAAGGATGAACAAATTTGAAAATAAAGCAATCTAGTTTTGAGCTCTAACAGCTGCCAACTATTTTCATTTTTAAAAAGTCCTTGAGCTTTTATAAGCTGCCAACTTTTAAAATAAAGCCTCTGCACTATAAAGTGAACGGCTATAAAAAAAAACAAATTTAGAGCCAGTGGCGAATATACGCCGGCACAACACTTAGGCAGGACCTAAAGATTTTTAATTAATTTAAAATCGTTTACGCGTAATCATTACACTAAGTTGATTGCCTTGAAAACGACACTGAAAAGACAGTTCAACAAAATTTGATTCAGTCGCGGAAACATGAAGTAAGTTCGATCATACAAACAAAAATTGCATTAAGCCCTCATGATAATAAGCGGTTTTTGATAGCAAATAGTAATGAGACATTACCGTGGGGTCATTTCAGCATTATAATTAATGATTTAGAATAATATTACTTAAGAATAAATGTTTATTTTTAAGATTTTAAATTGTTACATATATCTATGATTAAGAAGAAAAAAATAAAATTTTTATAACGTTATACAAAATATATTTATTTTATTTTTTTAAACTTTACTCTACCGTTGGAATTTTATAATAATCTCTAGTATGGGTAAGTAGCCGATGTTGATGATGATTGCGATGACTTACAATGAAACAATATGGATTTTAAGTATTTTATTTTTTTTTCTTTATTCTTTCAGCCTATTTTCGAAAACAAAAATTTCAAACATAAATATTCACAACTTATTGTGTTAAAATTTTTATATCTATTATCATTATAGTTTATATCTTTCCCTAAATATTTTATTATTTCCTTTGGCGGTTGTAAATTTTCAAAGCTGTTAAAATATTCAATTTGATTATTGTTTTTCCAGTATGCTACCCAATGTGTGCCGGGGCCCTCTGATGTATCGAGATTAATTATCCCGCATTCTTTTTTAAATGGTTTACTTGGAAGAGTATCACACATAAACACTCCTCTAAAATTTGGAATATCTTTAGCATATTTTCTTATATCTACATCAGTAAGGGCTCTTTTAGGTAGCTGCATTAAAAATTTTGTTGATAAGGCTTTAAATATAATCCAAACTCCTTTTTATATGGTTTTAGGAACATGCCTTTTCCCATTGCAATAGCTTCCATTTTACTATTATGCCGTTTTGCTTCATTTAATTGCTCTTTTCCAGTTTTTACTGCATTGATTGCTTTTGTAATGCCAGATACTCCACCAGCTAGACCCCCAAGTGCACCCAGGGCAGCGAATATAGGTGCATGCGGGAGAAAACCTCCAGATTTAGGTAGTGGAATTACTCGAGGAGTCTTAATCAGAGATTTTTTCCCCTTGAAAATATTGTTTACAACTTTTCTTGAACTGCATCATCCAAGTTTTTCGTTTTCTTAATTCTCTTTTTTAGCACTATTTAGGGCATGTCTTAAAAGGCGATGTCCATTTATTTGAGGAGATCTCGCCGTTTTACTGGTAACGTTACCCAGACCAAATTTTGTTTTCGCTTTCATTGCGTTAGTAACAAGCCAAGCGTTTGATTTTTCAGCAATACTAATATCACTTGCGGTAACTCTTTGCCAAGCTTTTTCAGACAAGATTCTATCAGCAATATGCCTTTTTTCCAAATCTTTATTGTTTGAGTATAATATATCGTGTTGTCTGCAAGCAGCATCTCATAGATCGATTCTTTGATCGCCTCTAGCTAATCGCTTCTTTAATTTAGTACCGGGTCCACAAAACTGATATCCAGGTAAATGCAGCTCAATGGGAAGTTTATCGATTAAATTATTGATGAAACCTTTCCCAATGAAGGATGGACTAAGACTGAATGTCTTTTTATAAATAATTGTCATTAGTATTTATACTTTTCCAAGTAAAGGTTGAATGGAAAGTGAATAAAAATTAATAAAAGGACCCGATTATATATGAAAACAATTAGTAGTTTACAATATGCGATTCTTAAAACAACATAAGTCAATTAACGTAAAGAATATTGATTCAAAGTTAAATTCGTCAAATAGAATACGACATAGCTCATTACTGCCTAACTCTATTCGCGTTCTTATTGTTCGATCTTCAAATTGTGGGAAAACAAATGTGATGATTAGTCTTATTGAAAGTCCTAATGGACTGAAATTTCGAAGTATTTACTTATACTCAAAGTCGGCACAGCAACCGAAATATCAATACTTGGAGCGCTTAATTAAACCTATTAAGGGGATACATTTTTCATCATTTTCTAATAATGATGACGTCATATCTCCAGACGAAGTGCAGTCCAACTCAATATTTATATTTGATGATGTAGCTTGCGAGAAACAAAATCACATACGCTCATACTTCTGCATGGGACGCCACAAGGATGTTGTCAGCTTCTACTTATGTCAAACTTATACACGTATACCAAAACACCTAATTCGCGATAATGCTAATATGATTATAATATTTAAACAGGTTGAGATGAATATTAAACATATTTATAGTGATCATGTTGGTTCTGATATGTCTTTTAAGACATTTCATGACTTATGTTCAAAGTGTTGGAAAGAAAACTATAGCTTTCTAGTTATAAACAAGGATGATCCCATAAAAAATGGACGCTATAGGAAAGGATTCAATGTTTTTATTAGTCTACAAAAGGAAACAGTAAAGATATTTTAAAATCAGTACAACAAATGCTGCTTAACGGATGACATTAAACAGCTAACCGCTTAACTGCCAAACAGCTAACTGGGCTGCACTGTTAAACAGCCAACCGCTAAACAGCTAACTGCTAAACAGTCAACAGCTAAACTGGCCTATACTGTTAAACAGCCAACCGCTAAACTGGGCTATACTGTTAAACAGGAAACTACTAAACACACCAACTATCAATATGAATAAGAAACCAAATCTAGTGAGCGATCTTATTAAAACTAGAAATATTTTGAAAAGGAAATATAAAAGTCTTCAGCTCGGAGAAGCTGCAAATGATGAGCTCTTAGAAAAAAAATTTAAAGCCAATATCAAAACCATTAAAAGAAATAATTCAATCAACTAATAGCAATAGAACAATAATAAAAAAAAATGAAAAATATTCGGATAACTCTTTTAAGGTTAATAAAGTTACAGCACACCATTTAAAAAGAGCAGTCATGATAATAATACATTTTCTCCAAGCCTTGATAGAGAGGAAATCGATAAAAGTTTATCCACGTTTAAGTCATTTGATGTTGATAATGACGCTAATGATGATGATGATGATACTTATGATGATGATAATGCTGATAATGATTTGGAAAATGATGATGTCACCATTGCAATAAATTCGAATCAAAGTATTCAATTCAATTTATCAAGAGTTAATTTAAAAAAATTCGATAAAGTCTATGGTCCTCACAAGGATAAAAATTAGATATGGAGATTAGGTAATGAACCAATTACTTTTGATTCAGCCAATGTAAATGTAGGTAACTCTAAATAGCCCTTCACACCAGTCTTATATGAACTATTAGTTTACAAGGAACCAATCAGTTTTAATGACTCAGATTTAAATACTTATAAACAAATATTAGAGATGACTAATGCTCATAAACGAAATAACAGCATAAATGGGAAAACGATGCTGTGAATAAAATTTATTTAAATGTTCTCTTATGAATTTGAGAATATTCTTAGGTTCAAGGGATGAAACCTGCTCTAGACTCAGCTCATAGTTCAAATAGTACTATCGGTTCCTATGCCCAATTTCATCAGGTGGTATTTGAGTTTACAGTGTTCTGTAAGGAACCCCGTTAGAATCCTTAGATTCGGTTTGCCTAAGCTTATGCACAATTTTGCTCTCCGAGTTTTAAAATCTTTGAGGAGCATTTTGGATTATCTTAGCTTTGGGAGGCTTTTCCAGAGGTTTGAACGTTTATGCCTCTCCTCCCTTCTCAGTTCTTCTTTTATAGAATGTGTGCCCAATTCGCAGAATGGTTCTAGTAATATAAATTTTGTGGCTGCACCCTGTCGCGCTAGACCATCGGCTTCTTCGTTACCCTGCATACCTTTGGGTCCTGGGACCCAAAGTATAGTCACAGTGTTATTCTTGCCTAGTTCGTTGAGTTTTGTTAGGCATTCCCATGTTATTTTCGATGATATCTCACAGGAGACTAATGCTTTGATTGCTGCTTGGCTGTCTGACATCACAACTATATCCTGACCTTTGTATGCACGGTCCAGATTGAATTGTGCACACAGCTGTATTGCTAGGATTTCTGCTTGGAAGACACTGGGTGTTGTCCCCATAGGTTCAGAGTGCTTGGTTCTTGGTCCGTACACCCCTGCGCCTATACCTTCCAATGTCTTGGACTCATCTGTATACCATGCTATGCTGTGTGGTTTCTTGACTTGCGATATCATCTCGCTGTCCCACTCTTTCTTGGTACTAAGCTTAATTCCGAAGTGTTTTTCGAAGTTATACCTTTTTACTATATCGTCTCTTGGTAGATCGATGTAGGGAGTGTGCTTTGCAATATCCTCCTTCTCTCTACTGCTGATAGTTTTACTTAAACCTGTCCCCCTCTTTTGCAATGCACAACAGAGTTCGCTTGGCTACTCCCTCTATGACAAGGTGTAAGGGTGTTAGGTCCAGAATTACTTCTAGTGCTGCTGTAGGGCATGTCCTCATGGCCCCTGTGATGCATACACAGGCCAGTCTCTGCACCTTTGTTAGCATATTCCTCATTGTGGTTAGCTTGGTTCTCTCAGCCCATGCTATTGCACCATAGGTGAGGATGGGTCTCACCATCATGGTATACATACAGCGGAGAATTGTTGGGTTACAACCCCAGCTTTTCCCCGCCAGGCTCCTACATACCATGAGTGCGCGCGTTGCTTTGTTTGTAGTTACCTCTGCATGTCTTCTCCAGAGAAGCTTTGAATCTAGTGTAAGTCCCAGATACTTTACTTCTCCTTTGAAGGGAATTACAGTGCCATCCATTCTCATTGTTCGGAGGTTTGGCAGGCTTCTTTTGTTAGTAAAAGGTACTATGGTGGTTTTCGCTGGGTTGATACTTAATCCTCTCTGTATCAGGTTACAGAGTGTATCCTCGAACTTCTCTCTCGCTATTAAGGCGATGTCGTCGGCGTAACCCTGACATTTTATGCCATTCTCGGTTAGCATTGTTAATAATTCGTCCACATCAAGACTCCACAGCAGAGCAGTGGAGAAAGGACTCCGCCTTGTGGGCAGCCTTTTGTTGTTTTGATCCTTATAGTGGTGCTACCCACTTTTGTTTCTGCAGTTCTAGTGCTAAGCATTTGGCATATCCATCTGCTGAGCATATCATTTTCCCCTTTTTTATGTAAAGACTTCTTCACAGCCTCGTGAGAAGTATTATCAAAGGCTCCTTCTATGTCTAGAAAGGCACATAGTACGATTTCTTTGTTTTTGAGAGCCGACTGGATGTTACTAGCCAGCTGGTATAGGGCAGATTCTGTAGACCTACCTGCCCTATACGCATGTTGGCATGGGTGCATTGGCGCCTTCTTCAGAATATCAGTTCTTATATAGTTATCTATTACCTTTTCCATTGTTTTAAGTACAAATGAGGTAAGGCTAATGGGTCTAAACGACTTTGGCAGCGTGTAGTCTGTTTTCCCTACTTTTTGTATGAAGGTGACTATGGCGCTTCTCCATTTCCTTGGGATATAGCCCAGCGCAAGGCTGCTTCTAGTTATTTTGGCTAGGTGGGACAATATAGTTTCTGCACCCTTTTGTAGAAGTGCAGGAAAGATGCCTTCTACACCTGCTGATTTGAATGGTTGAAAGGTTCTGAGTGCCCAATCTAAACGAGCCTAAGCATAAATGCTCGTTGCGAGTTCCATTCTTCTTGATTTGGAGCAATTTGCCTGTCTGCCGTCTCATACTGTAACGAACCTCCGGGGCGCTACAGATTGGGTTTTCCAGCCAGGGTATAACTCAGCGGCTGTCCGGGGTTCTGACACAAGAATTGTTGTGGAGGTTTTGGGTTGTGACCTCTTGCACTCCTTTTTTAAGGGAGCACTAGAATCGCGGCGATGTCCGAGTAGAAATCCTCTTACGGGTAGTGATGCTTTGCAGGTGGATGGCCGGTTCGTCCTGTCGGCCTGTCCGTCCGTGCGGTTTGCGTCGCTGGGGATTTCTTCGGGAATGGGATAGGGACGCTGGCGTGTAGCTTGCGATTCGTTTCGACGCGAAGCTTGGGTGACTCGGTGAATCGTCCAGCCTCAAGCGTGAAACAATTTTTGTTAAAGGGGTTATGCCTTGGTTTGCTCGTGCAGAGCTGTGGGAAAGCATACAGCGGGGCACGGAGATCTTTAACGTCTCTGGCCACGACGCTCGCCTTGTAATAGGATGTTTGCTGGCGTATAGCTGGCAAGGCGTTTCGACGCGAAGTCCTGAATTACTCCTAAGGAGCCATCTGGCCTCAAGCGTGAAACAATGTTTTTGTGAAATGGCCTTTTGGCGGTACTCGTGCAGATTACTCTCAACTTCTAGCTATTTCCAAACTACAGGATGATCGAAATGAAAATTCAGCACGTCTTATCCATTCAGTGTCTCGCACTCGACTCTTTATTTCAAAAAATAAAATCTCCTAAGTGGTGGCTGGCACCGGCGTCATGTGACGCATATATACTTATTCCATTTACGATAGTTATACATTCTATGCTTGTCTAAGCGAGAAACAAATATAATTTACACAATTTGATACACTCCATTTCTTATGTGGTGTATAAATGTGTGTGTTATATTTTGAGGGGAAGCTCGCTCAGTACTTTTGTATGTATGTGTTATTTTTTGATAACATAAATTTTCTTATATGAGTAACAATGTGAGTATGCTTTATGTTTCTAGCTTAAATATAATACAGGGTAAGTACTTTAGTTTAGTTTCAAGTATTAGATTTTAAGTGGTCAATTCAATCTATAACTTATTAGTATGTATATTGTGTATTACATATATATAGCTTAATAAAAATTCGAATAATGATGTTTTATAATAACAAAAATAAATATGTGTTTTATTATGACTGTACCTTGAGTAGCAGTCGGAATATGAATTTTAATGATTATATAAATATGTACGGTTACCGTGAGTGGCGTGATCCGTGGTTCATATGTGGCTGATGCAGCTGTTGTTTGTTGTCATCAGGCGGGGGTTTCGTCTTTGTTGGCTATGGGTACATAGCGTTACTGTTGTAGCGTTGACTGCTTTTAATGCTGGAGCAGCGTTGTTGTTGTTGTTGATGTTGACTATAAATGTGTAACGTTGCTGTTTGTTAAGCAGGTCACTTAGACTGGGGTAGTGTTGTTGTTGTTGTAGGTGCTGGCTATTAATGTACATAGCGTTGCTGCTGTTGCTGTGCGGTCGTCTGTGATTTGATTCACAGGGGCGCTGCAACGATGGGGTATTGCCTGGCTGCCGGTCATTTATGTAGCCGTATCAGAGTACGCCATCGGTAGAATCGTTTGGTGGGCTCTGATTGTGAGGGCCGGTTTTGACCCCGTCAAAAGGGGTCCTTACACCCCCCTGGTAGTTCGAGGGTAAAAGCGAATGCTCGTTGCTAATCCGCTGCTGTAGCTGTGGAGGCCAGGCTGGGTGGACTTCGTAGTGACTCTCTGTTTGAAAGTGCCTTGGTAGCGGTGGCATCGTTGCGGCCTGCGTTAAATCTATGGTCGTGGGAGTGGCTTCGTCTGGTTGGATGAGCCAGCCTATGCAGTTCTCCGGGAGCATCTCGTTGTGGGTTTGATATTGACTGCCGCTGTATTTGGGGTCTTCATGTGCGTTCATGTTGAAATCACTGTATGGCTCTGTAGTATACAGGTCGTTGAAATCACTGTATGGCTCTGTAGTACACAGGTCGTCGAAATCGCTGTGTGGCTCTATAGTGTACAGGTCCGGTTCTAGATCCCAGCCAGTGTAGAATGTTGGCTGTGGTTGACCTCCTTCGGTGATTACTGAGCTGCGTGGGCTCACGCATAGCTGCTCGAGGATATCTACCGTTTGTTGGATATCCGGTGTGGGCAGAAATGATGAGATCGCTGGCCCGCTGTCAAACATGTAGGGTGGCCAGGGGTAAGTGGTTGTATCGACGTGGGTGGGTGCTTGGCATGCACTTCCCGTTCGTGCTTTTGTAGTTGAGTGTGGTGGAGCTGTGTCCTTTTGTGTTAGCTCGAGTATGTCGGTGATGTCCGGCAAAGATGAAATCGAGCGTGGTTTGGCAACCGTGTCTGGTTGCGTTGCTGCTTCGCTGCTGTTTGTGGGTACTGCTGGCAGGGGTATTGGAGGCAAACGTTGACCTGCCAATTCCTGGATAAGCTTGCTTATTTGCCTGCGCTTTTGATGGCGAGTTCCGTGGCGAACCAGGTGGCGCGTTCGATGTTGGTATGCGGGATGTGGTTGGCGTCTTCTACAAATTTTTCCACATATTGTAGGGTGGAGAGCCCGCAATCCGTCATATTTCGCTGCTGTGGTACCACCCTGCGGTATCCTGGCAGGTTCTCGGCGGTGAATGTGGTGTGATTTCGCTCTGGGTATTTGGTGTGCAACTCCTGTGTGAGGTATTCACGTAGTGGCTGAAATACCTGGGAGCGGTCCGTGTACGCGAGCGAATCAAATAGCAGCATTGCTGGCTGCTGGTGTGCGGGTTGCGTGATGGCATGCGAAGCCGGTGTTGCGGTGGCTATTGCGCAAATGATCACTACAAACCAATGCAAATTTTGATTAATTGGTACGATGATGTACCGCTTGCTTAGAATATCGTGGCGGCGGGTCCAAGACTGGACCTCCTTGTAGCGTAGCTGAGCAAGTGACAAAGTTGTATCACGTGCTCTTCCTCTGGGGCGCGTGAGGTAAAAAAAATGCGGGCTGAATAAATGATATTCAGCTTGTTGATCGTCATGCAGTAACACCCGTTGAATCCACTTCAGGTAGAAATCAATGATCTTGTCGTTCACGTAGACGTCTGTAGCGAGACAGGCATAATCGTTCATTTCGATCGTGATTCCTCCTGGACCTGGTGGGTAGGTGAACAGATGCTCTGGGCTTTCGTTGTCGTCGTCGTCGCTGGACAGCTCTATGGCTGTCGTGGCTGTCGCTGCTGGCGCTGTTGTCGGCGTCTGTGCCGGCTGTTGAGCCTGCGTCGAGTCTTTGCTAGCTGCGAAGGGTGCACTTGAGTGATTTAGTTCGGCGTCGAGTTCTGCGGTTGCTTGGGGCAGTATCTACTGCATCTCGTGCTCGAGTTGCGCTGTGCATTTGATGGCGGGTGGTGTCACTACCGTCTGGTTGTAAAACCTGTGCACAAATAGGTCGTCGGCTGTGTATGGAGCTGACGGTGAACAGTTTGACCAGTTCGGCGTAGTGGTGGCCTCTTGCCGGAATGCTTGGTCAACGTTGATCGATCTGTCTAGGGCGGCCGAGGGGTTTTGGACCACTCGGATCGCTCCACAATGGACGTGGGTCGGATCACTCGACGGAGCTGCTTGCCTGGGGCGGCGATGATGCCTGCGATGGCGTTTTCGCACCTTGGGTGCTTTCGCTGCGACCTGTGCAGCGTGCTTCTCCTTTTCTACTCGCTCCCTCAATTTAGCGATGAATATCTGCTTATTCAGCTGTAGTTGGTCCATAATGCTGTGCTGGAGGTGATCTCGCTTTGCGTTGGTTGTTTTGAAAAAAACAGTTTGGCGTAATCTCTGTGGGTTGGCAAAAATACGACTTGAAAATATTTACTTTAAATTTACTGCGAAGTTTTATCGCGCTCGGAGACTCAATTGCGTTGTTGCTTATGAAACGGTCCAAATTGCAATGGTTTGTTTTGAAGTTATGTTCAAACTTTCTTTCGTTTTGTTGCGGTGTTGCCAGTTATAAATACTTTGCTGTATGACGCAGTTTGATGTGAGTTTACCATTTGATGTGCAGCCGGTGCATGATGGTTGAATTCTTGTGGTGAGATTGACAGAAAGTGTGATTTGGTTGTGCATCTGGCATGTAGCTCCGTAATTATGTCGTGTGTGATGCTTGCTTGAGAGTTTGCACTGTAGACGATGACTGATGAATGCATTTTGACGATCTTCTGTTTTTGATGTAAATTTTGACGATTTGGTGTGCATCTGGTGCGTGATGGTTGCATTACGACGGAAGTGTTGCCAGAAAAGTATGACTTTGCTGTACGTCTGATGTGTAGCTCAGTAATAATGCTGCGTGCGACACTTGTTTGGGTGTTTGCAGTGTAGATGATGACTGATGGCTATATCGTTGACGTGGTGGCTTTCCGTTGGTAGGCGTTGCTTGGTGAATGTAATTTAAAATACGAGCGGTCTGAGGGTTTTGACGCTCGTTGCATGTGTATAATGCAAATGCTAGTTGTCATGTTGATGACATGCTTCAGCGGGGTCATGTCGATAGCTGGTCGCAAGGTGATTAGGGCCGCGGTAGCTTCCAGTTGTTGACGCGGATTAGGGCCGTGGTAGCTTCCAGTTGTTGACGCGGATTAGGGCCGCGGTAGCTTACAGTTGTTGACGCGGATTAGGGCCGCGGTAGCTTCCAGTTGTTGACGCGGATTAGGGCCACGGTAGCTTCCAGTTGTTGACTCGGATTAGGGCCGCGGTGTGTGGGGCATTATGATGCGGGTTGACATGGTCGTCGCTGGCAAAGAACTTCTTCAAGCGCTGATGTGTACTGTGCTGCTTGATACCTGGATCCCAAATTGTATGATGCGCGTAAGCTGTGGCCATGGGCCCTTCGTTGTTTGCTACTTTGCTTGACGCGAAGTCATCCTTGGTGGGCGTAATTGGCCACTCGTCATTATTGTCGGGGGGTCGCATCTTCCATAGTCTTTTTATGCTGTTGTTGGTGATTGGCAAGAGTACTACATGAGAAAACGGTAGTGTGAGCAGTAGTAGTAGGAATATTTGTAGCAGTTCCTGTGCTGCTGTTGTCTTCTTATCGCGTGAAACTGGCGGTCTTTTGGGATGGGGCTGTACCATTGACCCGGTTGACTGCGTGTGTGTTGTCTGCTTATCTGGAGCCGGTGGTCCTTCATGTTTTTGTTGTCTGCATGGCACTGACGGCCCTTCATGGTATCGTTGTTTGGATGGCACTAGTGGTTTGTCTGGTGCTAGTGACCCTTCGTGGTTCTGCTGTTTGCTTGGCGTTGGTGCTGGTGACCTTTCATGGTTCTGCTGATCGACGGGAGTTAACTGCTTATCTGGCGCTAGTGGCCCTTCAAGGTTATGCGATGTAACTGCTTTTAGTGAATCGTCTTGCTTTCTGATTGAACACGCTTGAATTTCTGGCGGTCGTGCGTGTTGGGCTGGCGTGGCCTCCAGTGATTCTGGCAACTTACTTTTTATGAGCTATTAGCGATTATCGATTTTTCTGGCTCTGAGGTGTGGCGCAAAACTTTCACGTCGACTGACGTATCTTCGGGGTTTGCCGATGGCTCTGGCGTGAGGGTGCTCGCAGGTTGGGAGCTGGTGCCGATGAAGGAATCGATGGTTACCTTATTTTTTCTGGAAGCGGATCTTCTGGTTGTATCTCAAGTTTTTCTGGAACCTGGACGTCTTCCTGCCGGGGTATGGGTGGTTGTGATGGTTCAGGTTCGGCTGTTACTTGTCTCACTTCTAGGGGTTGCTCGCACTCTTGCGGGATGTCCAGTTCGAAAGGTTTGGCTGGCGCTTCCTGCGTTTGTGGCGCTGGCATGGGTTGTAGCTTCGGTGCTACCGGTTCTTTCATCTTAATAGCGATCGTTTTCGAAAGTGACGGCTGCTTTGGTGGCTCTGGCTCACGCTGTAACTTCGGTGTAGCAGGCTTTTAGCTCTTCGAGCGGTCGATTTAGGAGGGGGCGGCTGTTTTGATGGCGCCGGCTCTTTTCGAGGCTCGCTGTGGGCTGCTAGTCTAGCTTCCTGCTGGTGTTTTAGTCGGATCTGCTGCCGTAACTCTTCGAACATTTGTTCTCGAAACTGAAGTGGAGTTATGGGACTTCTTGCGACTCGTTTTGGGGTCGCTATTGCAACGACAGCTGTGGTTGCTTTCGGAGTAGGTTCCGATGGCTGTGTCACCGGGGGGCAACAGTTGCAATATGACATTGGTGGTGGTTTTGGCGTTGGTGACGTTGTTATGGGCGTGTAGACAACTGGAGCTTGGGTTGCCTGTGGCGTTGCTGGGCTCGTAGGCGGTTTTTGTTTACTGCGTTGTGTCGAGGTGGGGCTGTGGAGAGGGATGACCGCACCTGACCCTTTTGTGGGCGTGGTCCGTTGGCGTTTCCCGTATGCCTACGACAGCAATGAATGGTGCGGACGTTTCGCTTACCGCAGTCCCAACAAAATAGGGTTCTCGGGTTGGTGCATCGGTCAGAAGAGTGACCCTCTTGTGCACACTGGCGGCAGGCGAGTGCGCTGACCCGGGTGTCTGGCTGGCGTCTCTGTGGTTGGTACCGTACCTCTTGCGTTTGTGCGGGGTAAGAGGCTGTCTGACGTTGGTTCGCTGGGGATTTAGTGTCTGTTGGTGGTGCAGAGCGTCTGCTACCGATGCTCCCGAATTCTTCAGCGAGTTCTGTGAGTTCTTCTAGCGCGTTGAAATCCCTGCGACGGATGTACAGTTGGTACTCTGTGCGCATTCCTCAGTATATCCTTTCCAGCTCTTGTGCTGGTGTGTAATTTAAATGGCGCATCATATTCTGGACCGCGAGACGGTAGTCTCTGAACTGCTCTGATGGCCGTTGAAAACGTCGGCGTACGTCGTCCTCCAGTCGTTCTAGGTACCGGGGAGGCAAGAAGAAACGTAGAAAGTCTGCTTTGAATTGGGCCCATTCGTCCCATGGCTCCGGGGTGTATGCCTTCAGGCGTCTAGGCTCGGTGGAACTCTCGGTTACTGTTATGCCAGGAGACGTGGCTCTAGCATGTTTGCCTTCAAGTTCTTGTAGCCGTGTGGCGACTTCGTCCTCAAACGCGCCTTCGTTTACAAATGCTGCAAACCTTTTGCGCATCTCCTCGACGGTGCCAGTTTCTTCGAGGTTGAACTCCTTACCATATGAGAGGAGTTCGTCTTTCCGGAGATGGTGGATCCACGAGGTTCGGATCATGTTGCGGCGTCGTAAAACAATGATGGTTGAATCTAACTGCTGTGGTTTGTTGTCGTCAAACAAGTTCGCCGGATCTGTGTGATGATCGTAGGATTGGTCTCCTGGGTTCACGACGATTGTGCTTGCTTGGACGATAAAGTTGGCGCACAATAATGGGCCTTGAAACTGCTGTTGTTTTTAATTGCTCTATTAAAGATGATTGTACTCGTTTTCGTCAAACGAGTTCGACAAATTATGCCTTGTCTTTTGTAGGGTTAAAGATGATTACTATCGTCATTTTTGTTGAATTAAAGATGATTAATATCGTTAAATATTTTGTAGCATCCCGCTATCTTTTATTTTTATGTTGTATTAAAGATGATTAATTTTGTAGCATCCCGCTATCTTTTATTTTTGCTGAATTAAAGTTGATTAATTTTGTAGCATCCCGCTATCTTTTATTTTTTTTTTATGTTGTATTTAAAGATGATTAGTTTTGTAGCATCCCGCTATGTTTTATTTTTATGTTGTGTAAAAGATGATTAATATCGTTAAATATTTTGTAGCATCCCGCTATCTTTTATTTTTATGTTGTGTTAAAGATGATTAATTTTGTTGTATATGTTGTCTTCAAACAAGTTCGAAGATTTAGTGTGGTGGTCCTTGAGACCGTTGTCAGCGTATGGTCTTTCGGCGGTACTCGTGCAGAGTTGGAAGTGGGAAAACGGAGAGGAAAAGCTTTCGATGAAAGGTCTTAACTCTCGACGTTTTGCCCTAGCGTGAAAGGAATATAGGAAGTGGTGTTGGGTTGTGTTCAGGATACCTTACCGTCTTTGGTGTCAGCGTCCGACCGACCAGTTTCCAGATTACTCTCAACTTCTAGCTATTTCCAAACTATAGGATGATCGAAATGAAAATTCAGCACGTCTTATCCATTCAGTGTCTCGCACTCGACTCTTTATTTCAAAAAATAAAATCTCCTAAGTGGTGGCTGGCACCGGCGTCATGTGACGCATATATACTTATTCCATTTACGATAGTTATACATTCTATGCTTGTCTGAGCGAGAAACAAATATAATTTACACAATCTGATACACTCTATTTCTTATGTGGTGTATAAATGTGTGTGTTATATTTTGAGGGGAAGCTCGCTCAGTACTTTTGTATGTATGTGTTATTTTTTGATAACATAAATTTTCTTACATGAGTAACAATGTGTGTATGCTTTATGTTTCTAGCTTAATTCTGGTCAATTCAATGTATAACTTATTAGTATGTATATTGTGTATTACATATATATAGCTTAATAAAGATTAGACTATTCGAATAATGATGTTTTATAATAACAAAAATAAATATGTGTTTTATTATGACTGTACCTTGAGTAGCAGTCGGAATATGAATTTTAATGATTATATAAATATGTACGGTTACCGTGAGTGGCGTGATCCTAGGTTCATATGTGGCTGATGCAGCTGTTGTTTGTCGTCATCAGGCGGGGGTTTCGTCTTTGTTGGCTATGGGTACATAGCGTTACTGTTGTAGCGTTGACTGCTTTTAATGCTGGAGCAGCGTTGTTGTTGTTGTTGATGTTGACTATAAATGTGTAACGTTGCTGTTTGTTAAGCAGGTCACTTAGACTGGGGTAGTGTTGTTGTTGTTGTAGGTGCTGGCTATTAATGTACATAGCGTTGCTGCTGTTGCTGTGCGGTCGTCTGTGATTTGATTCACAGGGGCGCTGCAACGATGGGGCATTGCCCGGCTGCCGGTCATTTATGTAGCCGTAGCAGGGCCGCCATCGGTAGAATCGTTTGGTGGGCTCTGATTGTGAGGTCCGGTTTTGACCCCGTCAAAAGGGGTCCTTACAACACTCAGTTACTGGTGTGCTGCCCGGGAAATGAGTTTCTAGACTGGCTCGTTGATCTTCTCTAAGCGTAAAGCTTCCGTCCGGCAATAAAAGTGACATTCTAGTCTCCACTCTGCCTTTAGCCATTGCTTTGTGTATCCTGGCTGCTGCTGGCGTGGAAAAAATGTCTTCACAGAAAGTTCTAAAGCTCTGTCTTTTGGCTTTCCTGATTTCTTTATTATACTCCGTCAGAGTCGCCGTGTAGTTGTGCCATTCTCCGTTACGCTTTGCGGCATTAAAGCTGCATCGCACCTTCTTCCGGAGTCTGGTCAGCTCAGCGCTCCACCAAGGAGTATGTTTTGTTCTTGCCTTGTGCCCTGTTGGACAGCTAGATTCATAGGCATTATATACTGCATTGCTTACCTGCTCTTTATAGCATTCAAGTTCTAGGATGTTACTAATTCTACTTTTAGCTTTTACGTTCTGTAAGTTTTCTTTCAGGGTGTTGGTGTATGTGTCCCAACTGGTATTTCTTGGGTTTCTTTTGGGTTCTATCTCTTGACATTTTGCCCCAAATCTAAACTCTATTATTCTATAGTCAGACATTGAAGGTTCCATTGATACCCTCCATTCCCTAATCATATCCCCAACATCTGGGCTTCCTATGGTGAGATCTTAGACCTCTTCTCTAGCCCTAGTCACAAAGGTAGGTGTTACCCCCACATTGAAAAAGTCTACATTACTACTTAAAAGAAATTCTAAAAGGTACTCACCTCTGGTGTTGACGTCGGTGCTTCCCCAAATTGTGTGGTGCGCGTTCGCGTCACAGCTGATGAGTAGTGTAAGTTGCTCTTTCCTGCAGTGCTCCACAAGTCTTTTTATCTCCGCTGGGGGAATGTTGAGATCGTCCCCAGGAAAGTAAGCGGATGCGATTACTATGGCGCGGTGCTTGCCATCAGTTTCGAAGTGAGTCTCGATAACTGATAGGTCCCGCGTCATAAATTCTGAAAGACAAATATAATTAATATTTTTCTGCATTAGAATACATGCTCTGGGATTGATTGTTCTCTGGTCCCAAGTTAACTGACCCTCTTTGCAGTAGAGGCCACTGACTTTTCCCCTGTAGCACCAGGTTTCTTAGATCAGCATGAAGCCCAGTTGTTCTGTGGTGAACCTCCGAGCAATAACTGCCTATGCAGCTTTTGCATGATGGAGGTTCACCTGGGCACATCTCGTGCTGGTTACTGTGCTGATCATAGCACCGGGCTGCTGCCCCGTTCTTCTTCGGGCAGCGTTCCTCCTACCTCTGTTAGAGGTTCGCTTTTATTATCAATCGAGAGAGCAGCGAGGTTCATGCCCTCTGATTGATCTCCGATTGAAGGTGTTGTGGTGATGACCGAGACGGAGGTGAACTTCTCCGTAACAACTTCACCAGTTGGTTGTATTGGTTTCGTTGCGTCTTTCCCTTCATTGGAAGTCGCAGATGCGGCTTCTGTGAACGTTACCACTGTTGACGTTACAGCTGTGGGCACTGCAGCTGCAGATGTTGCTGCTTTGAAAGGTTTGGTCGTTGGTGGCGATTTTGTGCTAAGAACTTGCAGACTTAGAAGCAATAATAAATAAATCAACGCAAGATCTTACGCATAAAATTGATGTAGCTCAAGATCGTTTTTTAAGAAAAATAGAAGGCTCCCAGCAGCGGATTTGCCAGTGGCTACCATAGAACTAATACAGAATAAATTACCAGGTAAGGAAGCATTATTTTTTTCAAAAAGTAATGCGTCTGCATATAGCAGAAGTAATTAACTCATACCTCATTACCTGTTATGTAGCATACAAGGAAAAGTAATGCAGTGATTTTTATAACTTAATACAAGTAGTATGTTACTCCATAACTTCTAGGTAATGCTGAAGGGAGGCGATCACTTACCTCCTGTCTCATTCAATGTTAAATGTAAGGCCTTTTATGCATAGTAAGGTAATATAGTCGGAAGTAGTGGTCATTACAAGGTAATTGATGCTTCATATATTCGGAATATATTCCATCCGCTACTGGGCTATTACGAGTTTTTGAATGAGAAAGTAAACCGTGTTGAAAGGAATTCACCAACTGAAGCTCTAAAACGTGTGTGGTCTAAGGTTGCAGATAGAGACGGGGAGGTAGAAGCTCTTAAACGAGTAACAATTACTGAAGCCATTAGAAATGTAGAGACAAGCAGTGGTGCAGGAGCTTCATAAGCAAGCACGCAGACATTTTATACGGCGACGAGTGGAACCAAGGATAGAGACGATCTTTGGCAAGCAGATCTTGTTGAAATTATCTGCTTGTTCAAAGTACAACAAAGGTTATCGGTTTATTTTAACAGTAATAGACACTTTTTCAAAGTTTGCTTGGATTGTTCCCGTAAAATCTAAAGGTAGTGAAGATATTACTAATGCAATGATAGCCATTTTTTCGTAAAAGAGGATTCCAAAAAACTTGCAAACAGATAATGGCACAGAGTTTTGGTTTAAAACATTTCAAAACCTGATGAAAAAACATAATATTAATCACTTTTCTACATATAGCATCATGAAAGCATCTATTGTAGAACGATTTAATAGGACCATAAAAGGTATGATGTGGACAAAATTTAGCTTACAAGGGAATTATCAATGCATAAATATTTATAAAGATTTAATTAATGAATATAATAGCAAAAAGCATAGAACCATTGGAATGGCTCCAAAGTCGGTGAGCACAAGAAATTAAGACTCTATACTAAAACAAGCTTATAATCATCCTAAAATTTTTAAAAAAGGTAAACTAAAAATTGGCGAGCACGTTCGAATTAGCAAATATAAGCATATTTTTGCAAAAGGATATACTCCAAACTGGACAACTGAAGTTTTTAAAATTCGTTCAATACGAAACACAAACCCTGTAACATATTTATTAGATGACTATGAGGGAAACCCTTTCTTGGCGGATTCTATGAACATGAAGTAATAAAGACACATTTTCCGAATACGTACTTGATTGAAAAGCTTATTAAAACAAAGGGACAGCAAGCTTACGTTAAATGGTTAGGATTTTCCAGCCATCATAATTTTTGAATTAATAAAGATGAACTAAAACACCTAAAATAATAAAGATAAATACCTTTACTTAATAAAGAAAAACATTTTATTTTTTAGTAATGCAAATTTGGTTGGCTTTTTATTGAAATTTTATTTTATAAAATTTTTAAGTTGATTCTTTAAAAGACATTTTTTCTACAACACGTGGGCCATCTTCATCTTCTCCAGAGCTTTCATATAAGTTGTTGTTGTTGTTGTTGCTGTTGTTGCTGTTGCTGTTGTTCTTGTTGCTGAAACCGAAATTTATATTTTTCTTCTTCTTCTTTTTAACTATAAAGGAAAATATGCCATGCATATCTTTGGTTTTCAGTAAATTGTGTGGAGTCATTTAAGTAGTCCATCTGATTCTTAGTAATAATCAGTAGTGGGATTCTGTAACTTTTTCACAACTTGCGATCGGAATCGTAATTTGCGACTTTTTTCGGTTGTCATACCGAAAACGGTATTCACTAACTTGTACTTTGCGACAAAATTCGGTCGAAAAAAAGTTTACGATTTTAAGTGAAAAAAGTGGCAACACTACTTATATATCGGTAATAAATGTCAAATTTATTCAGTTTAAATTTAAATTTAAAATTGTTTGAACGATGTCTAAAGAGCAGCTAAACAATGGCAAATAGTAAGTTATGATCAATTATATATTGTGTTTGCATGTTTATTGATAATTATATTTACATTGCAGTTCTGTCGCTGCTGGTAATGTGCAATTATTTTAAGCGTTAGAAAGGGACCAAAAATATGTGGTTTGTCATCAATTTCCTTTTTCTTTTTGTGAGTAGCATTTGGATGGATGCTTCTGAAGAAACTTACAAAAATTCAGATTTTCGTCAAGACCCTCAGCGGTAAGACCGTCACTCTTGAGATTGAGCAATCGAAAATGTCAAGGCTAAGATCCAAGACAATGAAGGAATTCTCCAAGTTCAGCAACGTTTGATCTTTGCTGCTCAGAAGCCCTTTATCTGACTACAATATTCAGAAGGAATCCACACTTCATTTGGTGCTCCTTCTGCGTGGTGGAATGAACCCTCATTGCATATATTGGCACATAACTGCGCATAACTGCGACAAGATGATTTGCCGCAGGTGCTATGCTTGTCTGCACCCAAAAGAGCCACCAATTGCCGTAAGCAGAAGTGCGGACACTCCTGAGAAAAAGTTGAAGTAGACTACTGGAATCTGTCCAGTGATGTCTGTTGTGGCCATTATGGAGAAATATAGAACCCCGTTTTTTTTCTCTTTTTCTATGCGTACATATGCTTGCTACACATGCTTGCTGTCGAAATTGAATTTTTTCGTTATCAATAAGAAATTTTTAAGTTAAAATGTAAACTTTTTCCAAATAAAAAAGAAGTATGCAAATTTTTGTAACAAATAAAAAAAACGATTTTTTCAAATTTGTTTGCTCAGCAAAATTGTTGGCTTGAATAGAAAAAAATTTTTAAAGAAACCAAAATGAAAATCATAATGGTTCAAGAGTTATCAATATGAAAATGGGTTTATATATCTTGAGCAATTTTTTTTTCTGAGCTATAAATCTCTAAAAAAATTTTGCTCTACAGTATTCGGTAAAGTGGCAAAACTAATGTCACCACGAGATTCCTCATAACAAAATTAAGCAAAAAACGTTGAAATTATCATAAACATATTTTCGTGCCGCTCAGTGTTATTATTTATTATACGTTACTTATGTGAATAAATAAATTTAGTGCAAATTTTTTGAAAAATAAACAAGTTGATCAACAAGATTCTGTGTGGAATGAGTAATATTGATTAAATATTACTTTTGATATTCAACATTTGTTCATAAAAGTTTTTTAAGTGAACGATGCTGAAATAATGCGTTTTAGAATGCATATTGCTAAAGCTGAAGGTTTTCTCCGATTTCTTGTAATCGTTTAATCTGCAAGGCACTGTTAGTATTTGATTGAAATGAGTTTTCTGGTTCCTCTAATATAACTGTACTTAAGAGTATGTTGTGCAGAGCAGTGCACGCATTTATAATCATCCCTGCAAAACCAGATTCGTACATACGCACCCTTTATTGAGATAGACACCTCCATGTTACTTTAAGAACGCCAAAAAGCCTTTCTACGCAGTTTCTAGACTTGCAAAGGGCTTCAATATATCAAAACTTTGGCGAATCTTTAGACTGGTTCGGGAGATGAGCCATAAGTCAAGATTCTAGAGGCTAACCAGAATCCCCTGAAAATTTATAATATGGTATATTGTTACACAAAACTTAATTTTATAGTTCAAACCTATTACTAAAGTTCGATGATCCCCATTTTCAAATGACCGTTTAATTACATTGCGAATAACAGAAGATCAACAAATAAACAAGTCATGTCTGTAAGAAGATATTATATATAGTAATAACACCCTGTTTGATTACCCATCAAACAACATTTATAACTGCACCTTCTCTCTTTATATTTAAGTTACTACATAAATGTCAATATATAATGTTAGATGTTAAGATCATGGTCAAACTCAGGCAGTGAATAAAGTGACTTAAACTGAACAACTTGTCTCGTTAATATCTTACAATGTCTCGCATCATGGCAAAGAAGAATCAAAACATGAGCCTCAGTCGCTTGGGGCGTAGCAACCATTTCCAAATAACTAAAAGCCATTTAGAGCTAACAAACAAAAAAATAGAGATTAAAATTTGTTCGATTCAGTTAAATTAAAATAATTTGAAATTATTCGGTTCACTTTTCGTCAACAAAATATTCGTCGCAAGTTGTGCTATTCGTTTGCGACAAACTTCCGATAACTTCACCGACAAAATCGGAAAAAGTATTTACTGAATACCATTTTCCGAAAATTAACGCAAACAGAACTTTGCGACACCAAATATCGGCCGAAATATGTTACAGAATTCCACTACAGAAATCTTTTCGGTAAATAAATGTGAAATTCTTTATTTACAAGACATCTGATACTTTCACCATATTTTGTATCTATTCTCTGGATTCTGTTGACTTCATATGGGAAGTTTAGTTCCATATCCTTTATAGGTAAGTAATTAATACTAGGATTTTGAAAAAGATTTTGCAGACTGGCTTTCATCATTTTATTCTGTAAACTTCACGCTGTGATAGGTACTTTTAATCTGATTCTTAATATTTTAAAAATGGACTTATTAAGCATATTGCATCATATTATTTATTGATTTCTTATCAGTTGTCGTTATTTACATCCGGATATGTGGTAATTTCTTATCAGTTGCGGTTAAATGCGTATATAAAATCATAACTTTTATTGATGAATGCATGAATGTATGCATATATTTTTGTATATATATATATATTTTTATATATATATTTTTATATATATTGTATATAAACATATATATACATATAAAATATTACAGGATATGATGAAATACTATGGTATGCCAGGAGAAGTTAGAAAGAATAGTAAATATGTATGACTACATGATTCTAATTTTATAGAGACGTGTGCAAGATATAAATAGAAAACTATGATAAGAGCGATTTAGTTGTACTACATTCTTCAGTAAAATATGTATTGGGGGCAAGTTTTAAGAAGTCATGCTAAATACTGCTCTTGTCATGCACAGTGGAAAACTTTACAAATAATAAATGCTATAGTTTTGGATATTATGTTGCAGGTGTTTCTAGCCGCAGAAGGAGGGGTTAGAACACAATTTTTTTCTCTTAATAGAGGCCAGCAAATGCCCACAAACATACCAACATTTGAATTTAGTCACAATCAGCATATAAAAAATGAGGTTACTGGTGGTATGATATCGTTAGTTGGTACAGTTTATTTATTTATTTATTTATTTATAAACTATCGACAAAAATGTTTAACAGTCTATTTATTGCATCTTAAATTACACTAAAACAATAATTATAATGGAATTATTATAAGAATATAAAATTAAGGATTTATACAATACTCAATACAGTTTGCTTAAATGCCTCTCTATTTTGAGTGAAATCTATACGAGCACTTACACTGTTATAGACAGTGCACATGTTAAAAATCGGATCACTCCGGCCATAGTTAGTTCTATGGTGCGGAATGTAAAAAAAATCTCTTTGCCTAAAGTGTCTTTCCGGAGCATAAATATTTAGACGGGCGAGGATTGGCGCACAGTTAATATTATTCATTAAAAGATCTCGAACAAAAGTTATAAGAAAATATTTTCTTCTAGAACTCAACGATTTAAGCCCAATAAGTGCACATCGGGAGCATACTCTAGCATAAAATTCCAATTTAGTTTTTCACAACAAAACGAGTAAAACGTTTTTGGACTTTTTCCAATCTTGTACTATGCGACTCATAAAATGGGTCCCATATTACACACCCATACTCAAGTATTGATCTTATAATGGAAATGAAAAGAGTCTTTAAGGTATACGGGTCAGCAAACTCTCTAGTGTTGCGTCTAACGAATCCCATCATAGCATTAGCCCTGCTGATTATGTTGTCATAATGACCTGAAAATGACATCTTTTTATCACAGAGTACACCTAGATCAGATTTAGAATCTACTCTAATCAAGGCGTTGCATAAAATTGAGTAATCAAAAAACATTGGAGATCTTATCATATAAAATGACATTATGTTGCATTTTGACAAATTTAAATTCAGTTTATTTAGCATACACCATGAGTGCAGACTATTTAAATCACTTTGTAAACTCCATTGATCACTGAGAGAGCTTACAGATTGAAAAATCTTAACATCATCAGCGTACATAAGGCAATCTGAGTACTGTATAAAATTAGGAAGATCATTGATGAAAAGAATAAATAACAACGGCCCAAGGTGGCTACCCTGTGGCACACCTGAATGATTAATTATTGCTTTTGAGATCGTCTTTCCGATGCATACATTTTGGCTACGACCTAAAAGGTACTCACTAAGCCAAGACAAGAGTGAAGAATGAAAACCCATTAGACTGAGCTTATTAATTAGAATAGAGTGCTGAACTCTATCAAATGCTTTAGCGAAATCTATGAAAATAACGTCTATTTGTTTACCATTCTCCAATTCATTTTTTATTAAGTGGTGAAGGTGGTTATATAGATACAAATGTATACTCATTCAAATCCTCTTGCATTTTCCGTGAAATAGATGGATTTTTTGTCAATTCGTCAATTCTTATCATGTCATTTAAAAATATACCGTCGACAAAAGAACACATCTGTTAGAGAAAAAAGAAAAAACAAAATGAAAAATAATTTCATCATATTACTCACATATTTTTGTATTGTACAAGTGTTTTCAACTACAGTACCAATTGATTTGAATGAAAATTAATTTAAAAATACCGAGTTTGCTGTAAAATTACCTAATAATGATACTGTAAGCATACAACTAAATTTTAAACTTTTAAAGTTTAGTAAAGATTTAAATGTAAACGCCGAGTCAGCAACAGCAGTACAACCTCAGTCGGCTGGAGAGGAAGAGCGCCAGCCGCCTATAGATCAATCGTTTACAGCTGATGAGGCTATTGAAGCATTTAGGCAAGACTTAGTTAAAAAAGAGCAAAATATTTCCGGAATTATTGAGAGTTCACAACCATTTTACAGGCATTTTCAACTACAATACAAAGATAATATAAAATTGAGAATTCGCTGTACTGCAATTACTTGAAACGTCGATTAAATATTTCGTATTTTGAATATCGTCAAGTTGAATACGAGAGATTTTTAAGTAACGGTGAAATTGAGGTGGTTACTGGGGATGATACTACTTTCCGTTCAGATATGACATTAATCAACATTCAAGATTACAAACACGATTTGGAAATGGAAATATACTAAAATTTTATCAATCAGTTATAAATTTGCAGTCATCATGTTAAGAGGTGTAGAAGTTGTTATTTTTATTTCACAGAGTTCGTGTATAACTCTGTTTCTCAAGTGGCAAAAGATGAATACTGCTATAAAGATTTGGCTATCGCATGCATTTGTTTGCCTTTGCTAGCAACGTCGGAAAAAGGGGAGTTCTTGCCAATCTCTACAGGCCTACAACTACATACTTATCAGCATGCGAATAATTACTGCAAGAAAAAATACACAAAAAAAAAATTTACTCTGAGTTAACACCACATACCATTAGCTTAGATGTTAAAGCCAAGCTGCTTCTTCTTTTCCCCAACCATGGATCCATAAGCAGCGATTTTTTTCCTATTAGATCCCCAAAAAAACTATCACACAGCCAAATACGTTATCAAAACATGTATGAAAAATTACTCCATTTCAAGTTTCTGAACTTTTCATTCTTTATTTAATATTTCAAATGGTTTTAAATTTTTTTTTTTAATTCTTGTAAACTTATAATAAAACAGTTAAATGTTTAAATAAAATGTTTAGCATACCCAAAAGCTAAGTTACAAATCTAGTTGTTATTGCAAACAACAAAAATGTTATAGCCTGTAATCATCAGCTGTTTTGCTGGAGTACAAAATATTAACGTCAAAGACGTACAAATGTTCATAACTTATATATTCTATTTATTTATATATATATATTATATGTAGTACTAGTTATAAACTACTTGTAAAGAAATTGAAGTTTGTTGGAAACCTTAAAGCTTCAACTTTTGTTCTTCCTTTTTTTTTTTCTTTTTTTTTACTTTATTGTGCCCATGTTCTTATTACTTTAAAGCATGAATGACTTCTAAAATTATTACTTTGTTTTTTTCTTTCAACAATGCAAAACAACATATTTTTGTTCTTTTTTTTTCAAAGAGAGAGACTAACTTAAACTTTGTTTTTTTTTTTTTTTAATGTAATACACTACCCATAAAAAAATAATACAAATTTGTAATAACTTACATATATTACTCCAGCGATGACGTAGAAAGTACTTTCGGCGTCCAAAGCGATGAGAGTAGTTTTAATTTTGCATGGAATATGATTTAACATGTTAGTGGTTTTGTTTGTCGTTTCATATAATATTCATTTAAGCTCAGTAACTTTAAAGAAAGTTAAATAATTTTTGTATGGGTGTATCTATTATTATTGAAACATTATATTAACAGAATTCTCAAGCCAGTGTTTCGTTAACATTGCTTTCTCGTTACACTAGTTTTAAGCTTCAGATTTCAATATTTTGTTTTGTTGTTGTTTGTTTTTTTTTTCTTTTATGATAAAGAGAGATCTAAATTGTATAATAAGCAAACTGCACTTTTTATAAGAAAGAAAAACTCTATCTTTAGGATGATTGAATAATACATTAGGGTGTGTACATTTGTACTCGTTTTTGTTTATTTTAGCAAAAGGATTTAAGTTTCTTTTAACTATTTTTTTTTTTTTAGTTTTTTAACTTATTTAACAAAACTAAACTGGAGTATGCTCATTATTGATTTCCTCGATAGCTACCAATTAGCTTCCAATATGACAAGTCAAATATTCTAAAGCAAGTTGAGGTATTTCTTCTGATGCTACCCGTTGCGGTCTGTATTGGTTTACGCAGCGTTGTAATAATTGTTGCTGTTGTTGTTATTGTTGTGTTCGCGCTAGTTGTTGATCATAGTGGGGGTGTTTAGCCTTGTTGCATAGCGATGGAAATATGGTTGTCGTTGATGGGTGTGTTTGGTATTGTGTTGAAGTACACCACTATAGAATTGCATAACATGGTACGCAAAATGGTCGAAAACTTGAGTATATCTTTTGAAAATTGCGTATTGTTTTAGAGTGGCGGTTTGATGTAGATACGATAGAGACTCTTTTGATAATGACTGACCGAGGTGGATGGATTGAAGTGATACTCGCGCAATGTGTTGGTAATTTCATTCAATATGCGCATGTATTTTGGATTTTGGAAGATTTTCGTACTTTTAGCAGTTAGTTTTGATGGTGCTGGAGGTGCGTTAGTATTCCATGTTTTGATTTAGTTAGCTGAGTCTGTATCTTTTTGCTGAACACGGTCTGTGTTTCGTCGCCTTCGGATGGAGTGTGCAATAAAAGCAAACGACTTGGAGATACTCGATGACTATCGACTGTGGAATTATCTGCTGGTTCGTTTGCAGGATCGCCAGTGTAGGCACTCATAAGATGGTCCAATGGAATACGCAGTTTTTATTTTTTATATAGATTTTATTTTTAGGAACACAATTTACAAGAAGCTTCGAATATATTTTTGAATAATAATTTTACATTAAACTTTTTATAGAAAATTCGACATTGCGCATCGAAGAGAAAATTTATGAATATGAAAAATAATTGACAATTTTTTGAAGATTGAAAATTGACAGTTTTTAAAATTAATTTTTTAAATTAATTTTTAAATCTTAACAAAGTACTTAACTTAAGAGTGTGTGAATGTGTAAGTTATTTATATGTGGTGGTAAGGCACCACACTTTTACCGCCCACAAATCGATAAAAATGCTATATTTCAGATTTAATCAAATGCCTGCAAATAAATAACATTTCTATTTTTATTATTTTTTCCAGGAAAGGTCTAAAATATCGATTTTTCTCTCGAAAAGAAGGCCAAAAGTTTTTTGTTGTAAAAAAAATTATTGTATATGCAATTTCAATTCAATTCAATTTATTCGTATAGTTGTAAATATAAGTACACTAAAGGCCATTTTGTTCACAAAAGGCATAAATGTGATTTAATTCGGGGATAACTATCTCTAGATTAATTTTATACCAAGCGTATAAGTCGGGAGATAAAAAAGTGGTTTTGTCCACATTTTATCCCGGCTTTATGCTTAAAGCATAAATTCGCTCTCAGTTTATATCGATTTCCATTGGAATGTAAGAGTGTTGCTCATTAATTAAAAAATGTGTGGGGATTTTTGGTTTATTTTTGCAAATTTGGGGGTTGGAGTGAACACTAGGTAAAAATGGATCGCTGATTTTGCATCTGATGTCAGAATTTCAAAATTCTAACATTTTTCTACACAGGGCTGCCAACTAAACATTTTTTTTTTAGAATTTTAAACATGAAGAAACAGTATTGGGGGTTACTTCTTTCGAATCTTGTGTCAGAATTTTAAAATTCAAGATGGCGGATAAAGTTGCCACCTAATTTCTTGTTTATTTATGCGAATTCAACTCTGGGAGACACACTAGGTAAAATTGGGTCGCTGATTCCGAATCCGTTGTCAGAATTTCAAAACTCGAAAATTTTTCTACACATAAGGCTGCCACCTAAAAATGTTTTATTTTAGGAATTTTAAACATGAGGAAAGAGTATTGGGGGTCGCTGAGTTCGAATCTGAAGTCAGAAATTTAAAATTCAAGATGGTGGATAGGGCTGCCACCTTAATATTTTGTATTTTTATGAATTCGTGGCTGGCAAAAAAATGGTATGCCAAAAATGGGTCGCTGAATCCGAATCCATGGTCAGAATTTTGAAATAATAGGTGGCAGCAGCCCTATTATTATAAAATTTTATCATTTTGAAATTCTGACCACGGATTCAGATTCAGCGACCCATTTTTACCTTTTAGACCGCACCAGCCCCGAATTCATAAAAATACAAAAAATTAAGGTGGCAACCCTATTCACCATTTTGAATTTTAAAATTCTGACTTCAGATTCGAAATCAGTGACTCCCTAATACTGTTAAATGATGTTTAAAATTCTAAAAAATACATATTATTAGGTGGCAACCCTATTGTTTCAAAACTTTATCATTTTGAAATTCTGACCATGGATTCGTATTCAGAGACCCATTTTTGGAATAGCATTTTTTTTTTGCCAGCCACGAATTCATAAAAATACAAAAAATTAAGGTGGCAACCCTATCCACCATCTTGAGTTTTACATTTCTGACTTCAGATTCGAACTCAGCGACCCCAATACTCTTTCCTCATGTTTAAAATTCCTAAAATAAAACATTTTCATGTGGCAGCCCTATGTGTAGAAAAATTTTCGAATTTTGAAATTCTGACAACGGATTCGGATTCAGCGACCCATTCTTACCCTTTAGTTCGCGCCAGCACCGAATTCGTAAAAATAAAAAATTAAGGTGGCAACCTTATCCAAATTCTTGAATTTTAAAACTCTGACACCAGATTCGAAATCAGTTACCCCCAATACTGTTTCCCTATGTTTAAAAAATCTGTATTTTCAATATTTTGACACCAAGTAAATAAAAAATATTAAAATGAGAGTGATGAGAGCGAATTAAAAATCTTAACTCACCAATTTTCACGAGTTAAATATTCTTCGGGTTAAGCTATCTCGCCACCATTTTTATCTCCAGCTTGAAGAGTTAAATGCTTAACTCACTGTGATTAAATGAAAAACTGGAAAAATCATGGAATTAACTCGGGGATAAATTTATCTCTCTGTGAACAAAATGGCCCTAAGAGCTATGCTCTTTTATAGTACAATATAAAACATTAGAATGATTAACTTACTTTAATCTGATAATAATAACAACTCATTTTAAAGACAAACAACTTAATTCTAATACAAAAATGACTTAATGCTCTTAAAAACTACTAAGTTAAAAGTTAAGAATATAATGTATAGACTGAGTGAAAAACAGAAATCATTAGAGAAAGTACTTAGAACAAGAGCATAAAGATACTAAAGAGTAGAGAAAAAAGATAAAATAGATTGCCTAAAAGAACCTCTCCCAGTGATTTCCCTAAGCCTCCGTGGCAGAGAATTCCTTAACCTTATGGCGTTGATGCAGAACATTTATGAAGATATTAGCTAGTTTTGCCTCGGAACTATTAAAACATGGCTTCTTCTGGACATACAAAACTGGAGTTTTTCATAAAGATATCTAGGTGTTTTCTCATGAATTAACTTATGCAGGTACATACAGTTTCTGGCATTGAGATAAGCAGTCAAGTCACTTCCAAGTATTGCATTCCGGAAACTAGACAGGTGATCAAATTTACGAAGGCCATACACATAGCGTGTGGCGTAATTAAATGCTATTTGAAGTTTTAACTGGGAGGAAGAGTCAAGTTTACTTTATGCCACCTCAGAGTAGGTTATCACAGGTAGATTAAGTTGTATAACCAACTTACGCCTAATACTAACTGGAGTCACGCTTGCAGACATTCTTAAATTACGCAATACATAATAAACTTTTTTGACAATACTATTAACATGATCAGCACATGAAAGCGAAGAATTAATATAGAAACCAAGATTTACAATTTTCGACACAACAGTTAGCTTGTTAGGAACAAATCAGGGACATCATTAACACAAGTTTTACCTCTACAGATAGGAAGTACATATGATTTGGAAGAGTTTAGAAGAAGATCATTGCTATTTGCCCACTCACTAATGCTGTTGAAGTCCTCATTCATTCTGCAGCACAAGTCATCAACCAGTCCAGTTCTTCTAGATAACTACATTTGGACATCATCAGCATATGCATGGATAGAGGCATGACTGCAGACAGAAAATATGTCATTTAAAAATATAGAGAATAGGAGAGGGCCAAGTATAGACCCTTGTGGTACGCCACTTAAGACAGATTTATACCCTGAGGACAATTGACCAGCTTTAACTTTTTGAGACCTATCACACAAATAACTGGAAATAAGATTTACAGCACTATCACAGAAACCAAATAGATACTTAAGCTTACTACACAAATGTTGATGTTTTACTTTATCGAAAGCTATTGAAAAGTCAAGCAAGTCAACAAGAGCGGACGAATACCCGTGTCCAGACCTAAAACCTGATTGAAAAGAGGATAGCAGATTTTTATCAACTAAATGATTAGGTATTTGATATTGAAATTTTAATTTTTTAAACTCTTTCATATGGACTTTTAAAGTTTTCATATTTCATAAACATTTTCAGTGCATTTTTTTACTTACTTTTGCAAAAACAATATTTTTATTACTTAGTGTATATACTTTCAAACTAAGAAGATACAGTAAAAGCTCACTTTTTTGCAGGATTTTTATCTGAGGATGCGTTAGAAATTATTGTTGCTGGTTCTGATGATATATGCAATTAAGTGAAACCCACTGTGTTTTTTCAAGCATCTATAGATAAAATTTTCACAATTAAATAACTTTTCAATTATTTTTTCATCATCCAGTTCTTGTGCTATTCCACAAACAAAACATAAAAAACATTATAAGAGTTTATCACTAATGAACATTTCGCAAAGTTCTTTTTCGAAAGCATTTTCGCTCAACTTGCTTATACGACCGTCTAATTATGACTGAAATTTCTACCAAACAATATGTGTTGGTTCTATGAAGAAGTTTTATTTCATGCTATTTTTATAAAAATAAATTTTTTCCAAAAAAAGTTTCAATATCAATGTCACTTATTAATTTAATGTTAGTAGTTTTAACTGAGCGATGATTTTTTTCTTCATTACAGTCAGCTAAAGTAGGAGAATACGAAACTAACAGAAATAAGATAAACTTTAATACAGACATCACCCTCGTAGTTGTTTTTTTTAGTTTAAAATGCAACCGCTTCCGAATTAGCAAAATTTTGAAATTTTTTCTGGTTATACAATTATCTCTCAGACAATATATTTTTTTAATATTGTCCTTTAAAATCCAAACACTTCTGAACTAGAATTAACTTTTGTATTTAAAAATTTTGAATATTTTTCTGGTTTATTTTTCCACAGTGAAAAATGCAATATTCTCTAACTAAAACTCTTAACAGAAACTCTGGTAAGAAATTACTTTGGTAAGGTAAATAACTCGAAATTTCTATAAGTTGGTAGATAGTATTTTTATTTACGTAGAGTAAAAAAAAAATTCATAAAAAACATTTCTTTTATTTTATCACTGCAAAAATGTAGCAAAATGGAATTTAATTTCACGTTTACACATCGAAAAGAAAATGTACTAGTAAACTTGTACCTGTAAACTTGTACCTGTAAAATTTTCACAAAACGACAACGCTATTTTGTGTAATTAAAAAATTATACATTGTCGTTGCAGTGTATATAAATGCTTTTTTAATCATTTAACTTTGTACAAAATCTAAAATGATTTTAACATCAGGATTTATTTTTTCAGATATTCCTATTTATAGCCATATCGTAAAATTTATACTTTCTAAAACTAATTTATTTTGCTATTTTTTTAGGTAGCGTATAGATTTGTCACCATCCCGATTCAGAGTTATGGCATTCTTTGTGTAATTTGTGGCTCCAAACCATTATACAATGATTTAAAAAACATCGCATACAAAATATTCGACAATGAAACAGTCTCGCTACAACACGTGCAAAGAAGCATACCTAGGAATATTGCTGAAAATATGGAACTACACCGATATGTGAAAGGGTATATTAATTTTTTTTATTTGTTCATTTCACATAATAATGTGTACAATTAAGAATTCAGTCTTGTACATCCACATAGACAGTATAAAAAACAACTTATAATATTAACGACTTTAAAATTATTTGTGATATGATTGGAAGTAGGTATGATATGAGAGTTCTGGCTTAAGGGAAGGTTCTCCTGGATTTTTTTGAAAAAATCCATTTTTTTTTTTACATAAAATGAAAGTTACATATATGTAGAATGTTTGTGCCAAACGATATTTCAATACGACGCGTATTTCTCGAGCTAGAGCGTGTCAAACGTACCCATGTCACGCGCGCGTACCAACTTTCTAAAAACTTTAAACGCGTTTTTCTCGGAACCATGTTTTCCGATTTCCTTCATTCAAAGAATGTTTGAAAGTATATACTTTTTTGTACGCCTGGAACCTAACATTGGCATAAAAAATTGTTTATTTATAATTTTTAAACGAGATCTAAGTAAAAAAAAAGCAAAAAATTTCAATTTTTTTTTAAAAGTCCATAAAATTGGTTTTTTTTTACCAAACTTAATGGAAGTTAGGTTCCAGGCATATGAAATGTTATCAATTTTAATAAATTTTATACATTTCTCATTTCAGTTCACTACCTGAGGCCCCACACTGTCCGCGGGAGGTCGATGTTTTGCGCGCAGAGGTCGACGAGATCCGCCATTTTCAAGCCGCCATTTTGAATTTTTCAAATATCTTTTTTTTTTTACTCGTCAATAAACCACAAATCAAAGTTCAAAAGCATAAGTTCGTATGTCTTTTCATTTTCCCACAAACCATTCTCAAATTTTGCTTGTTTTTCGGCCAAATCCAAAAAAATCCAGGAGAACCCTCGCTTAAGGATCTAGGATTGAGGATTGATGGAGCAGGAGAAATAGCAAAGGCACAATCCCAGAATTAAGTATTGACGGAGCAGGACTAAAGTAAATATACAAACCATTTCTGGCGCAGAATTAAGGTGGTGAATAAGTGTAGGTGAATTTTGATGGGTGGTAAAAAACTTTGAGGGAATTTTGATGGCGAATTTTGACAGGCGGACGTAGGAGTCAAATCTGGAGGAATTTTTAAAGGAGCAAAGAAACCACCACAAAATATTCTATAGATAAAAGATACCACCCTATAGATATAAGATATCACATTTTAAAACAAGAAATCTAGGAAGAAAAAAGACAACAAATGCTATGAAAATAATGTTATTAAAAATTTACTAAGCTAACACACCCTATAAATAAAGGGTGTTTCATTAAGACGTGTGGTGCTTTGATTTTGAATAAAACGCAAACGGTTCGCAATTTTTCCAAATATTTTATAGGATTATAATAGGATTATGTGTGAAAATTTATTTCGTGGATATGTTTACCGCGACTATTCCGTGTATATTTCACTCTTTCGTCCATATTTTAGATGACATTTTGTAGAATGGCCTCCGGAATGGCCCAAAACACCGATGTAATATTGCTTTTCAAATCTGGAATCGTCTTCTGATCATTCACATAAACTTAATCTTTCGTGTAACCCCACAGAAGAAAGTCTAACTGCGTCAAATCGCATGATCTGGGCGGCAAATTCACATTATCGCGACGAGAAATTACACGGTTCGGGAATTGTCTACGTAAAAAGTCCAAATTGAGGCGAGTTGTGTGTGGTGTTTCAACCTTCGGCACAAACTAGTCCTCCAACATAGTGTGGTACCGCTCAGAGTTGACATTTTTGGTGTTTCCGTCCTCATCTTCGAAAAAAACGGCCCGATGATGCCTCCGACCCATAAACCGTATAAAACAGTGACTCGCGGTGGATGCATTGGCTTCTCCACGATCACTAGTGGATTTTCCTAGCCACAGATATGGAAGTTTTGCTTGTTAACATAGCCGTCGAGGTGAAAATGAACCTCTTTCGAAAATATGATTTTTTGAAAATGGTTCGCATGGGACCAATATTTAGCGTCAGCCAACGCCACTTCGGAATTCAAAGGATCCACCAGATAGGTTCCCCTTATTTCATAGCACAGACCAACAATTAAATTTCAATTGAGCTATGTACTCGACCGTGACAATTTCAGCCACTAAAACTGCACATGACTAGGTTATTTGAAATAACCATGGGTCATATCGGTATAAATACCGATAATAGAACCCTTATTTTTCGGCACGCAACTTCGTCGTCATGATCAAAGAATGGACAATCTTTGTCATGAAAAACTAGGAGAAGATGCAAACCATGTGGTACTGTCGCATATGTTATCAGGTTCCCCTATCATTAATCGACACTACTCAGATTGTTTAGGTTTCCCCGTCACCTGGTGGAAATTCCAAAGGTAACAGTATATTGATCCGGTAGTTGCTAACCTTCCTAACATTTACTGTATGAAGTTATCGAGAAACATCTACTATCACTCTCTTAGTAATTTACGGAAGTTACCAACCCGAGGTTAACATGGTGTAACTCGCACCGACCTTCATGGTCTCCAACCACCACCAGAGTGAATTAACCCTGTCAAGAATTGTTCATGACTAGGTTAATTAACCATTTTTTCCCGATAATTTAATACCGCCAGAGAAACACAATCCTATTTACGCAACTTCGTAAGCTTAATAAAGCCTTATTAAAAGCCTCTTTCGGAAAACTAGGAAGCGTGCCGTAGTATATCAATTGGCCTATACTAGGGTCAAGGATTCTATGTCTCTTACATAGAACGCTAATTCTAAAACAAAAGGTCTGTAGCCAACGATAGATCACGTCTCCTCGTCTTAATGGATGACTGCCCCCGCTCTTCAAGTTATATTGGATTGATCGTCCATCGAAGGCATTTAACAATAAACTATGTTATGATAACTTAATACCAAAACAATGCCCTATCCAAGATTTGGCACCAACGACCAAGATTCAAGATTGACCTTTTGTTTCACGGAAATCAGATGAATCATTCAAGAGCCGTGCTTCAAGAATGAACTCATTTTGAGATCAATTCATGGGCCGTGCCCACAAATTTCTACCCAATATCCAACCATCACACTTTTTCCTGGCTTTGGCTTTACGTAGACCCCTGCCGCAGTATGAAATGCTGTCGTAATATTAAAAAAAAAACAGTGAATGCTATCATCGATTTAAGTAAGATCTAGAATTAAAAATCTAGAACTTTAAAAGGCGTTAGCTTTAGTGCGTTATTTCCTCATCTTTTTTATTGCAGAAAAGAGTGTCAGGTGTGTTCTTTACAGATTTTTAGTTAACAACTTTTTTTTCTGATGTTTTTTTCATTATTACAACTGAAGACGCACTACTTGATTTCTGTACATCGATTTACAAAGGTCTTGATGATAAGAAAAATTGTGCTGGCCTCTTTGTTGATATAACAAAGGCTTTTGACATGGTTGATCACAATATTCTTCTGAAAAAACTGCATAATGCTGGCTTTCGTGGCTTTATTTACAATTGGCTTATGTCCTTTTGGAATTGCAGAAAGCAGAGAGTAAAAATTTGTAGCGAACTAAGTGACTCTAAATGTATAAATATAGGAGTTCCCCAAGGCTCTGTACTTGGTCCGGTTCTATTTCTAGTTTATATTAATTCTCTTTTTTCTCTAAATTTTGCTGGTAAAGTTACTGCTTTTGCCGATGATCTAGCCATTGGGTATGCATCAGTTAACCACCTTAACTTAATTGCAGATATAAATCATGACGTTTATTTACTGAGAGTTTGGTTTGCAAAACATAAGTTAATTGTTAGCAGGAAGACTGAACTAATGTATTTTAGCTTATGTAATATAGTATCGCCGGAAATTGATATAATTTTTCATGGTTATGATTGTTGTCGATTTAGAATAACATCGGATACGAGTCATGACATAGGTTCAACCTATTACAGTAAAATTCCTTGCAGTAATAATTGCTTTGTTGTCGAAAGAGTTCCTTGCTATAAATATTTAGGAGTAATGGTTGATGAACATCTTTCCTGGACCGCACACATTTCATTGTTGAAGAAATATCTTTTTTCTTCATTACGATGCTTTTATAAACTAAGACATTTTTGTTTTGAAAGTACATTAATTAAAATATACGACGGGATTTTTCATTCAAGATTACAATATGGTGTGAGTTGCTGGGGAGGTGCTTATCTGAATAATATACGTCCCCTGTTAATATAACAAAAGTCTGCCGTTAGAATAATCTGTAAAGTAAATCGCTTGACTGCATCTATTAGTCTATTTAGGCATCTAAAGATCTTACCATTAAGACATCTTTATTATTTTAAAGTTCTAAAAATATTTTTTAAAAGAAGTGGGTATATGCAGAATCCCATATATGGTAATTACAACTTAAGAACGAACCAAAATTCTACCGTGACTGTTCCAGTTTTTCGCACAACCCACTATCGTAGCTTTTTTCGATTTTATCTTATAGACTTTACAATAGACTCCCTGCAAGCATACGCCTTGAAAGAAATTTGAGTACTTTCTTAAGAAAAATAAAATTGTGGATCTTTGAGTTAGATCACTCGGAGGTTGAATTTTTGTTGCGCTCCAGTAGCTAATTTTTGTTTGTTCTTTATTTTTTAGACAGAAATAATTTTTTTTCTCTTCTAATAATAATTGTTAATTTTTATAACTTTTTTTTAATGATATTGTTTGATTCAATTCACCCCACAAAACACTTTTTATGTTAACACAATTAATTTAGTTTTATATATTTATTGAAGTGGCATTTAACACTATTTATTCTAATACTAAATGTCAATACTATTCTTATAAGTAATAATTGTTCTAGTGATTGTATTTTTAATAATCTTGTCAAAACTTTTTTACTATGAGAATAAAGAATAATAATAATAATAAATAATAATAATAATTATTTTTATATTACATCAACGTCGAAATAGCTATTGAGTTTAGTGTTGCCATAAAAAAATTTCAGAAAGAAAGAAATACGAATTTAAAGAAATAGTAAATTTTGTTCTCAGCTCGTCGGATTTATTTATAGACAATTTAACCGGGAGCCAATTTCCTTTAAGGGAGATTATCTGTTTAAAACCTTATTAAAGAGAGTCACATTAGATTTTATTTTTTTAGAAAACTACAAAACCTATGACTCTTAAAACTTTTTACAACAAAGTATTTACCTGGAACATAAAAACTAGACTAGCATTTTAATTAAAAGTTTAGAAACTGAATTTTTTTTTCTCTAATATTTTTTAAAATCTAATCTTACTAAAGCGCTCCTTTTTCACCATTTCCGATATAATTAAAAAATATACTTACTTACTTAGTTGGCGCTACAACAGTATGTCTGTCTTGGCCTCATCTAAGAATTCACGCCAGCCATTTTTGTCTTTCGCTTGTTGGCGCCAGATGGAAATTCCAAGCTTCGTTAGGTTGTCCTCAACTTGGTATTTCCAACGAAGATGCGGTCGTCCTTTTCTGCGTTGACCGCCGCTGGGTACCGAATCGAATGTTTTCTACACTGGAGCATCGTCTTTCATGCGCTGAACATGACCTAGCCAGCGAAGCTGCTCGATTTTAATGCGCTTGATTATGTCGATGTCAGCGTACAGCTCATACAATTCATCATTCCACCGTATTCGGTACTCGCCATCGACGCAGATTGGTCCGTAGATCTTACGAAGAATCTTTTTTTCGAATGCTCCTAAAGTCTTTTCATCTTAACTGCTCAGCGTCCAGGTTTTTGATGCATAAAGTAGGACGGGCATTTATAGAGCGTGATTTTCGTTCGTCGAGAGAGGCTCTGCTTCTCAATTGCCTACTGAGCCCAAAGTAACACCTGCTGACAACAGTTATTCTTCGTTTGATCTTAATGCTGATGTCGTTGGTTGAGTTTATGCTGGATCCCAGATAAACGAAGTCCTTCACAACCCCGAAGGAGGTATTGTTAACTGTAACTGTAACGTGGGTTTGTAGTCGACAAAAAGATGGTGGGTGTCGACTTGTTTTTCTTGAGTCTTCTCCAAGATTTGTCGTAGCGTGAAAATCTGGTCGAAGACGAACTTTCTAGGTCTGAAGCCACACTGATAAGGTCCAATCAGTTCGTTTACTTGGGCTTCAATATTTCACATAAAACGCTCGACAGGACCTTATACGCTATATTAAGATGGCTTATCCCACGGTAATTGGCACAGATAGTGGGATCGCCTTTCTTGTGGATTTGTGGGTTTGTAGTCGACAAAAAGATGGTGGGTGTCGACTTGTTTTTCTTGAGTCTTCTCCAAGATTTGTCGTAGCGTGAAAATCTGGTCGAAGACGAACTTTCTAGGTCTGAAGCCACACTGATAAGGTCCAATCAGCTCGTTTACTTGGGCTTCAATATTTCACATAAAACGCTCGACAGGACCTTATACGCTATATTAAGATGGCTTATCCCACGGTAATTGGCACAGATAGTGGGATCGCCTTTCTTGTGGATTGGGTAGAGCACACTGAGATTCCAATCGTTCGGAATGCATTCTTTTGACCATATTCTGCATAGAAGTTCATGAATGCATTTGAATAGAGCTTCGCCTCCGTTCTTAAACGTCTCAGCAGGTAAGCCATCAGCTCCCGCGGCTTTGTTGTTTTTAAGCCAAGCTATAGCTGTCAGAACTTCATCATAGTCGGGCTGCGGAACTTCGGCGCTGTCATCAGTAATATCATCTCTATTGGCGGGATTGTTGTCAGCGTCGCCATTTCGAAGCTTAGAGAAGTGTTCCCTCCATAACGTCAGTGTACTTTGGATATCTGTCACTAGACTCCCGTTTTCATCCTTGCAGGAAGAGGCCCCGGTTTTAAAACCATCGGCAAGGCGTCTTATTTTTTCGAAAAATTTTTGGGCCTCATTCCTGTCACCACGCACTCAATCTACTCCTGCTCGCGCTTTTCTGTCTCTTTTTTCCGCCTGAAAATACGTCCCTCTTCCCTCCTCTTTTCTTTGTATCGCTCCTTAGCAGCGCGGGTTACTACCGACTGCAGGGTGGCTTTGTAGGCGGCGTCTGCAGTGACGTCGCGACACTCCTGATCGCAACTCTGGTTTCGGCGAGGACGGTGGAAGCCAATCACCTCTTCAGCAACCGCACGCATGGAGTTGGAAATGTATGTCCACTGCGCGCATATATCATCGAGTGGAGGAGTGCTTTGAAGCAGGAGTGAGAGCCGAGTGGCGAAAGCTTTGGCTGTCTGTTTCGATTGCAGCTTGTCAACGTCTAGCTTTCTCTGTGTAGGGTTGCGTGTGTTCTAAGCTGCGCACAGACGTGTACGGATCTTAGCTGCGACAAGATAATGATCCGAGTCAATGTTTGTACCACGGATCGTGCGTACATCCAATACACTGGAAGAGTGCCTTCCGTCGATGAAAACGTGATCACTTCGATTTTTTGTTTTTTGGTCAGGGGACATCCAAATGGCTTTATGAATATTGATATACTTGTCAATCAGTCAATCAGCCTCATTCCATTATCAGAGGTGTTTTCGTGGAGGCTGAACATTCAAAATGTTGCACCAAATACATTTTCCTTGCCCACCTTAACGTTGAAGTCACCAAGCACGATTTTGACGTCGTGACGGGGGCAGCGCTCGTAAGCATTTTAAAGGCACTCGTAGAATATTTCCTTGATCTCATCATCCTTGCCTTCTGTCGGAGGGAGCGCATATTAATATATGCTTTTATTAAAAAATTTAACCTTGATGCGGATTATGGCAAGCCGTTCGTTGACAGGTGTGAATCGCAGGACGTGGGACCGTAGCCTCTTGCCAACTACAAATTTGCATCCAAACTCGTGCTTCTCCGCATGGCCGCTGTAGTAGATATCACAGGATGCATGCCGAATGCAACCCTGCCCCTTTTATCGCATTTCTTGGATAGTAGTGATATCAGCTTTGTGTCTTTCCAAGACATCAGTCAGTTGGATAGAGGCGCCTTCCCAATTAAGGGTTCGGGCATTCCATAAACGACAGTCCATAAACGACTACAATGTAAATGTCGATTAGCAATGCTATTAGGAGTGTTGTTTTCTCTATTATTTGTCGATAGCTATTTTTCAGTCGATGGGCTCAAAATATATGGAAATGGAAAAAAAAATTAGCTAAATCAAATGGTAAAGCCATTTTGCGATAGGCTGGCAACGGGGAGCTATGTTAGTACGGTGCGCCGATGCAAGGTATGTCACTTTCTACGAGGCGGCTTTCGCCTAGATAGGTAAAGTGTGGCCAGGCGCACGTATAGAAGCGGTCTCAAAGAAGGAAATCCCTAGCAGACTAAGGGTGCGAGTCTGGTTACTTCTGAAGCCATCAGAGGCAAACAAAATTCTGGGGACTTTAAGAATCTCCAACCTCCACCTTTCAGTTCAGAACTGGAGGGTTGTCAAAATTGAGGATGGAGTTAGGCAGTCTGTCCTAACTTTGGACGAGGCATCTCTGGGTCCCATAGGTAAAAGCGATGGGTGGGTTCGCTTCGGGGTCACGAGGGTACTCGTGAAAATATATAAAAAAGATAAGCTAGCGGAGAACGCAAGCGTGGAGAAAAGCACTCCTCCAAAGGAAGGGGTCACACAAGAGTCAGCGGTTAACGCGACAGTAGATAATGACCGAGCGTCGACAAGCGCATCTTCGACGGAGGGTGCGGTAGAGGTAGACCGGATGTCGGTAGGGTCATTGGTGTACGGTATTGCCGACATATTCGATGAGGTTTCAGAGAAGCAGCTTCTGATTCGGATAATGGAGACAATACCAATATTGAGGGCAAGGGGAGTGAACTCTGAACTAGTTAGGTTGCTGCAGATCAACCTACACCATGCGAAGACAACCAGCGCCGAATTAGTAACCCGTCTTAGTAGAGGCGGTGAAGATGTAGTCCTGATTCAGGAGCCTTGGACTCATGGAGGCAAGGTTTGTGGCTTGAAGATGGACGGTTATAAGCTGTCCTTCGCTAGTTGCACAGGTACTCCCAGATCGTGTGTACTAGCGAAAACTTGTATTAACTCATTTTTATTATCTAATTTTAATGATTAAGACTTGGTGGCAGTCAGTCTGGAGCTAGGATCGAGCAGCTGCTGGGTTGCGTCGGCGTACCTAGCCCATGACCATCCTGAGCCACCGCCGGTGGGTAATCTGCGGCGTCTGGTCACCGAGGCAGAGAAAAAGAAGCCTGGCCTGGTTATCAGTGCTGACGCGAATACGCACCATACAGTCTGGAGAAGCACGGACGTAAATGATAGAGGTGAGTTCTTGTTTGACTATTGCAAAGTAATTTATATGTTTGTAACGTTGGGAACGAGCCAACTCTTGTTACTCGGAGTAGGCCAGAAGTCTTAGATGTTACTCTAGTCTCTGACATCTTTTATGATAGGATCACGGACTGGAAAGTGCTTCAGGAGCACTCTTTCTCTGATCATAGGTATATAACATTTGTTCTAAGGGCCACGTCAATAGCCAAGCTGTCCTTAAGAATCTGAAAAAAACAAATTGGTGTGAATTTATGGAGGTAGTTGAAGCATTGTTACCCCCTCTCAGATAACCCCCCTTCGACGACACATGAACTAGATTTAATCGTGGAGCAGCTGACGGAGACTCTAAAGGAAGCTTTAGAAATCTCATGCCCTAAGGGCGCCCCAAGAGGCAAATCAAAACTATCTTGGTGGTTAAGAAAAATTATTAATCTAAGGTCTCAGTGTAGGAAGATTTTTAATAAAGCTAAGAAATCGGGTAGAACTCAATGCTGGGATGAGTATTAATCCAGTTGAAACATTTTTAAGAAAGCACTTCGAAGCCTCAGCGCAATTCCTGGAGGCTTTTCTGCGGCAATATAGAGCAATATTCCGAAGCATCAAGACTCCGTAAGATCCTTGCTTCTAATCCTAGCAGTGCAAGATACTTAAAGAAATCAGATGAGGACATCCTCTAGCAAGGAGACCCTAGATCTTCTTCTGAGTACCCACTTCCCGGATTGCTCTGACCCACTCACATAATGTGTGAGAGGGATCCAGCGATGAGTAATCCTTCAAAAATCATATCAGAGAACAGAATTAAATGGGCTCTGTTTAGTTTCAAACCATATAAGTCTGCTGATCCTGATGGTATAGTTCCAGCCGCTCTACAGCAGACGTCGTCCATTATCCTTTCATGGCTTCTTGTTATTTTCAAAGGCTGCCTTGAAATGACATACATACCATTAAAATGGAGGAAGGTAAAGGTAGTATTTATCCCTTAGGTGGATAGAATATCGCAAACGAGTCCGAAGGACCTCAGACACATTAGTCTTTCATCTTTCCTACTGAAAACACTCGAAAGACTGATTGACGCTCATATCTGTTGTAACATAGACACAAGTTTGCTTTCAGCCTCACAGCAAGCTTACAGGAAAGGTAGATCTGGAGAAATGGCCCTGCACTCCCTGGTAGGCTTCATAGAAAATTCCTTTTTCCATAAGGAGTACACAATGGTAGCTTTTCTGGATATCGAAGGTGCCTTTAGCAATGTTCTTCCGGGGGCAATCATTGGCGCGCTCATGAAGCTTCGGTTGGATGAGTCCATCTGTGTACTGATTAAAAACCTGCTGACCTGCAGAGTCGTCAGTGCATCTTTAGGTGACTCAAAGACCAGGAGATTTGTGAGTAGAGGCACTCCTCAGGGGATGTTCTATCACCTTTATTATGGAACTTGGTAGTGAATGTACTTCTAAGAAAAATAGAAAAGGTGGGTTGCAAGGTGATTGCCTATGCTGATGACATAGCTTTTGCTGCACAGGGAAGGTTTCTTAATACTCTCTCGGAAATGCTTGGTTCAGCGCTCTCTGATCTCAATACTTGGGCCAAAAGTTCTGGGTTAGGGGTTAATTCCAAAAAACAACTGGTCCTTTTTACGAGGAAATATAAAATTCCGCGCATAATTCCTCCACGTCTGGATGGCACTCTGCTAAACTTCGTGGAAGAGGCAAAATACTTAGGAGTTATTTTGCTGCATCTTTATGTAAAACGAAACGAAAGCTGAACGTGGTGCGAGACACGGTAAGCAGTACATTTTTAAATATGAAAAAATATTATCGCTCCTTCCTTTCATGACGTTCAGCGTTCGTTTCGTTTTACATAAAGATGCAGTTGGATAGAAAGTTAAGCTGGAAACCAAATATTCTTGAGCGAACTAGGAAGGCCAATGTTGCTTTATATGCCTGTAAGAAAGCTTAGGTAAAAAATGGGGGCTTACCCCGAATATTGCACGTTGGATTTACACAGCTATAGTGAGGCCAATTTTGTTATTCGGTGTATGCTTGTGGTGAACAGCAATAAAAACACAGTCTAATAGCAAATTGTTAGGAAAAATAAAAAGAACTGCGGCCGTATGTATCAGCGGAGCGCTTAGGTCCACTAAATCGGAAGCGCTAAATGCGGTTCTTTGCTTAATACGTCTTGATATTATGGGAAAAAGAATGGCGCAGGAAACAGCCATCCGCCTGAGAGCAACCTCGCAGTGGACTAACACTCATACATGTCATTCCTCCATTGTCGATCTTGCAGGAGCAGTTCCCAGCAACATCGATTACACTATTGCCGCTCCCTCATTCGAGAACGGCTTTCACACAGTTATCCCAACCAGAGTAGAATGGGACGGGTTACTGCCACTAAACCAAGTTGGCGCGCATATTTTTACTGACGACTCAAAACTTGATAGCAAAGTTGGGGGAGGCGTCTTCTCAACGGATCTGGACATCAGAACCTCATTTAGACTGCCAAATCATTGCAGCGTCCTCCGGACTGAAGTAATGGCTATCTATAGAGCTGTGGAATGGCTGATGTATAGTAAGATATCAACTAAAGTTATCTACATTTTAACAGACAGCCAAGCAGCGATTAAATCCCTTGTAGATGAGATCACTCAAATGGCGAGGAAATATCTCTATATTCTGATAGGCGTTATAACAGGACACTGTATTATAGGTAAGCATGCCCTTAGGGGGGTTCATGACTCAAATGACTTCTGCAGGAGTTGCAGGAATGAGGAAGAGAAGTCGGTATCGCATCTCCTCTGTTCATGCCCCGCTTTAGCCCGCAAAAGACAGAAGCATTTAGGAAGCCTCTTTTTTTATGATCTTAGGGCTCTTGAGGAGGTAGATGTTAAACGTCTACTGCTTTTTATTATTAGTTCAGGATGGTTTCACGACAGCACTTAGGAGAGGAGGAGAAGATCCCCAGTGGTACCACAACGGACCAAATATCTGGTCTATGTGGACTGGTCTTTGACCGGCCACTACTTTAACCTAACCTTACCTAAATGGTAGAGCCTGACCAAAAAACACTGAAATAGTCTAAAAAAACAACTCCAGTAATTATGCTTTGTTTGTGGCGAATTCCGACAAATAATTGGACTCCATAATAACATGAGCATAAAAACTAAACTAAGCAAAAAAAAACAGCAACGAAAAAAAGTATGAATGGGAGAAAAACTGAGAAATTGACACTGATATCTCATCGGCTCTGTGATGCAGTGCGCTAAAATGCGCTTGCACGGCGATCCACGCCCGGGTTCGATCCCAGGTGGTGGCATCACAAAGATTTCTTATGAAGCCTGTAGCAGGGCCGAAATTGTGATAAAATTAGCTAGTGATGTTTTTCTTTCATATTAAAAATGTTGTTGTTTCTTTGAAAAAAAAATTCGTAATAGTAATTAATTGTTCTAACCTGACCTAAAAACAAAAAGCTCAATAAACGGGTCAAACTATCGAACAACTAGAATTTGTATTTAAAATCCAGAATGATTTAAACTATCAAACATTTAGAATTTGTATTTAAATCATAGAAAATTAACATAATAATAAAGAATAAGGTCATATAGAAAGCTTTAAATTGTAATCAAATGACCAAAAAACACTGAAACAGTCTAAAAAACAACTTCAGTAACTATGCTTCGTTTAAGGCGAATTCCGACAAATAATCGGACTCCATAATAACATAAGCATAAAAACTAAAGTAAGCAACAGTAACGAAAAAAGTATGAAAGGGAGAAAAACTGAGAAAGTAACATTGAAATCTTATCACCTCTGTGGTGCAATGCACTAAAATGCGCTTGTACAGCGATCCACGCCTGGGTTTGATCCCAGGTGGTGGTATCACAAAGATTTCTGATTAAGCCTGTGGCAGGGCTGAAATTGCAATAAAAACAACTAGTTATGTTTTCCTTTTCATACTGAAAATGTTGTTGTTGTTTCTTTTGAAAAAATTCGTTAGAGCAATTAATTGTTCTAACCTGACCTTAAAAAAAGCTCAATAAACGATTTTAAACTATCAACTAGAATTTGTATCTAAAATCATGAATGATTTAAACTATCAAACATTTAGAATTTGTATTTAAATCATAGAAATTAACATAATAATAAAGAATAAGGTTATATAGAAAACTTTCAACTAAGTTCTTTGCGTTGGAAGTCGAAAAAAACAATAATACAGATGCAAATAACTTCAGGTCAAAGATTATAAGCAGCTAAAAATAGCCCCCGCCTCTCCTTTATCAATTCCATTTAACTAGCAGCTTCAACAGCATCCTCCTCGTCAACACTAAACCACAATTAACAGCTGTTTAAAATTCAGTAAACAATTTACAATAGTGTACATTTTTGTGAAAAAGGTTACACAATACCAACACGAAATGGAATCGATGCAATCGACTGCATTCTATTCTACCGCCTATCGACACTCGCAATAGGGCTGATTATCAATTATTTGTAGACATATGTTTACACAACTTTTTAAATATTAGAATATATATAGTACTAGCGTAAAAATATTTTCAACAATACTATTAAAAAGGTTGTTTACATAAGACTAGCGTACCACTAGTATAAAAATAACTTGTATTCAACTGGTTTAAATAATTAATATGTACATTAGGGTGGTTTTATCTCATAGGGTTAAACAAAAGTCAGAATTTTTTTTGGGGGCACCCCCCTAAAATGTTTCTTTCTGTCAGCTTTTAGGATTGCCAAAGTTTGAGCACGATTGAAAGATGTTAACACGTGCCATTGGGGCCTCAAAGTTTTGAAAATCTCGATTTTTTGGCAGTTTGGTGACTTTGCCGACATATATCTCTAGAACGGTTTAATATATTTGCCCGTGTCATACACCAAATTGAAGACGATACTGTTTATAATATTTTATATGCAATAAAAAAATACGTAAGTAGTACTGAATTCGAGATAATCAAGCCAATGTCCCTAAAAACGTGTCTTGGTACCCCTTAGAGCGAAGCTGGAACCTATTGTGAAAAAACCCATTTTCCTTCCAATATTATCAATTTTTGGAATGAAAACAATTATGTATTTAAAAAATCAAGTATAATAAATGTCTTATTCATTTTAGTCTTACATAAATTTATTCAAAGGACTGACATAATGTGGTTTTGGAGCTATCTGGATACAGCTGACGGCATCTGCTGACTACTTGGAGAACGTATTGTTTTTGTTGCTCGTCCTTTGTAAGTAAGTGGTTGTAATCTGTGATGAGCTTGACTCCCCGCTCTGCCATGTCGTTCACAACTTTCAAGTTGTTTACCATCCTTTGCCCCTCCTGGTAGTTGATGTTCTGCGGCCAAGTTTCAGGATCTTTTTCCAGAAATTCGGTGTTAATGTGTAATCTCTTAAACAAGAGGTAAGTTTCACTTGTAATTAGGGCTGGGAGACTTTTTCTAGGAATTTCGGCAGTTGTTCTTTTTTTAGTTTGGGTCGCATATATCTGGAGCACTTCTCATTTTCTTCTGCGTGATTTGTTAAGATTTTTGTCGCCATTTGGCTCTTTACGGTGTTTTGCACTGTCGGATCAAACAATGCCAGGGCAACAAGTTCAGTACTATGATATCACAGGTGATTTATCATTTTGTTAATTCCTTTTTCTGATATTTTTCTGTCAATGCTTTCGTATTTCAATAGATTTTCAATGAGGTCTAGGTCTTGTTTTGGTGCTAAACACGCTCTGGGAGCGTTAAACCAGGCTTTACAGTAGACTCGACCGATGAACACACAAAGTGCTTCTAGGGCCTCTTGTTCATGGGAAGTCACGGAAGAGTTGTATTTTCATACAGTAAATAGCTCTTGCCATCCACCGGGCATGGTGTACTGGACCTGGAGACCTGAAGCACACATCTTTTCCGTCAAGATGGCCAAGATATATCAATGCCAACTGTAACAGCTCTTTGTAGTCATCTCTTGGCTGGCATTCTATTAGGTTTCTTTGCAGTTCTTCTTTGATATTTTCTACTTCTTCTTTGGGCAGTAGTTTCAAAACATTCTCGCCTACATCGAACTTGGATTTATCAATCGCCGACCATTCTTTTTGAAATCTCTTGAATATGTCTGGTTGAGGTTCCGGTGTGCTTCCAAACTTGCAGTAAAAAACCCCTCTCAACAAGATTTCTAAAACGTGGTGTCGGCACGCTAGGTACAGGAGCTCTCGACCTAACATCTGCTCCAGGAGATTGCACGCTCCATTGAGTCTCCCAGTATGTGATGCTGTTGTATCGAAGCACATAGCCACGACCGAGCTGGCGAGACCCCATTCCTCTAGACATTCGGACACTGCTAGGGCTTGTTCCTCCCCTGAGCTACTGTCAGTTTCAGGAACGCCCAGGAGTTGTTCTTTAGTCCCATGTGATACCAGAACAGCAACCCGTTCTTTCTGCTCTATTTTGAGGATACCTGGTAGTAGTTTTCCATCCCAGTGCACGCAAACAGCCTCGATTTGGGGTATCTTAAGTCTGTCTTGAATTTGTTCCGTTTTTTTTTACACGGTTTATTCTCCGATGTTCACGGATAATGCTTCTGGAGATCTTATATTCTTTGGGATCCCCTCCGAAAGCTTCTACTGTAGCCAAAATGATACGAGTAGCGTTCCTATCGGACACCTTGTAGCGGTCCAGCAACAATGACAATTTCATGGTTAGGACCTCTTTGAAGCCACGCTTGATTCTCTTGGGGGTAGATGGTCCTTCAGAATCTACGTTCATCTCGAGCTCTTCATACGGCGTTTCACGTCGTTCTGACTCTTCTGTTATCTCGTCGTCCGTGAGCTCCACCGTCTCTTTGAACAACGAGATGAGACAAGAAGTATAAAGTTAATATTGATGGAAATTTCAGCTAGTGATCTAGATCTTATAAAGTTTCGCTACAAGGAAAATATTTTTTTTTTTAAATACTTACCGAAATTTCCCGCTTCAAGTTGTTTGTCCAATACCTTCCGTTGTTTCTGTAGTAGTTTTTCTTCAGCTTGAGCCAACTTCAGGTCAACTCCGAGCATGAAGCCTGGTCTTCCTTTCTGTCTTTGTTTCAACAGAAACTCCTTGTCTTCTTCTGAAGTCATCATCATCAGGGCATCTTGGTGGGCAATATCAAACTTTAGGGTAAACTCTTTCACAGCATTTCTTGCACTTTCCGTTTTTCTATCCTTGTACTTTTGCATTTTTCTCCAATCATCGTACAGTTTTTCCAGCTTTACTATGACATTTTTCTTTTTTTTTAAGGAATTCGAGCTTTTGTCCAAAAAACTAAAACCTCGTCAACAGTAGTTGTGGCAGAGTCTCTCACATTTAACTTCACAGTACGCAAATTGTAGAACATAGTAGCTAGAACTTGTCGATTGGAGGGCAGCTTACATCCAGTTATCTGATGAGCTGGATAGTCAATTAGAAAAATTTTGTCTCTACCTATACTTCTCATGCCAGATGTAGAAGCCATCACTTTTACGAGAAATAAAAATGTTCACTACAAGAAAGAATAAATGACACAGAATGACACTAACTAAAACAAAGAGTACGTGTTAGTAGGTACCGACCTAATTAAAATAAAAATGTCTTTTGTAGTTAATATTTAGTGGGTTTTTTAAACTCGATCACACGAACACAACTGACCAAGAAACAAAATCATGAAAGCAAGAACCACCTAGCTATCCTTTTCTTTTTTTAATAACAGACTCTGAACCTCTGGACTTATACTTAAAATATAACAGTAGGTAGTAGGGTAACCCAATACATTTTTTAACTAGTTTGGTTTTACCTGCTTGGGGTCGCCAGTGATACAGTATGAGGAAAAGATAGATACATACCTGACATAAAAAAAAACATTGTTGTGGGTCTAAAATGAACGTTATACCATAGCAAACATATTTAAATGAAATGAGATTCCAAAGTACAAGTATTTGTATATAATAAGCAAAAATAATAAAAATAACGCATCTTCGCTCTCAGGGGTACCTAGTCACGTTTTTAGGGACATTGGCTTTATTTTTTCGGTTTCAGTACTAGTTGCGTATTTATTGTGCAAGAATAAAATGTTAAAAACAGTATGGCCTTTAATTAGATGTATGACACGGGCAAATAGCTTTAGCCGATCCAGAGATATGGGTCGCCGAAGTCGCCAAACTGCCGAAAAAAAATCGAGATTTTCAAAACTTTGAGGCCCCAATGGCACGGGTTAACATCTTCCAATTGTGCTCAAACCTTGGCAATCTTAAAATCTAACAAAATGAAACATTTAAAGGTGGTGCCCCCAACAAAAATCCGACATCGATTTTTTAAAACCACCCTAATGTACATGCACTAGGGCTTTCAATCCCGAAGGGTTTTGGCAGATCCCGGGATTTTGGGATTTGGAATTCCTTATCCCGGGATTTTTCGGGATCCCGAAATGCCAAAATTTTAAAATAATAAATTAAAATTTTAAATAAATAAATAATATATATCACCTTATTAAACCAGATATTGATAGCAAATATTGAATTAGAAAATAACGATTACGGTATGATGATTTTTGTAATATAACCTTTACGGTCTTTAAGTAAAGATATTTGCTAAATTTTTAATAATTTAAATTATAAAATAATTTAAATTCAAACAAAACGTTATGGTTTTTAAATTTCCGAAAAGTTCAACATTTATTTTTTTATACAATAAATATTTAAAAATATGAAATATTATTTCACTTTATTATAAACATAAAAATGTTTATAATTAAATCTATCTTTTAAACAATTTAAAAAGAAAATAAAACTTCTTATGCAAATAAATTAGTTAGAAAAAGTATGATGTGATTGAAATAATCATTTCATTATAGTAATAAGTAGGGCTCGAATTTTGATGACCTTAAAAACTGCAAAAAATTTCCTAAAAGAAATGACAAAAATTACATAAAAACTGTAGAAGATGCACATAAAAACTGACAAAAATGACTAAAAAATGCAATTATATAAAATATAAAGCTTTAAAAAAACATTACTAAACTAAAAATTTATTTTATATACTTTTAATACATAGCGTTAATCCCGCTACAGGTTCCACACGACTTAATAACGTCGGACGAAATCGTATGGGCTATAAACTTGTTCTCGGGATACAAATCTCCGGGACCAGACGGTATAATTCCTGCCATGTTGCAAACGGCTGAATGGCGAGTCGTCCCATGGCTGAAGAATATATTTAACGAATGCATCAGGCTAAACTATCAGCCATTAATAGTATCAGGCCATTAATAAAAAATGAATAAAGAATAACAAATTAATAATGAATAAAAAATTAATAATTAATAAAGTAATGAATAACAAAAGAATAATGAATAAAAAATTAATAACGAATAAAAAATTAATAGTGAATAAAAAATATAATTGAAAATTCTGAAATCCTTGTGAATTGCGTTCTTTGTGAATAGCATTTAATTGAATAAAAAAAGTAATTCAGTATTCTAAATAATGAAAATGAATAATAAATCATTTTTGTAAAAATGAATGTGAATTAAAAATTTTATTTATAAATCAATTTTGCATTCATTGAATGCATTCTTATTTAGTTGTTCAGTTGTACCTAAAATTCTGTATATGAATGCTGATTTTACAGCTCTGACATTTACTAATAACAAAAAAAAACATTCTATCTTAGCTGGGGTTTGAACCAAGATTTTTTTAATTTACGGGCCACTTATAGCCCAAACAGAATAAGCATAGCCAACACGCAGCCAACAGAAAAAATGTCAACATAGAAGTTGGTTGCCTTGCAACCCTATGAAATGAATATAATGAAAATAACCAACACGTAGCGAACGCAGCCGTCACAAAAATGCAACGGTAGCGAAATGTCAAAATACATAGTTCAAATTAGAAAACTTAAAATTGACTAAAACATTAGTCCAAATTAGTAAAAAACCAAACGAATTATTGTATGCAAAAGTCTGTATCTATTAATTTAGTAAAAAATAACAAAATATTGTAAGCATAAAGCTCTATCTGCGTTATCAACACATTCTATTCTGTGCACAGCACTTCGTTGGCTACGTTTTCGACAGCTCGCTACGTGTTTGGCTATGCCTATTCTGTTTGGGCTATTACTCTTTCAGTAGACTACGGCAACCTTGCAATCGTACATTTCCTTATATTTGGTAATTGTTCAACAAACCAGACTGAAAGATTTCGGTTGTAAGTATTTTAAACTCAACTCATACTAAATAGTATGAAGCCATTAGTAAATACCACGAATGTAATGGGAGAAAGTACGAAGTTATTCGTACGAGAAATTGAGGAATGATACCCCCATTAGAAGATCATTCTTCGGAGCAATAGATGGTAAGGGGCATTTATGCCAATAACGCATATAAACTTGGGAGATAAGCAAATTTATGATTTAAAGTAATTAAACACTAGGAGAAAACAAAGTAAAATAAATCTAAAAAACTAAATGTTTTTCCAAAAGTCGACTTAAAAAATTGTTTTTCTGTCATATTTGGATAATTTTTTAATTTTTCGTAAACTTAATAAAATTGCTAATAATCTTGCAGCATTAAAATTTGAGAAAACTGTAGCGATCTGGGCTAGGGAAAAGCTTCTGATTCAAAAGCGAAAAAAATTAGGAGATTCTGAATTAAGTAGGCCAATTTTAAATCATGCACTAATTTTTAAAAAATCTGACGTGAAATTCTTTTTAAGAAAACGCTTTAATATTAGAATATCTTATGGTCAAAAGTTTTTTATGACTAAAATTTAAATAGGAAACTAAATTTGAAACATTTATTTTATACTTCTTCAAATTCACGTTTTTTAACAGGTGTCCACCCATTTTGAGAATTTTCTGGATTTTTTCGCGATACGTGCTTATATTAATTACATCCAAGATTCAGAATCAAGTTCTGGAATATGTTTAGAAAATGAATGGAGCCCAAAACCCATCTATACATGTACCTCTTTATATATATTTTCATACGTTTTGAATAAAAAAAAATTTGTTTTTAATAATTCATGTAATAGGTATGTTTCCAAACTCGATTTTAGGAACTTGCATGCTGCTAGAACTGATGCATGTTGAAAAAAGAAATATGTCAGTTGACCTCCATGCTGGGAACATTTCAAGAATAGCGACAACTCTAATTCTTAATTTTTGCGGATTATATGGATTTTTACCTCCTAAATCCAAATCTGATAATTCAGGCCTCAAGCGAAAAAATGCAAGCGAAAAAATTGCGCTTCTCTGTTTCCAATCGAATCGGTAATCTTGTCATACCGGAATTTAATTGATTACAATCTAAACGGCTTTTCTTCGTTAATGCCATTAAACTATGGAATTCACTACCAGTTAAAATTAAATCAATCGCTAGTACGAACAAATTCAAGCTTTCTGTTTTGTTATATTTATCAAACGACTAAAACAATCTAATAAAAGAATTAATTATTTAACTTTTTATTCTTTTTGTCATTAAATCATTGCAATATATATTTTACAAATACCTTAAAAAAAATTAGTAATCAACAATTTATCTTTAAAATTTTACAAGTGTCATCTATATCTATTTTTATTTTTAAATTTTGTTGTAAACTATAAATTAATTATTGTTTAAATAATTATATGATATTATTTATGTCACACCTTTTTACTACTTAGAGATCTTTTTGTATCTAACAGTACTATTTTATCCTCAAACAAATACTAAATACTAAATAAATACAAAATTGATGCGTTCATTTATGTTTTTCTTGCTAAAAAATGGCCTTTTTGTGGTACTCTTCTATTAAGCAATTTTTTCGCAGAACTCTTCGAAATGTTTCTGAGTGTACACTCTTTTCCAAATTTAGTTTTGACATGTCCGCTAGTTTTGATGCAAATAAAAATGGCTCTTTTTTATTTCTCTTAAAAAATTCCTTTTATCTTTGGCTCTAAGTTTATTTTAAGCTGCTGTACGTTCTTTATTTCATATTCTTTTATCTTGTTTATAACGCTTGATTATATCATATACTGTTGATTTTCTTTTATTTATTTTTTAATTTATTCATTTATTCAATTCGTTTTAAATCGATATTTGTATTATAAAAAACAAAAAAATTAAATCTGGCAATGTTACAATATAAGCGTATCTACATAAGCCTATTTGATATTCAATATTAGTACTATGACAACATGTTCTTTTAAAATACAAAGGTAGTAGCTTCACAATTATATTAAATATAGATTTAAAGATTACGACAGTAATTTATTATTATTTTTATTATTTTTATTATTTATTATTTATTATTTATTATTTATTATTTATTATTTATTATTTATTATTTATTATTTATTATTTATTATTTATTATTTATTATTTATTATTTATTATTTATTATTTATTATTTATTATTTATTATTTATTATTTATTATTTATTATTTATTATTTATTATTTATTATTTATTATTTATTATTTATTATTTATTATTTATTATTTATTATTTATTATTTATTATTTATTATTTATTATTTATTATTTATTATTTATTATTTATTATTTATTATTTATTATTATTATTTATTATTTATTATTTATTATTTATTATTTATTATTTATTATTTATTATTTTATTATTTATTATTTATTATTTATTATTTATTATTTATTATTTATTATTTATTATTTATTATTTATTATTTATTATTTATATTATTTATTATTTATTATTTATTATTTATTATTTATTATTTATTATTTATTATTTATTATTTATTATTTATTATTTATTATTTATTATTTATTATTTATTATTTATTATTTATTATTTATATTTATTATTTATTATTTATTATTTATTATTTATTATTTATTATTTATTATTTATTATTTATTATTTATTATTTATTATTTATTATTTATTATTTATTATTTATTATTTATTATTTATTATTTATTATTTATTATTTATTATTTATTATTTATTATTTATTATTTATTATTTATTATTTATTATTTATTATTTATTATTTATTATTTATTATTTATTATTTATTATTTATTATTTATTATTTATTATTTATTATTTATTATTTATTATTATTATTTATTATTTATTATTTATTATTTATTATTTATTATTTATTATTTATTATTTATTATTTATTATTTATTATTTATTATTTATTATTTATTATTTATTATTTATTATTTATTATTTATTATTTATTATTATTATTTATTATTTATTATTTATTATTTATTATTTATTATTTATTATTTATTATTTATTATTTATTATTTATTATTTATTATTTATTATTTATTATTTATTATTTATTATTTATTATTTATTATTTATTATTTATTATTTATTATTTATTATTTATTATTTATTATTTATTATTTATTATTTATTATTTATTATTTATTATTTATTATTTATTATTTAATATTTATTATTTATTATTTATTATTTATTATTTATTATTTATTATTATTATTTATTATTTATTATTTATTATTTATTATTTATTATTTATTATTTATTATTTATTATTTATTATTTAATATTTATTATTTATTATTTATTATTTATTATTTATTATTTATTATTTATTATTATTATTTATTATTTATTATTTATTATTTATTATTTATTATTTATTATTTATTATTTATTATTTATTATTTATTATTTATTATTTATTATTTATTATTTATTATTTATTATTTATTATTTATTATTTTATTATTTATTATTTATTATTTATTATTTATTATTTATTATTTATTATTTATTATTTATTATTTATTATTTATTATTTATTATTTATTATTTATTATTTATTATTTATTATTTATTATTTATTATTTATTATTTATTATTTATTATTTATTATTTATTATTTATTATTTATTATTTATTATTTATTATTTATTATTTATTATTTATTATTTATTATTTATTATTTATTATTTATTATTTATTATTTATTATTTATTATTTATTATTTATTATTTATTATTTATTATTTATTATTTATTATTTATTATTTATTATTTATTATTTATTATTTATTATTTATTATTTATTATTTATTATTTATTATTTATTATTTATTATTTATTATTTATTATTTATTATTTATTATTTATTATTTATTATTTATTATTTATTATTTATTATTTATTATTTATTATTTATTATTTATTATTTATTATTTATTATTTATTATTTATTATTTATTATTTATTATTTATTATTTATTATTTATTATTTATTATTTATTATTTATTATTTATTATTTATTATTTATTATTTATTATTATTATTTATTATATTATTTATTATTTATTATTTATTATTTATTATTTTATTTATTTTTATTATTTATTATTTATTATTTATTATTTATATTTATTATTTATTATTTATTATTTATTATTTATTATTTATTATTTATTATTTATTTTATTTTATTATTTATTATTTATTATTTATTATTTATTATTTATTATTTATTATTTATTATTTATTATTTATTATTTATTATTTATTATTTATTATTTATTATTTATTATTTATTATTTATTATTTATTATTTATTATTTATTATTTATTATTATTATTTATTATTTATTATTTATTATTTATTATTTATTATTTATTATTTATTATTTATTATTTATTATTTATTATTTATTATTTATTATTTATTATTTATTATTTATTATTTATTATTTATTATTTATTATTATTATTTATTATTTATTATTTATTATTTATTATTTATTATTTTATTATTTATTATTTATTATTTATTATTTATTATTTATTATTTATTATTTATTATTTATTATTTATTATTTATTATTTATTATTTATATTTATTATTTATTATTTATTATTCTATTATTTATTATTTATTATTTATTATTATTATTTATTATTTATTATTTATTATTTATTATTTATTATTTATTATTTATTATTTATTATTTATTATTTATTATTTATTATTTATTATTTATTATTTATTATTTATTATTTATTATTTATTATTTATTATTTATTATTTATTATTTATTATTTATTATTTATTATTTATTATTTATTATTTATTATTTATTATTTATTATTTATTATTTATTATTTATTATTTATTATTTATTATTTATTATTTATTATTTATTATTTATTATTTATTATTTATTATTTATTATTTATTATTTATTATTTATTATTTATTATTTATTATTTATTATTTATTATTTATTATTTATTATTTATTATTTATTATTTATTATTTATTATTTATTATTTATTATTTATTATTTATTATTTATTATTTATTATTTATTATTTATTATTTATTATTTATTATTTATTATTTATTATTTATTATTTATTATTTATTATTTATTATTTATTATTTATTATTTATTATTTATTATTTATATTTATTATTTATTATTTATTATTTATTATTTATTATTTATTATTTATTATTTATTATTTATTATTTATTATTTATTATTTATTATTTATTATTTATTATTTATTATTTATTATTTATTATTTATTATTTATTATTTATTATTTATTATTTATTATTTATTATTTATTATTTATTATTTATTATTTATTATTTATTATTTATTATTTATTATTTATTATTTATTATTTATTATTTATTATTTATTATTTATTATTTATTATTTATTATTTATTATTTATTATTTATTATTTATTATTTATTATTTATTATTTATTATTTATTATTTATTATTTATTATTTATTATTTATTATTTATTATTTATTATTTATTATTTATTATTTATTATTTATTATTTATTATTTATTATTTATTATTTATTATTTATTATTTATTATTTATTATTTATTATTTATTATTTATTATTTATTATTTATTATTTATTATTTATTATTTATTATTTATTATTTATTATTTATTATTTATTATTTATTATTTATTATTTATTATTTATTATTTATTATTTATTATTTATTATTTATTATTTATTATTTATTATTTATTATTTATTATTTATTATTTATTATTTATTATTTATTATTTATTATTTATTATTTATTATTTATTATTTATTATTTATTATTTATTATTTATTATTTATTATTTATTATTTATTATTTATTATTTATTATTTATTATTTATTATTTATTATTTATTATTTATTATTTATTATTTATTATTTATTATTTATTATTTATTATTTATTATTTATTATTTATTATTTATTATTTATTATTTATTATTTATTATTTATTATTTATTATTTATTATTTATTATTTATTATTTATTATTTATTATTTATTATTTATTATTTATTATTTATTATTTATTATTTATTATTTATTATTTATTATTTATTATTTATTATTTATTATTTATTATTTATTATTTATTATTTATTATTTATTATTTATTATTTATTATTTATTATTTATTATTTATTATTTATTATTTATTATTTATTATTTATTATTTATTATTTATTATTTATTATTATTATTTATTATTTATTATTTATTATTTATTATTTATTATTTATTATTTATTATTTATTATTTATTATTTATTATTTATTATTTATTATTTATTATTTATTATTTATTATTTATTATTTATTATTTATTATTTATTATTTATTATTTATTATTTATTATTTATTATTTATTATTTATTATTTATTATTTATTATTTTATTATTTATTATTTATTATTTATTATTTATTATTTATTATTTATTATTTATTATTTATTATTTATTATTTATTATTTATTATTTATTATTTATTATTTATTATTTATTATTTATTATTTATTATTTATTATTTATTATTTATTATTTATTATTTATTATTTATTATTTATTATTTATTATTTATTATTTATTATTTATTATTTATTATTTATTATTTATTATTTATTATTTATTATTTATTATTTATTATTTATTTATTTATTATTTATTATTTATTATTTATTATTTATTATTTATTATTTATTATTTATTATTTATTATTTATTATTTATTATTTATTATTTATTATTTATTATTTATTATTTATTATTTATTATTTATTATTTATTATTTATTATTTATTATTTATTATTTATTATTTATTATTTATTATTTATTATTTATTATTTATTATTTATTATTTATTATTTATTATTTATTATTTATTATTTATTATTTATTATTTATTATTTATTATTTATTTATTTATTATTTATTATTTATTATTTATTATTTATTATTTATTATTTATTATTTATTATTTATTATTTATTATTTATTATTTATTATTTATTATTTATTATTTATTATTTATTATTTATTATTTATTATTTATTATTTATTATTTATTATTTATTATTTATTATTTATTATTTATTATTTATTATTTATTATTTATTATTTATTATTTATTATTTATTATTTATTATTTATTATTTATTATTTATTATTTATTATTTATTATTTATTATTTATTATTTATTATTTATTATTTATTATTTATTATTTATTATTTATTATTTATTATTTATTATTTATTATTTATTATTTTATTATTTATTATTTATTATTTATTATTTATTATTTATTATTTATTATTTATTATTTATTATTTATTATTTATTATTTATTATTTATTATTTATTATTTATTATTTATTATTTATTATTTATTATTTATTATTTATTATTTATTATTTATTATTTATTATTTATTATTTATTATTTATTATTTATTATTTATTATTTATTATTTATTATTTATTATTTATTATTTATTATTTATTATTTATTATTTATTATTTATTATTTATTATTTATTATTTATTATTTATTATTTATTATTTATTATTTATTATTTATTATTTATTATTTATTATTTATTATTTATTATTTATTATTTATTATTTATTATTTATTATTTATTATTTATTATTTATTATTTATTATTTATTATTTATTATTTATTATTTATTATTTATTATTTATTATTTATTATTTATTATTTATTATTTATTATTTATTATTTATTATTTATTATTTATTATTTATTATTTATTATTTATTATTTATTATTTATTATTTATTATTTATTATTATTATTATTATTTATTATTTATTATTTATTATTTATTATTATTATTATTATTTATTATTTATTATTTATTATTTATTATTTATTATTTATTATTTATTATTTATTATTTATTATTTATTATTTATTATTTAATTATTTATTATTTATTATTTATTATTTATTATTTATTATTTATTATTTATTATTTATTATTTATTATTTATTATTTATTATTTATTATTTATTATTATTATTTATTATTTATTATATTATTTATTATTTATTATTTATTATTTATTATTATTATTTATTATTTATTATTTATTATTTATTATTTATTATTTATTATTTATTATTTATTATTTATTATTTATTATTTATTATTTATTATTTATTATTTATTATTTATTATTTATTATTTATTATTTATTATTTATTATTTATTATTTATTATTTATTATTTATTATTTATTATTTATTATTTATTATTTATTATTTATTATTTATTATTTATTATTTATTATTTATTATTTATTATTTATTATTTATTATTTATTATTTATTATTTATTATTTATTATTTATTATTTATTATTTATTATTTATTATTTATTATTTATTATTTATTATTTATTATTTATTATTTATTATTTATTATTTATTATTATTATTTATTATTTATTATTTATTATTTATTATTTATTATTTATTATTTATTATTATTATTTATTATTTATTATTTATTATTTATTATTTATTATTTATTATTTATTATTTATTATTTATTATTTATTATTTATTATTTATTATTTATTATTTATTATTATTATTTATTATTTATTATTTATTATTTATTATTTATTATTTATTATTTATTATTTATTATTTATTATTTATTATTTATTATTTATTATTTATTATTTATTATTTATTATTTATTATTTATTATTTATTATTTATTATTTATTATTTATTATTTATTATTTATTATTTATTATTTATTATTTATTATTTATTATTTATTATTTATTATTTATTATTTATTATTTATTATTTATTATTTATTATTTATTATTTATTATTTATTATTTATTATTTATTATTTATTATTTATTATTTATTATTTATTTATTATTTATTATTTATTATTTATTATTTATTATTTAT